>VXAA01000779.1:396946-632709 GCA_013399115.1 Anseranas semipalmata
TATTGTGTCATGCCAGTACTGTTTGAATTAATGGTTTTGAAAGAAAAACAAGTTCTGAAATGTACTTTGCTCTTTGAATAGAAGGCTTTGGCTCAGCAGAAACACATAGCTGTAGTGCTTGATGTTTTGGTGTAGTACCTACTTTAGTGTGGGCTTATTGTGCTGGGCTTTTTTGGTCTGTATAATAAGTTGAAAAATTTCTCTGTTCTGAAATATTTTTTAAGGCTGTTTTACTTGTTTCTGCCACTATTACATATATTCTAAAACAATTTAAAAAGTAATTGCAAAGGGGCATGTCCTTTAGAAAATTCTTCCCCGGGTGAAACTTGGAGTTTGAATAAACTTGTTTGTATTTCCATTTGGAAAATCTAGATTTTCTTAAAATTATTATTTGTTTATTACAAATTATGGCTTAAACCTGAACTGGAATCATCAGGCCCTGACCTTCTATGTTTTCAGGGTTTTCTTTGGCTTTTTTTTTTTTTCTTTTTTTAGGTTGATAGCATTTTTCCAGCATTCTCAAACCTTTTGGTTACATTAAATTGTTTTTAAAAAGTGTCAGACATGAACATCAGAAGTATTCAATGTAATCTGGAGACAGACGTGGAAATGGTGTTCCATAACATTTTGATTTGCTTCCCATTATCTATTAAATTCTGTTTTTTCTTCTAATATGTTTCTATTTTCACTGATTTGTTATGCTTCAAAGTATCAGGAGGAAACTAGTAAAAATTAAAATCTCATCATGGACATTCATGTAAAGATTGGTAATATGCATTTATAAGAACGTAATGTATTTTTAAGCTAGTACAGGTTGGCCACTGTAATAGAGATATTTTAATTGTTCGTGAATACACAAACCTACTAAATGTGTCAATTCAAAATGAGCTAAATATTCTTTATTTCATTTTATGCAAAAATTATTTTTTAAGAAATGGATTGTCTGGGAACAAGAAGATGAAATCTAAAAACATAATTTGTAGTAACATTTATTAGGATTTTTATGAAGTTCAGAGCTCAGTTTGAAAAAAATGGATGATTAAGTCAGGTAATTGCATGGTTTGCAAACTTACTTATTGAAAAACAATGGGTCTTATTCAGTCACAGCCTGTTCCTAGAGTAACAAACAAACAGTACCCATGTAAGTGAGGACCAAGGCAAATAAGGACAAGTGAAACGTGAAGCATTTTTGCTTTGAGTTACTGTTGTTTCTGGTGGTTTTATATAGTGTTCACAGAGGTTTGCTCTGCTCTCTAACTTTTACTCTGAGGACTACTGATTATATTCTGCAGTGTCCATCCTGGGTTAAAAAGTAGCGTTCTCGCCCCCCATGCTCCATACCTATTGCTGATGTAGTTGCAGCAGACCTTCTAAAAAAAAAATTGGTAAACTTAGTTTGAAAGGGTGCTAATAAAGTAAATTCAAATGATTTTTAAGGTTCTCACAGGAGCATGATCGTGGCATACCTAACTTGCCTGACAGATCGAAAGCATGGTCTCATGTCAGGCCTTTGGGTACCTCCCTGCCCCCGTTTGTTTCAATGTGCTTATTCATCTCGGTGAGCTAAGAACAGGTACATGCAGGTCTAGGTTAGGCTGTAATTTTACTCTTGGTTCTTTTGGCAGCAGTCTTGGGTAATACAGCTCTTGTGTCACTGTTTCACTTGTGCTTGTTCAACTGTTTATGTAGCTGCATGGTAACCTAGAGCAGGAAGCTGCGCGCAGTTGTAGCTTTCTGCTTGGCAATGGTGTTTTTAACAAGCATCAGTTCACTGATCCAGCTCTTGTGTCCATGTCAGCCGGTACGTCAAACCTCAGTGCAACTGAGGAGGTGGTGCAGGGGAGGGACAAAGGGTGAGAGTTGTGTGAGCCAGCACTGCGACTGTGATAGGGCTCTCCAGAGCATGTCTTAGTAATTAAAAGTCTTTTTCATTTACAGTGAAGATCTAGAATAAAAATGTCACTAAATTTGGTTATGTTATCAGCATAAACTTAGTTGTGTTATCAGTACCTTGCAGTAAAAGCCTGATCATGCAACCATGTGGGTTAACTTCATCCGTTTGAAGTTTAAGACTATCTTCTCGTGCACAGTTAACCATTCACTTAATTGCTTGCGAGATTGTGAGCTGCATTTACAAAAGCCAGTCTAAACTTCCTTTATTATATGTGAACAGAAGCAAAAAATTGATTGCTTGACTACTTTGAAATAGTTGATTGCTTGACTACTTTGAAAGTTTTGTTTCTTAACAGTTGCTATGGTAAGACAGCCTTAGGTGAAATATAAAGTATATGGCTCAACCCTTTTTAATCTTGTGTTGAGACTTAGGAGTGTTTTTTGTTTTTTTTTTTTTTGTTTTTTTTTTTCCAAAGGAGTTATGTATTCCTTAATTGACTTGACTTTACGAAGACAGTAACATGGATTTTCCTTGGCGAGACCAAGGATAGTCAGGGAGGATCATTAGAACATGTTTTTCTATAGATCGTAAAAGATCAGCATGACTTGCAAAACTGCATAAAGTGAAGAGGTAAAGTTTGTTATTCTTGATGCTTCACTGTATCTAAAAGACTTCTTTAAAAAGGGGGTATGTTTTTGAGCTTTTATTTTTTTGCATTAAAAGAAATCTACTTTTATCTATTTTTCTAAAGTAGAAACAACTTTATGAGGCAGTGCACTGCAGTACTAGAAGCAGAATACAAAAGTGAAATACCAGTTTTTATAAAGAATTCTTGAAGAATGGAGATGAAAATCACTTACCATTGTCTTGTCTTTAAAATTTTTTCTCTTTTAGGAAATTATCTTGGATGTAAAATCACTCTGCCCCTTCAGTAGCAAAAATGTTTCTAAACCTTTTTTTTTTTTTTTCCACAAACAAAATCGAATTTGTTTCTTACTGGAATTTTCCTTTGGTTCTAAAGTTAAAAATAAAACGTAGAAAACAAATGAAATAAAAAAAAAAAACATTTGTTAATTCTTTCTGTGCTTCCCCTGCTCCTGCCTTAGGGGAGGCAATTTATAAAGCACCATTTTAATGTCTTACTATAACACAAGGTATAATACAGATCCTTACTGACAGTGAAGGGATGCAGAAATAAGTAATAATGTACCAAAATCTGGAGAAATACAGTATATATGCAGAAGCAATTAACTATAAAATAGTTCTATGCTTAAGTAGAGAACACTTGGCCTGGCCAGGGTGTAATGTAGTTATACCAGTTCTTGCCCTGAACGCAGCAGAAAGAGCCATTAAAATATGTTCTGTTTCTGTTTCTTTGTGTAGTCAAATTCTTTCCTCGGAGTTTTCCTAGAAGATCTGAAATATTAATTCATAGCTCTTCTAAGCCTGAAGAAAGAAGTTGTCACTTCACTAGTTCCCTTGAGGATCAACATAAACACAGTTCTGCAAAGTATCTTGGGTCAAGCTTAATACATGTGATTGTAGAGCAAATATGAGCATCTTTAGTATCACTGTGGAATAATATAAACTGGAAAGGACTTCTGGAGGTCATCCAGTCTGACCTAGTACTGAAGGGGAGCTAACTGTGACGTTAGATCAGGTTGCTCAGGTTTCATTTTCTTATGAAGATCTCCAGTGATGGCAGTCCCATAGCCTCTGCTTGTTGACTCACTGTTTCACTGCTTAATGTTTTTCTCGGTGCTCATGGTTTTCCTTGTAACCACTTGGAATTTTCCCTGCAGCAAGTTGGAATTTCCCTTGGAACAACTTGGGACCACCGCTTTTACCCCTCATTTGTGCAGTTCTGAAGGGAGTCTGTTTCCATCTTGTCCGTACGCAATTACACCTTCAGTGGTGAAAGGCAGTAGCTGAATTCCTCCATCTTAGCCTTCTGTTTTCCAGAAGACATGCTTCCTTAGCCTCCCCCCGAGGCTGTGTGCTGCAGCTCTGTTACCATCTTTGTGGCCTTCAGCTTGTCTTACTTTTTCTGCTCTCTTTTGTATTGCGTGACCCCTGGACATAGTATTGCACTTAGGGACTTGTAAGTGCCGAGCAGAGGGCTGTGATCGCTTTTGTCACTGCAAGGCCACATTGACTGATGTTCCGCTTGCTGTCCACCAGCACCCCAGATCCTTTTCTGTAGAGCTGTTACCTTGCTAGCACCTAGCCCCAGCTGTTGCATGGATTTATTCCATTCTAGACGCAGGACTTCAGGTTTTGTTGAGCTTCCTGACGCTCCTGTCAGCCTGTTACTCCAGCTCATTGAGGTCCCTCCAGATGACAGTGATATCCTCCTTCATATAGGCTGCTTCCACCAGGTTAATGTCGTTGTTGAAATTGTGTGCGCGCTGTCCCATCGTCAGGTTGATGATGGTGTGAAATGGTGTTGGCACTAGCAGTGACTGAGCAGCATCAGTTGTAGCTGCCTGTGGTTAGGCTTTAGGCACCACTGACTGCTGCCTGATGTCCACCGAGTCCGTGGCTATCCAGCCTAGCTGCCAAGGTACTGTGGGAGACAGCGCTGTGTGTTTTGCTAAAGTCAAATTAAACAGTGTTCGCTGATTTTCCCTTGGCCACGGTCGGTCATTTCATCATAGAAGTCAGTCAGGTAGATCAGGCATGATTTGCTGTTGCTAAATTATATAACTGTAAATGTAAGTTATATAACCATAGTTCTTTCAAGATAACAGCAAAAACTATTTTCAACCCTTGATTCTGTTTCACGTACCTTATGTAGCAGTGAATGTATTTTCTTACTACTCTTTTTGAGCTCAATTTTTCAGCTTGGATCAGTTCAGCTTTTATTTTGTTACAGCGGTGAAATAGTTTGTCATCTGCAGAAGAGATTTGAGTGGAGATGGTAGCAATGAATGCATACGGGAATGAATTCCTGTTCTCAGCTCTACTGTTTTAGTGATGTATTCTGACCTTTTGTGTAGTAATTTCTTACAAATATGTAAATGTTTATAGCCATATTTCTTTTAGCTTATTTAACATGCTTAAATTTAAGCCTGATTTTTCTATGAGGAATGTTGTTGGGTTTTATTTGACTATCAGTTTTGTTGCTTAACGTGTGAATGCTAGCTTTTATTTTTTTAATTTGGAAATCTTGTTCTGATTTGGAGGCAAATCGTTATCTAGAAATCTTTAAAACTGGTGGGGGGATGTAATTCCCTATGAACTTTTAAAAATGAAATAAAACAATTCCCAAGTTCCTGCCATAATAAACAATCTAGTATTTTCTGAAAGAAATCTGTGTGCCTTTGTTAGTATAGGCCTCTTCCATTTCCATGTTCTTCAGTGAAGCGAGAGAGATGTGAGTAAACTTCCTCGCGTTGTTTCCTACTATTATTCCCCACTAACTCCCATTCCACTGATACTGTGTTTTCTGTCTCGGAATCCACTCATGCCTCCAAAGGACAGGAAACCCGGCTGAAAAGTCTGCCAATTTACCTTCCTAAAAGATGAGAGGCAGGGAGCTAAAATGTTGCTGAATTATAAAAGTTATGTGTCAAATGTACAGTCGTGGTACTTCAGAGAAATCATTGTGATGTAGATGAAATCACTCGCTCCTTTAGGAAATGCATACTATTGTACTGTTTTATTTTAAACACTGCCACTTCTTATCTGTTGGGAGGAGGGTATAAAGGTCAAATTACCAGTGTCAAATTGGCAGGATGAACTGCTCATAACAAACTTTAGTCTCTCTATGAAATAGACAAGAAAGGAAAAACGCAAGGCAAGATCCTGATAGCAGTGCTGACTTTTCGCAGTGATTAGACTGTTGTAACTGCAAATGTAACTGGGCGTGCAGATTTGCATTTTTACATACATCTTTCTTCCCTGTTGCTGTATACATCCGTGTTATATATGCACATTGTTATAAGCAGACTTTGTGCAGGCAGCTCACCATTACTTTGCACAGAAAACCACCCCACCATTATTCTGTACCAGTTAGCATAGTTGCATATGCTTTTGCCCATCACCTTTAATTTTCTTCTGTTGTCCCTCTACTCATCAAGCTCAGTTCTGCATTCCTTATTCCTCTATCAGTTCTTACCTTCACCTCTTAGTAGTGTTTCTTCACAGCTGTAGTGGCTGCCCCAGTATTACCTCCATTCTCCAGTGGGCCTCAAGCCTACTGTTTTGTGGTGGCTTTGCTCATTATTATTTAATGTAAGTACTTACCCAGACGATTGGGTATTGTTTCACTCTGTCTTACACTTTACAGAAGCAAGGGTGTTTATTTCTGTTTTGCTCCTGTAATTGATGAGCCTTGCTCTTCCTGTCTGCAGATTTTGTGAAGGATCCTTCTTGATGGCACAGGTTGTGGGGAGAGAACAAGGTGGTAGGGCATGCAGAAGGGAGGATACAGAGCAGTCTGGTTGGCTTGGTGGGGTGGTGGTTTATCTGGTTGGTGGATAAACAAGACTGACACTGCTTTTCCACAAAGCTAATGTGTCTGGCAGGTCTCACAGGTTCAGAAATAATGCTACTTAAGACGGTTACAGGATGTCAATGGTAGCTGAGGTGCAGAAGTGTTAGAGCAGTGCTATGGTAAGGTGGCCGCACATGATGAGGCCTGGTGCTCAGAAGCAGTAAAGCAGTATGACAGTGCAGGAGCACCTAGTGCTTGTTTATCAGGTCAGACTGCGGTGGGGTGTGCTGTCTCAGCCCAGGCTTAGTGTGTGTGAGCTGGACTGCCTGGTGTAGAAGTCGTTTGGGTGGCTTTTGTTCCTGGTTTTGGAAGGAATTAGTAGCAGAAGTGCAATTCACTTCTACTGCTTCCAGGCCTGAGTGAAGTCTGTGTTTTTGTGGGACGATGCATGAACTGACGAGCACTGTACTACACTGCAAAGTAAATTCAGATCCAGAAGTAGTTGTACAGGGCGCCTTTTCCTTTATCTGTTTTCCCAGCTTTATTGCTCAATATAGTAAAGTTTTGATAGTATTATCTCGGTGCGATCTACTGCTCTTGTGAGCAGTAACCCGTGGATCTCTACACTCTGGTCATTTAAAAGTGATAGCTACACTTACCAGGTGAGTTACAGCATTTTTAAATTTGCTTATTCTATGCAAACTTGTGAAACCTGGAACAATTTCAGCACCTTGTATTATTAGATATGTGGAATTTAATTTGTATATGGAAGGGGTGGTGTATTTATGTATGCGATTATCCTAACATTAAATTTATATTACTCAAAATGATTTTACTTAGGAGGCAGCTCCTATAGAAATAGTAATTTAGGTGCAAATTCAGAAAGACTTTAAAGTACACTTTGGTTGTTGCATAATAGTTTAGTAAATATATCAGCTTATTCTTATCAGCCAAAGAAAACTTAAATTTTCTAGTGAAAGAGGGAAATGTAGTGAAAATATAATCTACTTTTACTTTTGTCTTTATAGATAAGCCACTGCCTGTGGCTTGTGGAAGTTTCGAAGGCTTTCAGTTACTTTGTGCGTGTTGCTTTCAACTCTGCTATAAGGAATTTAATTTCCAAATGAAGAATTAATTGATTTTTGTCCTCTTTCGTTCTGTGGTCAGTTTTTGCCTCTAAAATAAAAGAAAATGAAAGGTATTTGGGTTTGTTTGTCTTTAGATAACTATATTAAGAAATACGCTTTCCTGAGCAATTCTGAGTCCTAGTTCAGACTCTTTCTGTTCTGTAGAACAGCTGTATTCTGTTGCAGTTGAATATTTATCATGAGAGATCAGAATTAGTCCCTCGATGGTTACAGATACTACTTTAATGCCTTCATCAGCTGTCCGTTTCCATAGCTGAGTTTTAGTCTTTGTTGTTCCTGGCAATAGCAGTAGTAATTTGCAAGTAGCAGAGAGGTGAACACTCATACTACCATAGTAGATGTACCTCTAATGTTTTCCAGTTTCTGTGGTTCTGGAGTGAGCTTGTCATGCTCACAAAAAAAGAAAGCAAAGACTTTATTTAGGCTGACAATAGTCAGTGAATGAAAACGGAAAAATACCTTCTGTGCCTGTGGGAAATACCAGTTTTTCCTCTTCTGAGCTCTTCAGTTTTTTTTTTTTTTTTTAATTAAAATGAAAGTTAAAACGAGGTCAAATCCTACTGAAGATAAGATGAGAGCATTTTAATTTTAGATGAGTTAGCAGGTGAAGGTACTAACAGGGCACTCCTCCAGAAAGAGCATTTGGAGCGTGTTTTCCTAACAGAAGTGTGTTATTTACAACAAAGCACAATGTTCCAGTTAACTCACAGCGCTGTGTCACCTACAGTTTAAAACTTACCGCTCATTTAGAAATCCTGAAAAATGATCTAGCACTTGCCTATGGTTTTAATTTTACTGTGAGGTTGGAGGGTTTGGCTGCATGCCAGCAGTATTTAAGAAACTAATCTTCATTGATGCACAGGGAATTCTAGTGTGTAAATCTAGTGTCGTTGTTTGGAATTTCCTGTGTTAATCCACACTGTTGACGGTAAAGATAGCAAGTGTGCAAAATGATGGCACTAAAATTAAATGCATCAAAATGGTGAGTTTTGAGGTAAAACGTGAGAAGTAGAAAAGTAAATTTAAATTTCGGTGCATATTTGAAGCTAGTATAGAATGAAGTCAAGTACGTTTGCTTTTTCTGTTACATAAGGGCAGCTGCTTCAGGGAATGGCTCTGCTCTCTACTAGTCACATCACGTATCTTATTCTTCCTTATCTGTAGCATTAATTTTGTGGTTAGAGCAGTCATCTGCTTCACCTCTGTGTGTGGGATCACAGCAACGTGTGGGAGCAGCGGAGCAGCCTTGCCCCGTTTGGAGTAGGCCCGGTGTAAGGTTAAGTGCGTGGTGGGGCAGTGCCTTGCCTCTGCGCAGTGACGAAATCCGTGCTTCACCGCAGCATGGCTGATCTCTCAGGGGGCGGTCAGGGTTGCCAGCTTTCTACCCCAGAAGTTTTCAGAGGTATTTTCTGAAGAAATTGAAAGCCATTTCTCCATCATCGAGCTCTTCTGCTTGAGAAGCAGTCTTTATTCATTTAATAGCGAGATAGTTATTCCTGTACAAAAGTGAAAATGTCAGATGGCAACAGATTTTTTTGTAAGAAAATGTTGGGGTTAGTGTTTTCTGAGCAGTTGTTACCGAGATTTTTAGCTTGTACACCCTCTTCTCTAACCGTGTACTTCCTGCTATCCTTGTCTGTACCCGGTCATTAGATCTGAAGTTAGGGTGTGCTAAGTAAGGTAAAGATGAGATATGTAAATAAATAGGTGGAGGGAGCAGGCTCTCAATCTCCGTCCCAAAGAACAGAGATAACCAAGGAAGGATACAAGTGAGAGGAGGAGGAGGGGGGCTTCAGCCTCCCTCGCCCAGAGGACTCGGTTCCTCCACACAGCTTTGGCTGCTGGCGAGGGCAGGCTCAGTGCATGCTGCAGCCCCTGTGTGCTGCCGGGGGGCTGGCAGGCTCCTGTCGCTGCCCCCCAAGTGCTGCCCTTGCCACAGCCTGGGGCTTCTCGTGCCTGGGGTAGGTGCTGCGTGCTCTGCTGGCAGAGATGTGCCTGTGGTTTGAGAACTGCTACGTTCCTCCTAGCGCACAGTGTTTGTGTTTGGATGCACGTCGCCTCGAGGCTGTGGGAGGGCACGCTGGAAAGTTTGCCACTCGCACTGGGGTTTGAATTGGATATGTGATTGCTGGGTGCACTTCATTTTCTGAGCCTTTTGACTTTTCAAATAGTTTTGGAGATCACATTGATAGACCAGAATAGAAAAGGAATTAACTTGTCTTGTATGAGAATTTAATTTTACTTCTGACAGCATGGGAAGATTATTGCCTTCTACAGTGTATCTTCATCTTCTATGAGCTTTGGAGCAAAGCAGAAAAGAGAAGAAAATTATTAAAGTTGGCAAATTATTTCACTTTAAAAAACACCTGTTTCCTACTAGCAAGTCTCTGTGGGAATGTAGTCTAAATCAGCAATAATTGGGGGAAGCTAATATGAGAGACTCCTGTCTCATGTTGTAAGTTAAGTGAAGTCCTCTGAGAGTGTCTGCTGGTTCTTTCATTCTTTGTCTTGGGGACTTGATGTTTATGCATCCTAGATACTAGATACACCATTTTGTACATTTTTTTTTTTGGTCAGGGAGCCAATAATAGGAGAAGGGTGGGGAGGGAAGTGCTCCTTGCTTTTACCTAATACAAGGTGCTGATGTTTCTTTCATGGTCTGTTCAATTAACAGAATCAATAGTGGATCTGCTTTTGTTTTCCTTTTCATATTATGTTCTTTCTGGTATATAGCATCTCTCCCAAACAGATGGCATCCTCTTAAAATTTAAACCAAGTGATTTTGTAATGAACTTAAACACTGTGAAATCTGAAGACAGACATCCCACTGGGACTCCTGGGACTCTTAATGTTTTAAGTACATAGTTAAGTCTCTAGAAGCCTAACATCCCTCCAATATAATGTTGTTATTAATTACACCTATAATCTGTGAAGCAATCCCAGAAAGATTTATGAACTAATTGCAGTACCTTCATTTCAGGAGGTAGCCCTATTTCAGGCATATTGATGTTCTTCAGTTAATTTTAGGTATTGTCCTGACTTACCTTCCGTGGGCTTACTGCAGTTTGTAACTTAGAATCCTGTGGAGTTTAGTACACGTGGCTTACATACTTTATCTAGATTAGTATTAAATCTGATGCTTTAAAACAGGTGCTGAAAAAGGCGATACATAACTTACCCTAGTTTTATTCTGCACTTTTGGAAACTTGTACTCCAATCTATGGTTAATATCCAAGTCATGTGGTACTGTTAGGGATCACCATGTTGAAGCAAAGCTTTCCAGTGCAGTACTAAATACATGAGAAAAACCTACTACCATGTGTGCAACATGGCTAGTTTCTCCTGCAAGAGTTAGGGAAAGTGCTCTGTGCGAAGGAGGCAGGGGTATTGCAGTTACAGGTTGCTCTCCTTTACTTGTGGTTCTCTGGAGCTTAGTACGTGTTTCTGTCATCCTCCAGACTGTAGGACTTTTTTTCCTCTCCGTTTCAGTTTCCTCAGTAGCCTTTCAGAATTACTTCTTACTTGCTTTTTAGTATTTGTCAAATCTTTCCTGAGCAACTTTGCTAAACATCTCTGGCTTTCTGTTCTTTTTGTTAAAATTCCAAGTCTCCTGAGGTGAATATGCTGAAGGGCAGTAGAATCGATCATAAAAACATGTCCAGTGGCAGGAAGAAAATACCAGTTAATTCTCTCGCATGCAAAACCTATCTGTCAAGATATTGACAGGGTTCTCCTCTCACAGTAACCAGTGCAGTAAGGGAGAAAGCTGCTTTCTCAGTTTCATCAGTACAAATGTTTTAAGTAAGCAGGAGGCAAGGGAATTGGGGGAAGTCTTTTGCGTTTCGACTGCTTTCCTTTCCCTGTTCCCAGAGATGTGGGAGTGATAGGATTAGATTATTTCCGTGTAAAATGCAATTTTGTTTTTGCTATGCATGTTTGGAAAGATGAGTTCTGTGCAAATCATGTTAGCAGAGAAGCAATCTTATCTTGCAAGGAACTTTGTGCTAGTAATTCTTTTAAATCAAAGCATAGCATCAGATTACTTAAACTGCTTTCTGCCTAAGGTCACCTCTGTCCCTTGTGCTATTTATCAAATAGAATTGGAGGATTTCTAAAGTTGGTTGATGTTGCTTGGCAAACTTCTGTTGGTCTGTAGTAATGGATTACTTCCAACAGATAATCATGTAGTTTAAGTGCGGGTGTGAAATAGTTTGCTTTTATTAGAGAACAGTGTTATTTAGGGTTGCGTTCTTCCTTCTTTCAGCTCTGCTGCTGCTAAGTTATGTCTGTTTTTTTTCTTTAACTCCTCCTTCGCCATGCGATGGAGATCTTTTTGCTGCCTCATCAATTTTCAGTAAACAAGTACGTTACTGTAGTACTGTTCTAACTGTAGAGTTGCCTTATACGCTTTTGTGCCTTTCTTCATAGGGCTTAAATTTCTTATCTTCACATGATAATTCTGTCCCCATCCAGGGATTTGGTGTGTTTGTGTGGGGGGGACTTTTTTATATATATATATTTTTTTTATTTCTTGGGTCTTTTTTCGCTTATTGTATATCACCTCTGTGTGCTCATTTCATATCTTCTGTATTTGGTCTCTCTTCCCCCATGCATTTTTACCTTTTCTCATGTTTCCTTTACTCACATGTAAATACTCTCAAATCTTGCTTCTATTTTTTCATATTACTGGCTGTTAGATCAAGTGCTGTCTACTTTCCTGTTTAATTTCTGTGAAACAGCTGAGTATCTTCAAACACTGAAGTCTTTTCCATCCACGTTTCTCTGTTATCTTCCTAATTTAAACTGCAAGGTCAGGGGCTACATTATGGTACAATATTATGGTGTTAAGCATCTGTTAATGCCTCATAGCACAATTACTAGCAAACCTAGGTCATAGTATCATGTATTTAAATGATTCACAGAGACAAACTAAACTGTTGCACTGTGTGTTAATTTCTATGCTTTTATCCATGACTTGACTATGAAACTTTTTTTAATTTTAAATTTTTGAGTATATAATATCAGCATTTACATTGCTCCTGGGAGGGTTTGAGATGTGTGGTTCTGCTATGATATGTGTCCTATACAAGCTATGCTTCTGGAAGCATGCTGTGGTTGCTTCATTTCAGCCATTCATTCCTGCCTCTGGTGACTTCTTTCCTGGCTGGGTGGTTTTTTAATAAAATCAGTTTCATTTTTTCCCTCTAATTTTCTGTATGTCAGAGCAAAACCTTTAGGCTGACATAAGGGAAGGATGGTGCAGGAGCTGGTGGGAGGGAAGCAAGAGGACTCTTTCTTTAAGCAGAAATGCCAGTTTACAATGATTTAGTGTATCTGTGAAATTACAGGCTCATTAGACTCGGGGAACTGTCTGTACAGATATAATTACACAGGGTGACCCAGATATTGTAGTGAAAGATGCTTTAGATGTACATAGGATGTATATAATTTAAAAGATGTTCATTCTCTAGGTTGCAAATACACTGCACCAAAGCGTCTTAGGATAAACTCATTTTTAAAGTATTGCTTCTGAAGATATTTCTACAGATCATGCAGTGTTCGCAGGAATTTTTGTGTTTGTGAGTTGCTATAAGAGCTCTCAGAAGAGTTGCTAGTACAAAATCACAGGTTAGTGGACAGCAAAAACATGGTTTACAAGACTAAGTGTGCATTTAGAGAAGGCTGATTCTGTACAATGCTGAGTGGGAAGAACAAGTTTTTATAAACAAGTCTGCTCAGAAGAATGCATGAATAGTATTTTTGCCAGGGAATTTCTTCAGTTTGGTTTCTTAACAGAGCTTAAGTTGTTTGCCAGTCATTTTCCAGCGTATAAAAGTTAATGAGGTTGTACGTAAAGCTATATGGAAGTTTTTTTCACTTCCATTTGGCTATTAATTTAACTATAGAAGGTATTTAGCAAACTTTGCTCATTTTCAGTGTCCCATTTTAACAAAGCAGCTATAATGGAGGTCTTGTACACTAATGCTAGAGTTAGTCTCAGGGAGCATGTGAAATGTGGAGTGTGTTTTTTTTCCTTGAAAACAGATATTCTCTCTTTCTTTATCTCTACTCATTACAGTTGTCTGGCTAAGTGCCTAGTCTTTCATTATGTGCTGATAACATACAATATCTAGAGGTGTAGCTATAGGTTGCCATTTTGAATCTTAACTTTTGTGTTGTATTAGGTAACAGATTTCTTCCCATCATTTATGAATGAATTGTTTTTCTCCATACATGAGATGCAAGTGAGTTTCAAGAGTTTAGAAGTAGCTGACACCAACTTCTACATATCATTTTCATAGACTGGTGAAACAGGAAAGCTAACTTTTCTCTTTTGACACTTATTTTTGATCACTTTCACTGAAGTAAATAGTTAAAAAAAAAAAAAAATCTTGCTGCCCCTGCAGAGATGATCTTTTTGTCAAAATCAAGTTCATTATTTTAACAATTTCTTTCTTTAGATACATAGATGGACATTTTTGAGTTTTATAGTTTGAGTATAATTTTTCATAAACAGTTTTAAAAGAATGGGTTCAAACTTTGCAGTGAATTTTCACAAGTGTAGATAAATGTTATTAAATACACATAAAGCAGGTTGAAATAAGATTACTTTTATATAAATCTTTTTATTAATCTACCTAGTTATTACATATCTCTTGGGGGACTTTTTCAGAGTTAGCTGAAACTAGAGGCATAGTACACGGCTGTCTAGGAGCAGGCTTTTTGCCAGTGCTTGATAACAAGGGGGTAGATGCTGCTGTTGCTGCAGAATGTATGGGCTGTGGGGGGAAAGGAAGCCATTACAGCTGTAGGTGAAAGCAGAAGGAACAGAAAACTTCTTTCCAGAGCTGCTCTCTGGCTTTTGAAGTATTTTCTTTCTCCAATAAGAACAGGACTTCTGACCCTTTCCTAGCGGCCCAGCAGACACAGAATGCTGAGCAGAATGAGGTAAGAAAGAGGGTGGAAAGGGACTGCTGCTTACTGAATCCTGGAAATTCGTTATCCTAGGATAACAATAGAAGAGTGGGGCCTAAAAGAAACAAAGGACCTGCACTGTAGCCTTCAGGAAACTTCTTCCTACCTTCTAGGAATCCACTGTGTTGCCACTGCAGGACTGAATTTTGTCTACGCAGTTGACGAGCCTGGAGCTCTGTTTTTTGTGGTATAAATAATACTTCCTATTGAGTGGACAGAGTTCCCCTGTAACTTACTGATACTGGGATGAAAACCAGCTGCATAGATTGGCAGTGCTTCAGGATGATTTTCTAAACGGGAGCGTGTTTCAGTGTTGATAGAACCATGCTGTGAATGTCCAAGTTACAACACTGAGCTCAGGAGATGATGCTCTAGGAGCAAGAGAGAGTTCCGTGACTGCAGAGCAGTTGGTTATGGCACACTCACACTGCAGTCATAGAGGTAACCACAGTTTGTGCCACTTGCTTTTAACCAGTTGGCTTCCATGCTGCTAGTAGTGCAGCCACAGCAGCACGGAGTTCAGCAATGATGAAAAAAATCTGTTTGAGGAAACTGAGTAAATGGCTAAGCACCAAGTCTGTCCTGAGCTCCTGCCACTGTGGTTACGCTGCTTCTAGCAACAGCTTGTTTAGGTGATTGGAAGTTGGTGTTGCTATATCTGGGTTAGCTGTAGTCATGCTTGTGACTGCAGGGTAAGTTTATCCTTAAACTGTGTTGCTTTTGTTTGTAAGCTGGACCGTGTCACCTAATCGGCACTCATTTAGCAAGTGTTCTGAAGTATAGGATGAAAGATGCTTTTTATGTCAGTATTGCAACATTCAAATTGCAGTGTGTTGCAGGTACAGGTTCTTAGCCTTTATATATATNAATATTTGGGTTTAGAAAAAGTAACAGTTTTCTAGACTTCTGTAAAGGGGTAAAATGTTACCTTGTTTTCATACAGCTTCAGCATTGGGAAGAGGAGGTGGCAGATACTGCCTTCAGGCAGTAGGTTTACATTTAAAAACCTATATATTTGTTGTTGTATGTTGGGCTATTTCAGCAACACAATGCTGATGGGCTAATAGTCTATGAAAAGATGTGTCACTGTTCAGCAACAAATAAATAATGAAAAATAAAGAAGAGGTTAAGTTGAAAGTGTGAAGAAATACCTAAACGGGCTCATCAGAATCTTTAGAATAGTGGAATCCCTTTTCATGAGGCAAGTAAAGCTCTTGGGGTGCTCTGTAGGGAGTAATCCTACTCTGGCGTGAGCTTATTGACTGCGTTTGTTCTGTCTGTATTTTGTGATGTGCTTATGTATTAAATCTGTGATTTGTTTTGAAAGCTTTGGTCTCATGGTGGTAGCGCTGCATAGTTGGATAGCTTTTTAATTTAAGCTCTGTAGTAGTGGTGTCTAATACCGTACATTGGAAATGTTATTGTATTTTGTATTTTTCTGTATAATGCTAATTGAAGCAATAATCCAATGAGAATCAATGATTCTGTTTAATCTGTCCATGGCATTCCTTTCTGGGACCTTATTTTCTTCCGTTTTCTTTCTGATTTTATAATTATTCACTAAGTCCTGGATTCCCCTCTGTAGCAAAGTGCTTAAGGATTTCTTGGGAAGGAGAAGGAAGGCTTGCTTTTCCTCGTCAGATTTTCTCCCCCCATTCTTGCAAATTTATTACTTCTAATGAAAGACTAAGGCTTCATCTTTCAATCTCTAGATAAATCTGAGCTAAATTTTTATGTTTTCGTCTCATAATTATTTCTGTGAGAGCAAGGAGAAAATTCAGGTAGAGATAACATGGCACTGTTCAGGTGAAAGTAGGCTAGTGTGGCTTCACTGGTCTGTGGTTTCACATTTGATAGTAGAAATGCTTGAGAATAGTAGGCAGAACACAAGCATCGTCATTTTGCTGGGCATCACAGCACAAATAGTTGCATCAGCCCCACCGAGGCCAGGTGTTATGTGGGGCTGATAATAGGCAGGGGCTGTTTAAGCTAGCACTGCTCCCGCAGACAGCCTGCAGAAGTACAGCCTCTGGCTAAATAGCATTGCTTTCAGCAGGAGCTGAAGGGCTGTCCAGGAGTTCAGGTTTTATAATGCTTGTGTGACTGGAGCCTGTTCGTTTCGGATTGCATACATTCTAGATAAATGGCATCCGGTAGCTGTGAGAGCTCCTGCACTGGACAGAGTAAAATTGGTAGTGACTGAAGCAAATCAGTTGTTTTCAAGTTGCTTCCTATACTGCAAAGACGTACATCAGCTGTAGGAAGCCCAGAATTACTGCTGTGGCTGTCGGGTAGGGTGATCGGTGCCAGAGGGCTCTCTCAGTAGTTTCCAACCTTGTCCATTGTATGTTTAGGAAACCACTTTTCTTGAAAACTGCAATGTATAGAATTCTGTAAATGATGAAACTGAAAGTTGTAAGGCAGAAGAAGGTAATTGATGTTCTTAGATTACTTCCTGTTGTGGATATGTTTTTCAGAAGTCAAAATTGTTTTGCTCAAATATTCATGAGGAGGTGCTAACTGTGATACCAAATGTATTTGCCTTTCTGAGAAAAAAAGGTACCATTAAATGCTTTTAAGGTGCACAGGTACTGAGCAGTTAATTACAAAAGGCCTTTCCGTAAGGTTTTGAAACAGGAGACGGACAATGCTGTATGCTACTGCTGTATGGTTTCCAGACTTGAAATGTTTTTTTCTTCTGTGAGCTCAGCGAGAACTTCAGACTGCGTGTATGCTCACTGGTCATGTGAAATATGCACACTTCCTGTACAATTTTAGGTTTGAATTATAATGGCTTGCTAAGGAACTGGCTTACCCTGTTAATGGCAATTAACTTGTGTAATATTGTTTTACTGTAATTATTTAAATAGTTACCATGATTTAAATTCAGAAAGAAAAATAATACTGCTGTAGTTGCCTCATTTATTTTAGGATTGGCATACCAGCCTGAATTTTGTTTTTACAATCAAAAAAACTACGCTGTTTTTCTGTGGTTTTAGGGCTGACTTGCATCTCTCTTAATTCTTGTGTTCTATGCAGGGTTCAGTGGTCTCAATTTAAAGGCTATTTTATTTTCAAACTGGAGAAAGTAATGGATGATTTCAGAACCTCAGCTCCTGAGCCAAGAGGGCCCCCCAATCCTAATGTGGAGTATATTCCCTTCGAAGAGATGAAAGAAAGAATCCTGAAAATTGTCACTGGATTTAATGGGTATGTAACATTTGTTGCCTAAAATCAGGATAAGAAAAATACTTTCTCAATTTTAACCTTAGTATTCTGCTCTGTGACTGTTTATTCCACTTCCTTAAATTGATGAGCAGAAACAAATCTGTGCCTTGGAAATATATTACAGCGGTTTCAGAACTTTCTCTTAATATACTTATAATATTATATAATAATAATAATTTATAATGTTTGAATGAAAATATGGATGTACTGTGACATGTCAGTCATTTCAATTTTTTCAATACATAAGTAGGTTTTTAGTAATAACCTTCAGTGAAGCATGGTAGCACTACCTGCACATAGCAGGTAAAATAGATACTAAAGTCAGATTTTTTTCAATACGTTTTGAAACACCTAGTTGAAAGAACTCTTTAGGTGTTCAGTTCTTAATAACTCTGTGGCAGTTCAATAGGTTTTGAAGAAGTAATGCTGTGATAGACATGGTGTGACAAGGAGGCAAAGTATGGCTGACTATGAATTGCTACATTCTGCCAGATTCAATTTATAGTTCAGGTGATACTAGTTGAGTGACTTGTGGTATTCAATCTGTTGCTGACTGTGTCTTAAAGTGTGTACCCTTTGTTGGTTTTGTAATTCTGGAAGTTTTGTTTCATTTCAAATAAAGCTCCTGATTTATTTTTTGTCAAGGTTGTCTTTTATTTGCTGTATTGTTTTAATAGCTTGTACAGTATTTTTCTTGTTTCTAAACTGGATTACGTACTTAACTGAGTCATTCTGCTTTTGAGTCTTAATATTTGCTTACGAGAGAGTAATTCAGCATTTTTCTCAGCTTGTCAGTAAATGGACATACTATAAGGCTTGCCTCCCTGTCACATTCTGATCTCAGTTCTGGAGGTAATGCTAACATGTCCTTAGTAAGATATTTTGATGTTAGGTTAATAATTATTACTGTAATTGTACCGTACAATGTAATATACTTACAATGCAAGTGTCTTTTATAAGTCAGGCCTGGTTCCCTTTAATAAAAAAAAAAAAAAAGTTTCAAATTGCTCTTAGATAGGACAATCCTAAGAATGTGAAATTCAGTGTGTTCTCTACTGCCCAATATTTATACCAGGCTACTTCACTGAAGAAATTTAAAAATAAACCTGTCCTTTATGCCAGTCTGCCTCTCTCCTGCCTCCCCCAGCTTTTTGTTAATGCTTCGCTGCCCGCAAAATCTGTAATGTTCTCACATGGAGACAGCTAATGAATGGGCTGCTGTTATCCCTGTTCCGAAGAGTACTAAACAATCCTCTGGGTGACCCAAGTGTGGAGCTTGCTCTGTGGCTGTGCTGTTCTCACCTAATGCTGTAACGCTGAGGAAGAGTGCCCGACTTCCTCATTCTTTCAGCTGAACTCCTAGTCTTTGAGGAAGCAAACTGTGTACATTAGCTACGTTTAAGAAAATAATAAGGATGTTTCAGAATCTAGGATTGTAGAATAGTTCGTTTAGTAAATACTACAACTCCTACAGGGAAATATGGTTGTGAAAGCTGAGTAATGTGAAGATGTGTCCAGGAATGCAACAAAAGCAGGTTTCACTTTGTGCGATTGGATGTGTTCAGGCCTCTTAGCATTTTGCGTTGTGAATGTCATTTCAGGGTACCACAGTGGAGAAGGAAGCTATTTAATATGACCTTATTATTAGGATGTTTTGTTTTCCTTGTTTAAAAGCGTGAGGGAAAAAATTTATAAAAAACAGCTTTTTTTTAAGTCACAGAAGTAACGAATTAAGAATAATCCCGGGTTTGGGTCTTTCTACGTGAAGCGTCTTTTAAAGAAAGCTCAGACTGGCTGTTTTTACCTTACTGTGTCTTACCTTACATTGTGTAATTGCTTCTAGAGCCAGATTCTCATGTTATACTTTAGAATTGCTTTGGAGTAGGAAGTTCTTGAAAGACTTGCGATTTTCTTTCTTTTACTAGTGAAGCAGAAAGTTCCGCGATAAGTTATTGGAGATCTCAGATGACAGAGAAGTGTTCACAGCATCAAAAAATAATTCAAATTCTCAGTTACATGCTTAGCATTCTAGCTAGTTCATTCTGCTTTCTGTGTTCCCTCAGTATCACATTTAAAATTTATGGCATGTCCAATAATTGGTCTTCATTTTGAACAGAACTTAATATGGGAACTGGGTTTAGAAGGATTTAAAATTTATTTTTTTTATTTTTGCCACAATTTGATGTGGCTACGGCAAGTAGTTTCCACTGTTTCTTGAATGCTGTCCATATGAAGAATTTTTGGTTTGAAATTCATTGCACTGATTGCACAATTGCACTAGGAAGTACAGTTATGAGTGTTTTCATATGGGATTTTAGGTGGTTACCTTAAGAAGGCAGATTAGGACTAGTCATGCAGTTGATGCACTGGACTAATCATCTTTCTAAGCATTTAAGATCAATTTTCACATTGCCCACCAACTTTCACATTGATGTTCATGTATAGATTTACACCAATTTCAGTTACTTTTATTTTAAGATAATATTAAACTTTTTTTAATTTATAGTTTTATATGAAAAAATTTACAATTAACTAGAGGTGAACTTAACTTTGGCTTTTGTAAATTAAAAACATTTACAAATGTTGAACAAATTATATGCAAAGGAGGGGATATCGTGATACTTGGTGCCATCTACTGCCCAGTAAACAAAGTTCAGTTTATTATGGAAAATTTTGGAGGAAAATGATCTGTTCTTAGCTTTTGTTTAAACTTTTTATAGCTGAAAGTAAAATAGGAGTGCAACTTCAGGCTACACATGTTCTTGAGTATTTGTCGAGTAAGCAGAACTGTACTGACGTGCACGAACTACTTCATGTCTTTGTACTCCAAGTGCCCAGTTAGATACAGGTAAATAGAAGTTAGCCAGGGAATGATTCTTCTGAATGTTTCATACATTTGGTTGATGAAAAATAGTTTAAAATTTTGTATATTGTTGTTTCTCTGAAATAACTTGAGTTTGAATGGACAGTTTAGTCTATTACAACTTTACAAAGACTCTTTAATTATGGACTTTCCAACCCAAAAGCGAAATGGCCATCAATGAGAAACAGTAGATACAATTAGTGCTGTGCCTATGTGGAGGAGTTAACAGATCAAGTAAATTCTTCTGTGTGAGTGAGTTACAGAGGTGGGAATTTGGTTAGAAAAGGGCACTACACAGAAGCTGAGCATCATGAAGAACTTGGGTGTCGGAAAGATTACTGGTTGACCAAAAGCTGCTAAACAGCAGCGATATTTGATTAATAGTAAGGAAGCTTTAGTGAAATGGGTAATGAGAGAACCATCATCAAGCTTAACAGCCTCCATGTAATAAACTGAATGAAAAGGAACATTTGTTCCTTTCTTGTTCTTATCAAACTTTGGGGTTGGGAAGGAGATACTTCTGGGTCAAATAGGGAGGTGAAATGTATTTTGCCAGTGTGCCAAAATATTCAATTTCTGCCATTTGTTTTACTTGCCTTTTAAGCAATAATGTGTCAAATGTTTTAGAAATAGTCTTCTTGTAGCATTACTTTTTGTAAGTATTGAATGTACTTAATGCTTTGTCAGCTGTATTCTAACTTTCCACAGCTGATTGATGCAGATTAACTTGACCATCTCCTATGCCTAGATGTCAAGTGAAGATAAGTTGGTATGGTGTAATTCAGGGTGAACAGCAAGGGAAGGCATTAACCAACGAACAGGGTAAATGTGATATACAGTCCGTGTTTTTTCAGGTAGCTGTGTTGGAGCTAGGGCTAGGGGTGGTTGTATCGTAGCATACGTCCTTACTGTTTTCAAGGTGAGGATTATAACTTCTCAGTAACATAATACACAAACAATTCTGGAAAATATAATTTGATTGTTGGTACTTGGTCACTCTCTATTTCTGCTTGCATTAAGTTAAAGTGAACTATCATGTAGTATGGTTAATCATAGCTATGCTGACATGTTTTCACTTGAACTGGTTGTAGATCTGTGCATCTTTAAAACATGGCTTTTTAGCTAATGAAATAAGCTTGAGATACTGTGTACTGAGTTCCTTAGAAAATAATAAAAGTTGATCTTTTTTTTTTAATTTACAGTACAATGCTATATATATACATGTATATGTATGCAAATTTGTGTTGATAATGCTCTGGATTTGGTGTATCAGTAATTCTCAATCAAGAATGGTTCTTAAGTATCATTGTATCAAATATTCTTTTAGATGTATTTTTGAAATGTTAATGGCTTTGACTTCCATAGTCAACTGTAAAAATGCATAAATGTTCGTTATTTTATTGAATCAACCTAAAGTATTTCATTATTTTGTAAAAGGTCAGAAATCTGTTAAATTGTGACATTGTATATGAATTTGCAGTGAAAGTGTAAGGCATCTCAGGTAACTGATCGACGTATGTAAAATATTGCTTGCTTGAAAGGTCAGTTTCTCATTTAGGTAGGATGAAACTGAGTGCAAAATTGTCAGAAAACAGTGTGAATGTGATGTTATGGATCTATATATCTTACTCTAAATTTAATTATTTTTACTGAGGTGTTCCTTGATAGATAAGTATACTGTCCAATTGTGGCAAAATAGAGTATTTGTAACAGCTAAAGTTTAACGGTTCTAGTAATTCCAACATTTAATGCTTTTTCTGTAAATGTATTTTGTAAAACATGAAATAAACTACAAATTGAGAATTTTTTTTAGATCTAGTGTGTATGACTCAAATTTATTTTGAATCACTTCCCATTTCTCTTCTATATATTTGAGTTATCTAATAAATACAGTCTTAAACTATTTTACTGTTGATGATCTGATTTCTGAGTTTAAATATCCACTTTCCCTTTCATCGTTTTAATGGATTGAGTTGTGGGATGATGTGTTTAGGATGCTACTTAAGAGTTGTCATGGTGAGCACAAGAGAGAGCGCTTTATATCAGTGTATGAAATAAGGGAAATAAGGCTTTGAGTTACTATCATATATTGCTAATAATAACAAATTTCAGTACTATTTTCTTTCTGTCCTCTCAATAAGGGGGGGAGGGGGAAGCAATAATGTTGTTGCTTCCTAGCAGTCATACTCATTAAAATTGAATTAAATTGTTATAAATCTATTTCATTGCAGCATCCCCTTCACTATTCAGCGACTCTGTGAGTTGCTGACAGATCCTAGGAGGAATTACACAGGAACAGACAAATTTCTAAGAGGTGTGGAAAAGGTATGTATTTTTCTGAGAGAACACACAGCTAAACAGTCACAATTACTATTTAAAGAGTAACTTTTGAATTACTCCCAAAGGTCTGTTGGTTTTATTGTGGTTCATAGTCATAGAATAGCTAATAGCTACTCTTAACTGTGTGAGTTTCTTCCATATGTTTTAAGATCAAAAAGCAGTTTGAAACAATTTATTTAAAACTTGAAAATAAATTTCAGGACTGTAACTGTTGTTTCCTAATTACTGTGCAGTACTCAGACTAGTTTCTGGAGGGTACAGTGTCACTCTTAATATTGAGTCCTAACTAAAACTGATTAAATAATCAGCTGAAATAATTTGAATTTTCTGGTTTGATGCTTCTTTCCACATTTGGGTTCAGATTAGATGAAAAAGAGGGGAAACCTCCCTTCCCCCAGTGTCTTTTGTGTCAGTATTTAAATCCTCTTGTGTAGAGGAATGTATCTTCATAAAAGCATACGGATATCATTTAATGCTATTTATAGTCTACGTTAGAATGTAGGATCATTCAAAAGTAGACATCAGACTTTCCAGATGCAGTTCCACGTAGGATTTTCTTGATAGCAAAATTAGCTTGAGGTTTCTACTTAGACTAGTCAGTCAAAAAAAAAAGCTTAACTTTTAAATGGAGCTGCTTTCACTGTTACAGTGCATACAGTCAGATATATTCTTGCAAGTTTGGAAGGAGGTGGTCAGCAGTAAATGATGAAATATGGATTTTGCAAAGCAAAAATCAGCCAAAATGAGATTTGTGAAACAATACTTCAGGTTTTATGGAGATCTTTCATTAAAGTTAGACTGGATTAATTTAGGTGGTCCTGAAAAAGTTGCATTTATAATTTGTCTAAGCATTGATATGGAAAGATGAACTTACCTCATTTTTAAGCTAGGTTTCTAGATATTAAAATGGATTTACAGTACCATTCAAGAGGGAGAGGTAGCTAAGCAAAACACATTGAATTGATCAATATTTCTGCCCTTTTTTATGCAGGGGCCAAAATAATTTAACAGTTGAAATACAGCTGTGCCAAGAATAGCTAATAGTGCTTGCATGCTTTTTGGTGTAGAACCCATGTGTACAAATAGAGCGATTCTTCAGCAGTTCACGATTTTTTCAGCATTTCAGAACACTTTGCTTTCCAAGGATACTTCATTTAGAAATTACAAACACTTGGGCCTGAGCTATAGTGTGGTTGTATTGTTTTGACAGTAACCCACTTACAAAAATACTGGCTTTTAATGTAATTGTGGTCTGATCTTGTAGAGGGGGACCCAAGATGATTTTTATATGTTTTTCATCTGTTGATATCTCTAAAGAAAATTTGTTTGAAAGCTATTTCAGCAGATATGACCAAAATCTTGTAACCCTTTAAGTTCTGGGCTGTTGTCAGGAGCAGAAGTTTCTGTTTCTGAACTCTTAATACATTTTTTGTGTATTACAGAATGTCATGGTTGTCAGCTGTGTATATCCATCTTCAGAGTAAGTATAAAATTCTTTTTCAGTTTCTTGGAACTTTGCATTAGTAGATAGGAGGATGTGTGTCTGTGTGTGTAATATATTTCATTTCCTGACAGTAGTTGTATCCAAAAGTAAGACATGCAGAGTTCAGTTTTCAGTATCAATAGTTAAGCCAACAATAGTGATAGTTATCTGCAAGTAAGTGTTACATGTAGTAGTTTGGAAACATTCCTTTATTTGTAACATTCTAATTCTTTCATTTATTTATTAGGAAAAATAATTCCAATAGTTTAAATCGGATGAATGGTGTAATGTTCCCAGGAAATTCACCAGGCTACTCTGACAGGTAAGATTAGCTTCAGGAGTTAACTTTTTCGGGATAAAGGCAAGGTTGTTACAGAAATACCTGGCTCAGATCCCTTATCTTTACCTATTCTGATCCTGAATAGGTAGCCTCAAAAATGGGATATGGCATGGAGTATGGGGGCAGGGAGAGGAGTCATGGGGATACATGCCAGCTGTTCTTTTTTGATAATTTTTTTTAAACTTTGTTATTTAGAATTTTCTTTATTGTAAAGGTTTTTTGCTACTGTTTCCATTGGAAGCAAGGAATTTTATTCAATGTAAAATAGGAAAGTACCCCCCCCGGTCTTTTAAGAACTATATAATAGCTGCTTTCTGTTAGGAACAAATTTCTTTACTAAAAGGATGGGTTTATTATTATCATTTATTAATTTATTATTATTATTTTTAAAGATCTAATGTAAATGGTCCTGGAACTCCCAGACCAGTGAATCGACCGAAGGTTTCTTTGTCAACTCCTATGACAACGAACGGTTTGCCAGACAGCACGGAACATAAAGAATCAAGCTTGCAGCAAGCAGAAGATAAGAAACACAGGTTTGTGAGGAGTAGTGCATTTCGAGTTTTTATTATTCTCATGTTTTTTCACTTGCATTTTAAAAACATTTTAAAAGGGAATGGCCTCCTAAGGTATGCATAATTAACCCTTAATTAACCTGCAGGAGGATTCGTATGCATGCTTACTGCTGTTTGGGCTGTCTAGGTAACAATTAGCTCAGCTTTTCAAAGTTGCAGTTACACATCTTGTAAGTGTATGGGATTTACAGTAAAAATGTGTACTGGGTCTGGCTGGGATAGAGTTCACTTTCCCTGCAGCAGCCCTTGTAGCTAGAACAGCGCTGGTATCACACCACTGTTTTGGCTACTGCCAAGCAGTGCTGGCACAGCACCAAGGCTCTCTCCAGACCCCCAAAGCCAGTAGCTGGGGGTGGGCAAGAAGTGGGGAGGGGACATCACCAGGGCAGCTGACCTAAACCAACCAAAGGGATATTCCATACCATATGATGTCACACTCAGTAATAAAAGCTGGAAAAGGGAAGGAGAAGGTGGGGCTCTCATTACGAAGACGTCTGTACTTCTGAACAACCACTGTGGGTATTGAGGCTCTGTGTCCCAGGACGTGGCCGAACATCGCTCATTGGTGGGAAGTAGAGAACTTGTTTTTTCTCTTTTCCTCTGTGCTTGTGCACAGTCTTCGCTTGTGTGTGTGTGTGTGTGTATGTATATATATATATATATATATATATATATACACATATACACACACATATATATTATATATATATTATATATATATATACACACAAAAAAAAACAACAACAAATATATGTATTTTTTTTTCCTCCTCTCCTTTTTTCTTCCTCTCCTTTAATTAAACTATCCTTATCTCAACCCATGAGTTATTTTTCCTTTTTCCCCCTCTTCTTTTGAGGAGGGGGAGTGAGAGAGTGGTTGTGGTGGACTGCAGCTGCCCAGCAGGGTAAACCCACCACAAAATGTAGAGTGAATAATAGAGTTTAGAAATCCACAGTTACCGTATTTGTGCCAGGATGATAAAGTATAACCAGACATGACATTTCATAAATGTTTGCCATTAATGTTGACAGTAGGAACTGTCTGTAATTTAGACCCAGCAGAGCAGTGTGATTGCTATGTTTTCACAACAATAAGGTGAAGCAGGAATGATGATTTTGAGGTTTTGTCATGTAATGAGTGAAACAAGTTTTACTGTTATGTTTTAGAGTGTTTAATTTGAAATAGCTACTTAAAAAAAAAAAGTGTAACAAGCTACAGAATGTTTCTTCAAAACAAAAACCAACCAACCAAAAAAAAAAAAAAAACCCACACCCTACAGCTGCTTTTGTTGTTTATAGTGAATCACCAGCATCTGAATCAGAAGGTGCTCAGAGCAGCCCCGTAAAAAATAAGCACTCTGAAGATGATCCTGCAGAAGCAGAAGAACATGAGGTAAAAAGACTTAAATTTGACAAGGAAGGGGAAGCCAGAGATGCACCTAATCAAACTGCCTCCAGTGAAGTTTCTTTAGGCATGGGGGAAGAGACAGAAACATCCTCTACATCTCAGGATAAAGAAAAAGATGCTACTTGTGCCAGACAGCACTGTACAGAGGAAGAGGAGGAAGGTATTTCAGATCTTTCATTACCTTTGCTTTGTGCATTTTCTAAGAAGTTAAGATTTTCTTTGCAGGAGGCCAATACTGTTGGGATTGTTGAATGTCTCCTCTTGTGGATGAGGATGAACTCAGTGTTCATGCTGCACTTAAGCAGAATGTAGCAATACTGTTGTTTCTTTTTTTTTTTGTCTTACATCTCTATTTAAAAATTTATAAAATCATACTCAAATTCTGTGATTCTGTGATTCTTCTTAGGCAGTAAAATACATGAAGGTGGTAATGATGCACCAAGAATTTGGGAACCCCTACTTTAGGGTATCATCAGATGTTCTCATCTCCTCTCTAGAAGGAGGTTGGGTTATATCTACATCTGACTGTCTTTTATTATTGATAAATTACTGAAATATTAGTACTGAAAGTTCTGTCCTTTCACTGAGGAGGCTGAACAACAATCTCACATCCTATTAGAAGAGTGAAAAGTACCTTACTCTAAGGCAGGCTCAGTATCTAATTCAAAAAAGCTAACTGCAGCTAGAAGAAACTATGCTTTTTGTTGTTGTTGTTGTTTTTAAATATTCTCCCAAGTTTTAATATTTATTTTTTGTGGGTCATGTATTTGTTACATGTTCATTTACATGATGACTGATGTATACTTGAAACGGTAATGTTTTCAACATTTCCAGAAGACTACTTCTGGGGACAAATGAGGGAATGTGGGGAAGCAAGAAAAAGCTATTTGTTGTTTTTTAGACTGTGTCTTTATCCACTGAAGCTTAATTAAGTGAAGCTACCTATTTAATCCAAAGTTTGACTTCATGGTATATTAGGACAGTTTGGCTATCCTGATCCTGGCTATCCTGACGAGGTTGGCTAATATTTTAAATCTTTTAATAAAATCTGGGGTTGTCACTTTTTCTTGTCCTTGGCTGTGTTGTAGAAGTTTTGCTCAGTATAGCTGGGAATAGAAGGTAGCAGGATTAAAATTTGCAGGATTAAAAAATGCCTTAGTAATACTGTCCTTTCACTGTTTCTAGAGTCCTTCATGTCTCCCAGAAATGCTGGTCCAGACAGAAAAGATCAAGAAAAAGACACTGAATCCTCAACTGTGAATGAAGATACCTCTGAGGAGAACAATGAAATGGAGGAGTCTGATCAGTCTCGAGCAGAGAAGGATTTACATTCAGACAATAGTGAAATTAGTGGATCTGTCAGTAGTGGAGCTGACTGCAGTGAAACTGAAGAGTTAGGGTCCTATGCTAGTGAAACTCCAGAAATTTCATCAGAGACCCCTATGGAAAACAGTGAGGAAGCCACAGAAGTTGCAGATGAACCTATGGAGCAAGACTAATTTAAATACACTTAGATGCAGTATTTTCCATAAGGCTCCGGTTTTACACTGTATAAATAATTTTATGTAATAAAGTGGACCTTTAGTTTTACAAAAAGAAGCAGGTTGTAAAATAAACTTCTCCATGGATTGAACCTTGAAAGAGTTGTACATGATAAGAACTGTGAATACCAGCTCCTTCAGGTCCTGCTTACCGCTGAACTTTCGTTTGGTCAAATCAGTGGTTTGTGTATAGTTTTTTTTATTTAGAATAAAAGTTTTTAAACTGGAAGGTAATTATAATTTTGACAACTTTTTTGGAGATTACCACACCTAGTTGTATGTAAGCAAGAAAGCTTTTTGTCTTGTCTTTTTCTGACAGCTATAGCAGTTACTTCATATTTTGGTTACAGTTTCAACATTTAACATGTGAATTATGGGGTTTCATGCTGGTTTCCAGATTTTTATTTGAATACACACTATGAAACCTTATGTTGTGTGTTTAAAATGTGTTACATTTCACACACACATATGCACGCATGCACACGTATGTGTACCCTCACTGTTCTAAGGGGGAAATGTTATATTTTTCTGTTTCTATAAAAGATAAATACAGCAAATACTTTTTCTATAGGAAAAGACTAAGTTCACCTCTCAAGGCACTTTGTTTTGCCTCTGGGGAAAAAAAAAAAAAGGCAAATGAAATCTGGCCCATATGAAACCCTGGAAATATTAACGTTGAAAACACCAGAGTAAACACATTCCAAGAGAACTGTTCAGATTACAACACTTTTGTATACTTCTGAGGTGCCTGAGTGAAAGGATTTCATTTATTTATGAGAAAATGTGCTTTATGTTGAGAACATTGTAATCAAAACATTAGCTTAAACTTTTGTAGAAGAAATGTTTGAAAATATGATAAGAAAATATCTTGGAAGAAATGAACAGGTACTTGCCTTTTTGAGTGCTTCTCAGAGCATTGTGAATATTATAGAGAAGTCTCAAAATTATTCTAAGGTATGCAGATGGCATCGGTATGATCACACCACTGTACTGGAAGAATTAATATATGACAGTAGTTATGTACCTGAGCTAAAAAACTAAAAGGTTTAGAGGTGCATAGAAATTGCCATGATTTGTATAACATTTTGGAAGTGAACTAAATATTTTTGAACATGCTACTTTGACAGCCAGTGTTACATTTTTTTCAAACCAGCTCAAAGCACAACTACTGCTTTACTCTCAATATTTTCCAATTCCCATATTTAAAGACATGCAAGCTGCAACCTCCCAGTCACAATTACTGGCTGCCAAATTTATACCTGTTTCTTCAACTGTACCTTTTTGATATTTAGGATTTTTAAATTTCTGTAAAGTAGATTTTTGTAGATTGTAATGAGTGCTCACTGCCATTGTGAAACGGTATATAATTGTATAATTTCTGTGTGTAAACTGAATGCTTGGGCTTTCAATACAGTATTCATATAAAGCAATAAATATTAATGTTATGAAATATCTGAGTACATTTTTATCAAAATTGTCCCTTTTTGGTTTTAAGCTGATATACCTGAAGTACAAAAATGACCTCTAAAATGCATGCTGATCGTTTCTTGTACTACATGGTATGCTTTGTATCATTTAGGAGAAATCTAGGTTTTGATTACTACCAGAATAATTTGGCTCAGTTGGAATATTTATAAAGTTGTTTTTTGCTGACTTTACCTATCAAGTTCTAAGCAGACAGAGGATTCAGGGAGATGCTTGCCAAAANACAGATAAGATAAACTCCTAAAAAAAAAAAAAAAAAAAAAACCTAAACTATTGATTGAGATTCCCTTACAGAAGGAAAATTGTACTTTGACTCCTTTTCACTGTGCTGAAGGGTTGGATGTGTATTATAAAATTAAAGGACTGAACCAAAATCTTGGAATTAGGGAAGTTTAAAAATGTAGAGACATCTTACATTTCTCGTTTTTTTTTTTTTTTTTTGGGGGGGGGGGGGCAGTATTTTGCCAATGAGAACAAAATTTTAAATTTTCTAAGTTTAGAGATTTCTGATTTTTTTCTTTAGAATGTTTATTTGTGAAGATATTGTCAATAAACTTGTTCTTTAAGCACCTTTGACCTTTCGATAAGTTTGTTTTAACAGCAGTAGTGCCACTATCCTAACGACTTGCAGAAGAACTTTGAGGTATGGATCCGTTTGTATATCTGCCAATGTTATTTTTTGCAATAGCTAATAGAAACTGAAATAATGGTTTAACATCACAGTAGGCATCTTAATACTAAATAGGTGCCTACATTCAAAGGCAGTGTATACTATTTTTTTTTTTTTAATTTTGTCAGAAGCACTGTGTGCCACCAAATATACAGGCAGCTGCTTCTCAGTGTGAGTAGAGCTGTGGTGTTGAATCTATTTTCTAAATCTGGGTTCTTTGAGTTCTGTAACTATGTACACCACAGAACGTGTTTCTGTATGCGGTCGTTTAGACAGAATCAGTCATTGTTTCCATTCGTGAAGGAAGTGTGTGGTTAAACCGCAGAAAACTATGGAACTGGGTGCTTTATATTTGTTCATGGGTGTATTTCCTATTTAAAACAAAAAACAAAAAAACTATTATATGGAACTAGACTATAAATGTGATGGAGTTTACTTTTCAGACTACAAGGTAAAGGTCAGCCCTAAACTCTGCTCTTGACATTAAAAATAAAGTAACAACAAAAGTATCCATGACAACTTGCTCTCTTGGAAAAGTTAATTCCCTTAAAGTATCTGAGATTTCTCTGTCAGCCTTGATTTTTAAACCTCAGAAACTGCATTGAAGCTTGTAATACTCATAGCTTTCTCATAGAGCATGTATTTGCTGTTATATTAGGATGCTTATGGTGTTGTAGATATTAGCACATTGAATTTAAAATGTTCAAAAAAGCCCTTGAGTCCTCGAGTCCTTCAGTGAATGGAGCAGAATTTTCTGGAATTTGGGATTAATTTACTTGCAGCAACTTCTGCTGGGCCCCGCAGCTGGTCTGCTGGTGGCTGCTGCCCAGCCAGTGCCCAGCGCCCATCCCCGAGGTGGCCAGGCGCCCCGGTGGGACGTGGTACTGTAGGAAAGGCTCACAAAGTGAGCTCAGAATAACAAAAGCCATATCCTTATACAATGGCCTCTGGATTTATGTTCTTGTGTACAGCTGTCTGAAATTGCATGAAGTTCTGAGGCAAGGATTATCACTCTTTTGTATTGCTGACCAGGTCCAGGACAAATTTGGATTTCTTCTTTAAATCCCCTTGGATCTGCTGCTACCTTGAAAAAAGTGACTTTTTTTTTTTTTTTAATTAAAAAAAATGTGTATTGAAAGTTTTTAAGGCTAAGACACCTTCATCTGAGGAAGTCTCTACTGCTTTTTTAAATATTTTAGCAGGAAATATTCCTAGCTGGAGAACTGACTTGGGATTGCCTTTCAGTTTATGCATAGCCTAAGGGATGCAGAAAACTACTACCTGAAAAATATTTCTTGTTCTGCTTCAATCTGTGAGAAATTTTGTGTGTATGTTGTTCTTCACTCTAGCAGTTTACTGAAAAGCTGCATCATGACTCCAGCAAGGTTGTTTTGGGTCTGGTACAAAAGAATCAAGCTTTTATTTTTAGCTCTGTTTATTGTATGTAGAGGAAAAAAAATGAGAGCTGAGGCCTGATAGAATCTTATTTCTATGAGATTTCTGTTGTAATGGTTAAGTAGCAACCTAGTGATTAATAATAATATTTTTTTTTTTTTCTAGAATGAATGCCTTCTGTTGTCTACAACTGTACAAAACACCCTTCTGAAATCTTTTGGCATTTTTTATTCATATACTGCATTTCTAGGAAGGGTTTAAAGGCTATTTGCATCTGGGTGTGTCTGAGGTCAATGTTTTTCAGTTAGATGAGTATGGAAGATGTACTAATTACTGAAAGCATCCTAGTTACATCACTGACATCAATGAGATCCACATTTCATCAAGTAACTAGTAATTTTTTTTTATTTTTTTATTTTTTTAAATCAGAGCTCCTCGTCCTTTGCCTTAAGGATGTTCATGCAGCAAACTCATTGTGGTTATTAGTGTTATTTTGGTATCTGCATTGTTTAATTGAAAGGTTTGCTCTGAAATTTGCACACACAGGCTATATAGTTCCTATGCATTTGTGTTCTCTATACGTCTGTAGAGTGAGTCATTCTGCTGCTGGGCCTCTCCTACAGACTGAGAGTCGTAATGGGTTTATGGTATATTTTGTCTTCATTTCTGTGTTTGTGAACATGTTCTGGGACACAAAGCACTGTATTTCCAGCATTCCTACAGCCTGTCATACAAATATTCACATCAACAACTAATTTCCTGCAGACTGAGGTTTTTAGGTTAAGAAATAATCCTGTGCTTTCCAGGTGAAAAATGATGTTCTGGTTTCTGTGCATAGAAAAGGCAGTTGTGTTGTGGTTCTGAATGACCTTTTAATGCATGTGAACAAGCCATTCCCCAAGCTTTTGGTCTGTTATCCACCAACTAGTCTGCAAGATTCACTGCAAACAACTGTTGCATTTTTTTCGTTTGTAAGTTGATCTTCTGTCCTCATGTTCACTTGGGAAAACTGCTTTTCTCCATCCATTTTTATTGCTGGCAATAAACTATAGATAAATTCTTGAACTACTTCTGTCCTTTGGAAATTCTTGCAGTGGGTAAGCGGTGACACAGACTACTCCAGACTGGTATTTTCCCTGCATATTTTATCCTGTGCTCCAGTTTATATTTGCTGGGCCACGTCATGAGCAGGTAAAGATACAAGAAGTTTTGAGGGCCGTTGAACACCACAAATTTAACAATTGCTCAGTCAAATGGTGTTTGATATATGTGTCTTCTGCAACTGTGATGGAATAGGAAACTCAATGTTTAATGGTCCTTAAACCTTCAATGCCACCCATGTGTTGTTGCAGCTATTGGCAGGACATATGAAATAAGAGTAAATGGTGTGACTGTCTTTGGACCCACGCCGGAGTGATTTCTTTTCTCTAAATAATCAGGGCAGTTTCACAGCGTTATAGAAATAATGAACAAACTGAAACGCTGTGGTTGCTGGGCTCTGCGGTGCTGCGGGTGCCTCTCGCACCTCTCAGGCAACTCCGCAGGCTCCCCGTGGGCGACTGCGAGCACGGGGCCGGGGGGGCCCTGACGGGGGTGCCGGTGCCGGCAGATCCGAGAGAAAGGGCGAGGCCTGGAGGGGGAACCCTTCGGTCTCGGCCGCGGCCGGCGGCAGCCGGGGCAGAGCGCGGCGCCACCTGGCGGCGCGAGGCGGCCTGCAGCGGCCGCTCCCTCAGGGCCGTCACCCCAACGGTCACCCCAACGGTCACCCCAACGGTCACCCCAACGGCCGCTGCTAACGCCCCGCGCAGCGCGGGGGTGGCCCCAGCGCTGAGGGGAGCCCGGAGCCGGCGGGCGGAGGCCGCGGGGAAGGTAGCGCCCAGAGGGGGAGCCCTCGGGGCGGCGGGGTCCCTGTGGAGCCGCAGCCGGGCCTGCAGGGCGCGGCCAGGTGCTCCCCGCCCTCCGGTGGCTGTGGGGATGAGCTCCTCCCGCTACCCCATCGACAGGCCCCCGCTCATTTTAATTCCTTCTAAAATGCAGCCTCGTATCCTGCACCGCCAGTAGCGTGAGGTGGCTGCATCACCTGGTGAGGGTGGACGGCGTGACTCGGAGGCGGACTTGCTGTTTCTCATGGGAATCTTCCCAGCTGGACACAGCCTGAATTTTGGGGTGGCGAGAGACATTTGCAGCACCTGCTGCCCATGAGACACGGCAGGGGCTCCAAGCCTCGGGTAGGTTCTGGTGAGGTACAACTAATGTATGGCTGAATGTCCCTGGGCAGTACGTGTGCTAGGCCCGGGGTGGTGACAGCCATCTCCTCTGGGTTTTGGTTTTGTGAAGCTTGCAAAGGGATCCCAGGGGATGGGGCTGTGCTGATGAGACAGGAGGTGGGAAGCAGGGAGCGCGGGGGCCTGTGCTGGGGCCAGCGGCTCCCCGCTCACAGAGCCGGCCACGCGAGCTGGGTCAGGGAACACCGACCATGCTCCAGCCTCCTCCGCAGTGCGTCCCTCGGGAGCCCCGTAGGGAGAGGGAACCGCTGGGACTGGCTACCCCGCAGTGAGGATTCACCGAATATTTAGGATAAAATATCTTGGCAGCAAATTAAGCTGATGTTCCTCTCCCACACTAGCAAGAAGAAGCCTGCTGACAGACTTCCTGCCAAACATTCTGTGCTCTGGAAATCCTATTAGTTTATCCTGCCACCCCAGTTTTCTGCCTGCAAGACTAAACAAACCCCATCCTTCCAACCTTCCCTGATATTGTGTGTTGTTCTGAGCCATTGCTCTTCTCCCATTTGTCTCCCTCTTCCTTAAATTGCCAAATCCAAATCAGCACACAGTATGCCAGCTGGGGCCTCCCAAGCACTGTGGAATAATGCCTCCCCTGTGTTGTATATATGTCCCAGAGTGATATTTGACTGTATTCAATTTGTGGTCCACCATAATCTCCAAGTCATTTTCTGCCCAAGTTATTTCTGAGCCATGATGTCCTGTGGTGTGTATTTGATTTTGCCTTAAGAGTCCTGTTCTGCTCTTGTCTCCCTTCGGCTGTCTTGCAATCTTTTGTACCCTTTGCATTTTTTTTTTTTTAATTTCTTTGAATTCTTGTTTCATAAGGTCTTTATAAGTGCTTCTCACTTCACTGTGCTCTGCCTGTTCTCAGAGGTATTTATGCTACAGTGCCATCTTGTTAATAACAGTCTGTAACACAAGTGGACCCAGAGCCGATACCTGCAGGATTCAAACTGACCTTAAACCGTGCTGGGAATAAGGACAATGAAGTGGGCTAATGAAAGCAGGAGGCCTGACCTTTATCTTTGGGACAATCCAGTTCTACTTTTGCATCATTAGTTTGTATTTAGTCAAAAAGCACAATAGGTTGTGTTAGGGCCTTCAGCGCCACAAGTGTATCTTGGTATTTGTGTAACAGAAACAGGGCTTGTCCTGGTGGGTGGACTACGTGTAACTGTGGCAGCCAACAGCTCCAAACTGCAGCTGTTCAGCCCCCGCTGCTGAGGCTGGTCTGATCCCTCACCATGACACTTATGCTTTCGGACAGTTTTAGCACCACTCACCTCTCACTGTCACTAGTCTACTGCAGTAATCTGCTAGACAGATGCCCTGGGACTGTCTTGCAGCAGATCTACAAGTGCTTGTGAAACTGGCCTTTGCAATGTGCTGGCGATAGAACATCAAATGAACTGAGGTAGTCGCCTAAGTGTCAGCTGCTGCCTGTCCTGCCATGGCTCCATGGTTGTTCCAGAGGTGCCCCAAAAGTCTTCCTGGTCCACTTCTGATGTTCACATGCCTCTGAACATTGCTCATGGAAGAGGAATGAGGAAGGGGAGCTCGAAAGCAGGATGGGGAAGAGGGGCTTTCTTGTGCAGTTGTTTCTCAGCACTTCTGTGCAGTTAAACAATTCTGTTTTCTTTGGAACACCTGATAAAAGGACTCAGGCTGCAGACTGGCACACAGCACTTCCTGAAGTTTTTTTATAATCTTGTGAAAAACAAAATGATGAGTGTAAAAAAACCTGATTTTCTGATGAGAAAGCAGAGCCTTGATGGTCAGCAACACAGACAGATGCGTTGTGATAACAGGTGTGGAGATGATAGTTAACCCAGCAAACGCGGCTCGCAGTGCCGTTGAGGTCACCAAGAATGCACGCGTCAACTAGCAAGCGGAAGGACACGGATTCCTGGAATAGGCGAGCAAGCAGAGAAAGCGCGTGTGCAGTCTGGTTCCTATGATGAGAAACCCGAGAGAGGAAAATGTGGGGTTTGTCTCCGGAACACGAGGGCAAAGCAGAGGGAGGAATTTGAGAATCTGAAGATGCTGGGCCTCAGGCTATGACAGGAATGGAAACCTGAATTCCCCTCATGACATGCGTGGCTCTGCTACCGGTAGAACCGGAGCACGGCCTCCCTGGAGGTCAGGGGCTCTCTGCTGCACAGTAGCAGCTACATTTCAGTCTGCCAACTAGAGGAGAGGTCCACGGCAGCTGACGGTGACAATAAAACTCATACGACCATTGCCAAGAGAGGCCTGGCAAACCCTCCGAACCTGCTTTTCATTCTGTGTTTGAAGCTGTGCTCATCCTTTGAGCAACGTGGGCACAAAGAGGAGCCAGGCGCAGGGGAGCTGCCCGTTCGCAGCGCCTTCCGGAGGAGCACCCTGAGCTGCGAGAGCCGGCGGAGCTCCAGGCCCCTGCAGCCCCCGCACCCTCTCGGCCGACGGCTCCCAGCGCCCCTGCCCCCGCCGCTGCCTTCCTGCGTCCCCCCCAGCCCCGCGGGCGGGGGATGCTGCCTGTTCGCACAAAAACGCCGCAGAAGAGCGGGTGCCGGCGCCGTCCCAAGCCGCTGCCTGCCGCCGGCCCCGCGAGGGGCTCCCGGGCGGCACGGGGCGGCGCGGCNGCGGTGTGACGTGTGCGGGCTCTAGCGGGACGGGAAACCGAGCTGCTGCAGCAGCGCTGTCACATCCCGGCTCTCTAGTCTCAGTAATTCCATTGGCTTCCGCTGATTCCAGATCAGCTTCTAAACTTAAGTTTTATTTATTTGGCTTTGTTTGTTTTTAACCTAACAAACTTTTTTTTTTCTTTTTTTAAGTCTTGCCCCTTGCAAACTTTCCTTTTAACCTGCACCCTTATTCTGAGTGAAAGATGAGCAGCTTCGGTATTAATTTCATGCCTCCAGGAGGTGGAGCTTTAGAATAAACAAATGCTACAATACAGTGGAATGGGCACTAGCAATGCTGGAGGTGTATCGCCCTGAGAGCCTAGCATTTCAAAAGTCCTTCCTGGCCCAAAGTTGGAAAGTGATGTAATGTCGGTGCTGTATCTGCAGGTTACAGCAGGCTGGAGGTTAAATTCTTGTTTCTTTGAGTTGGACCAATCCTGGCAAGGATTCCGCAGCAAGTGTGCTACAGGAAATCGAGGGAAGGGGTACAGTGCACCAGATCTGCACCACTTCCTTGCTTCTAAAAACCCCTGTGATCTTCCTCTTTACAGACCCCAAATCATGCAAACCATTGCAGTGAGACTATGCGAGTGGAAGGGGTCTCATGAAATCACTTCGAATAACAGAAAGCTTTTCAGCATGATGTGCTGCCAAAAGAAGGTAATGAGCTAGTCTCTTTGCCCATAATGCTTAGGAAAATGAGTTATGGATTTAGAAGACAATAAGAAAGAGGCCAGGTGTCAGGGTAGTTGTAAGTGATGCAGCTGATGCTATCCCCGGATAGTTTCTTTTTTATCTCTTAATTTCATTACCTAAAGCATTTTTAACTCTAGTTTCAGAAGAGATGTGATAAAGCTCAATTGCTTTAGATGTTTTAGACAATTCCGCTCTCTAAGGTATTTGCCTGTCAGAATTGTTTTTTTTTTGTTTTCCCTGATGTTCCTTATAAACTTGATTTCATCCCATTTCCCCAAGATATACTTAAAAGTTTCCTAGTTATTCTAGCATACATTTTTAGGTGCCAAATCTTTTCCTTTGGAAAAGGGAAACTCCCCTCACCTGTTTCATATTTACTTTTACCTTTGCTTACAAATCAGTCCCAATGACTTTGGGTGCTCTTTACTAAACTTCTGGGTCTATGTTCCATTTTATTAATAACTTGTAAACATGCTAAGGAGAGCCGCTAGGTTCTCTATCAAGGTAAATGACTGTTTATGTGCGAGACAGAGAGAAACTCCCACTTTCCACTGGCACCAGTTATCTCCCTGGGAATCTCAGCAAGGAATGACTGTCTGTGTTTACATGGGCCTCACTTCATGCGGTTTCCACACCCAGGACCTTGCCTTCAGATGTTATGATGTTGCAGCCTCCTCATCCAACACCAGTCCCAGGTAAATGACTGTCTGCACTCCACATTTTATTCTAGGAGTGAGTCATGTAAATTCCTGAACAATCTGGGAGTCAGATGTTGACATATGTCTTTTCCCTACCAAAATGACTGCTATGATCACTGGGTTTTTGGGTGGTGCCCCAACTTGCTCTTTTTTCCTGAGCCCATACAACTGATTCTCCTGTTGTACAGGGAATAAATTAAAATCATGTGGACAATACAAAACTTTTGTTATTATGAGACTTTTCTGTCTATGTAATAGTGTAATTTACAACAAAATCTACTTTAAACAACAAAAGAAATGACTTGTTTTCTTGGTGCTCTAGGAATATCAAAATACCTCTGTACCTCTCAGAGTCTTATCAGCTTCTTTCTACTTCTGTTCTTTTGATTATTTATTCCTTTCTACATTCTCTTTGACTTTCAACTCAGTCAAAGAGCTGTGCTTCATGTACCAAAGGCCTTCCTCTTCAGATCTCTCTTTCTAACTGCAGGTCTTAGCTGGCTTGTTTAAATATACGTACTCAAAGGGGTCTGTGTGTGGCAAAGTCTGGCACTAGGTGCACAGTCTTTGTTTAGAGATCTGGCAGTTACGCTGCTAAAATAGAAGTCTTGGCTATGTGATCTGTGTGTTCTCTAAACACAGCAGTTCTGCATTACTGAGTACTGTTGCAGGACTCTGTCGTTTCACGGAACCCTTAGGCAGGCTTTCTCAGTCAGAGTAAATAACCTCCGTAGGCACATATAGCTATCTCATGTATCTGTGTGTGAACCCAGAGAATTACGAAGTTTGAGAGCTAAGTTATTCTGTAGTTGCTAAGTTGCCAGCTTTTAAACATAAATATTTTCTTCCCATCCATTTAAAACATTTACAGTGGAAATTTCACCTTTAATAATATTACATTCTTGCATAATTTTTAAATAATAGAATGAAATTTCAACTTAGGAACTTAATGAAAACCATTAACCTAATTTTTGCATTCTTTTCCAACATCTTTGTAAAAGGGGCAGTATATAGATGCTCCTCTTGTAATGCCTAGCAGTATATCCTCAGACAATCATAAAATAGCCTAGTCACAACTTCCTACAGTAACACAAATAAAACCAGAAATTTGAAAACAATTTGTCAATGAGAAAGTAAAGACTTTGAAAGCAACCCTTTTCTTCACATGAGCATGTAGTGAGGATCTTCACTACTACCACCTGGTTTCTATCAGCTGGGAGCGTGTCAGCTGGCAGCAGTAGAAACTCATCAGCCTAGCAGTACTGGAGTAGGATAAGAAGAGGCTGCGCTTCTACAGTATTGGAGTTTCTGTTGGTTCTGTAGAGGTAATGATGATGATGTCTTTTCTTTGGCCTTCCACTTCTTAGTGAAAACCAAGCTACTCTTTTTAATTCAATGAAACCTGCCTTTTCTGGTTTTGCTAGAAGGAAAGCTATGTGGTGAGATCTGATGCATTAATAAAATGGCTGGGACACTGATCCAGCAGATGAAAGAGGTGGGTTTGGAAGGAGAGATGGAGTGAGACTTCTAACAAGAATACTTGATAATCCTGGGGCACAGGGTCAGGTGTCTGGTGACAAAGGGGGGATTTTAAACTTAGGCCTCCTGGCCTTGGTTAGGTGGCACCCTATGGGGAATAAGATGAAAGGACTGTGGATGTAGTGTGCTGAAAAGCATCTCCTCTTCGGTGGGGCTGGGGAGGTTACCCCACTCCAAACGGGAAGGAGAGAAGGAGTACAGCTCTGAAATTACTCCAGCTGAATCTGAGCTGAGTAATTCTGGTCTGCCCAGACCTTCAGATCATGGGAAGATCAACAGCCCTCCCCTCAGTATTGTTTGAAAGTGGCCTGCCACGTGTGTTAGCTGTTTGGATTTAAGCCACTGTTGTCTTTTAGGAAAGTGCAGTAGTTTATAGAGTGCAACATCTTCAGGGAGCAGTATGGCTTTGATCAGCTTTTGTTAATGAGAGAAAGAACACAACTAATACACGCACTTCCAAACAGAAGTATCTTTTCCTCATGAGACATTAGCGAGCAATCTTGTAGTGGTTTCTTAGGCCCAATGCAGGATCGTCATGTTACTGTTGGGTTATACAGAAAGTAACTAGGTGATCTCCTTGGGGAAGTGGAATGCACAAAAAAAAAAAAAAAAAGTATGAACCACGTGGCTACCATGGAGCATAAAAAAATGTTTTGGTGTTGTGGAGGTGAACTGCAAAGTATAGGCAGATGAACAGGTGAGCTCTCTTCCAGGCTGGCTGGTACACCTGTGATCTCCAACAGAGCAGTGCAACAAGTGTCTGAGCTCGCTGTCGGAGACCTGGTGCAGCTGCATAGCGAGCAGAAACGAGCTGCCCAGCCATCAGGTGTGATAGCACGACCTACCCTGTGGGCTCTGTGTGCCTTCCTGGCCTGGGCAAGTACTGTATTGATTCGTTCTTTTTATGTGGCGTTTTGCTGTTAGATCTGGCTTTGATTTTAGTGTTATTTTTAACTGTGACTTTGGTCAGTTCCCAACCTGCAGGAATAAATAACCAGACATTGCTCTTTCCATCTGAGCTGTGAAAAAACAGCTCATCTGGGATAGCAGGAGCTTCAACGTGCTTGTATATCCTGAAACAAACTGGGTTTGATCTATGAACCCTAGAGGGGCCTTAGATGTGAGTCCTGAATTCTTTTTCATGGGGCTAATTAAAAAGTCTGAGAAAAGTCAGCCAACCTCCTATGGCTGAAATGATTTCCCCATGTAGCACCTTCTGCGGAGATAAATCTCTGTTGCAGATGTATCACTCTTCTGCAATTAGTAGCAGATTGCTAGCTGCTGTGTCTGGCACTCCTGTGCGTGCTCTCAGTCTGAGAGTGGAGCTGAACCACGTGAGCTGATAACGTGAGGCCTTGGCCGTTTTCGTGCGGTATGTATTTGCACTCGTGGATGTCTGATGTTTCTGTGGACACTTGAAGTGTGATGCCAGACACTATTCAGCCGCACGTCTGCTGCAGCAGTCTCTGCTTGGGGTTTAAGATGGTACAGATACGTTAGTGAATTTATCTTCTTCCATCAGACTGCCTGGTAGGGTGTGTGCGTTAGGTACGAGTCTGTGGGACAATGTGCTGCTGCATGGTCTCTCCCCTTTCCCACCAAGCCCCGGGATTGTCAGCACACACTAAGCTGGAGAGGGTGTGACAATTAGCACTGGACAGATGTTGAGAGCAGCTGGTAGTAAACTAGCACTTTGAGTGATCGATGGACAAAATCTGAGAGGTCAACCGTAAGGTCTTTGATCAGACAGACTCACTAGAAGGACAGACTTGACAGGAATGCAGGATTAAGCCTAATAAAAATAGTTTCTAAAACTCTATCTTCCTAGCGAGCTTTTCTAATGTCCCCGAGTCTTGACATGCTCCGAGTCTTGACATGTTTTAAGATTTGTGATTTCTTCTGTAAGTAACACAGTGCAAGTGCTTTCCCCCTTTATACAGCTGCATTTAAGAGAAGTGTAATTCTATGTTGGACCCTGCTGTTTGTAGAAGTGATAATGTTTACTTGATGGGGAACTTGTCCGATTGTGGCTGCACAGCCTCCCTTTTGCTGGCTAGTTGTTACGCACAGCAACGCCAGTGCCAGTGGTTGTACTCTTGATGGACTTGCATACATCTGGGACTTTTTAAGCCTGTGAAAAGACTGTGCAGCCTTTTTTTTTTTTTTTTTTAATGTCATTTAAACTAAGTGAATCCTTGAAGAAGTGTAATGAGAAACTTGTAATGCAGGAAAGCAGTAAGACAAAGGAAAGGGGAAACTAGAGAAGGGGGAGAAAACATAGAGGTAGATCAAGCAGTTTGTGGCAGAGTGGGAATCCAAACCTCTTACTTTTGAGGAAAGAGGGCTTTGCTTCCCAGAACTCGGAGGATAAAATACTGTTAACAACATTACCCTGTCCTTAACCGTCAACTGACATGAGGCTGTTCAAAGGATCCGAATGGGTCTGTGTGTTGTTTGCTAATCTAAATCTACTGCAAATGGATGGAAGAGCTGGTTAGCTTCTTGTGTGAAAGGTTATTCTGTAGCTGAAATTGCTTTAGGTGGCTCAGCTGTATTTTGTCAATAAAATGTGCCATCAGTGGAGGAATTGGCAATAAAGTAGCTTCTGTGTGCTTAGAAATGGAGAGCACGTTTGAAGGGCAGCTATAGACTTTTTGGTAGATGCAGTCAGCAATTGTATCATTACAAAGTCTATTTTCTGGGATTTAGAGTTTGAATGTGTTTAATTGCAATGGGCTGATATGATTTACAACTTGGATGTGATTTTCTTCATCTATTTTGGCTAGTTTAAAGTGAACTCTGTGATGCGTATGAGTTGCTAGAGGGAGTTTGGTGGGGGGGAAGAAAACATTGCGTTCCTAATACATTAATATATGCGTTAAGAATACACCCTGTAATGTCTCTGTAGAAGTTTAAGTGTTTTGGGGGTGGCTTGGCATGGTACATAATATCAAGTCTTTTCCATTTCAGGTAGATGAGATGGAAGGAAGGATCTTGCCAAGCAGTGAACTTCCCAAAAACTTGAGCAAGTTTTAGCGTTGGCTTCTGTCCCCAGCTCAAACCCATGGGCCGGGCAGGTCTTTGGTGTAGCTCTGCTTCCTGGAAGAGCCGTCAGAGAACCTGTTGGTAGTAATATTGGAGGCCTTGCTTCTTCTGTATTTATTTTTTAGAGTGAGAAGGGATGGTATTGAAAGTAAGAGACTGGGAATCAAGAGATCTGTATCTGCTTCTTCGTTTGGACATAAACTTTCTATGTGTCCTGGGGCAAGCTTTTTATTTTTTTAATTGCCTGCTTCCTGCTTGTCCTGTTTATTTAGAGTGTATTGACAGGGACCTACAGGCTTTTCTGCATGGTATGGCTAGTGCAGTGGGGCCTGATTTTGGTTGGGGTCTTCTGGTATCGTAGAACGAGTGATTGAGAACAGTGTTTCAACAGGTCTTGCCTGTCCACACAGAGTATGGCCCTCTTTGTAAAGACATTTTCCAGCTCTGGGGTGCATGGAGGGAAATGGCAAAATATTGTCATTTGAAGCTTCTAGCTGGTCTTGATCACCTATATCATGCTGGCTATTTCAATCCAGGAGGGCAATAAGGGGTATCTTGCCCATATTCAAAAATTGGACTTTGAAATCATAGTGTACCACTAATTCTTCATCAGATTATCAAATGATGTCACTAGACAATGGAAATATTAAATATACTTTAGGTGGACCATGTGAAAAGTGTTAACGAGCCATCCCACCAGCACACATGTGCGTTTTGTACTAACTAATTCAGAGTCACTCTTGGATACCATTTTAATCATTCTGCAAAGGGTTCTGTGGGCCAATATCCCAGGGCGTTGGCCTGCAGAAAAATAAATGACTATTTTTTTTGCAGCTTGTTACCATTTCAAGGCAGGTTTAAAAATGAGCTGGGGCCGCTGCCTTGCTGAGCTGCCACACAGGGCACAGAGTTAGGATGATTGTGCTAGTTCTTTTGCACAGGAATACAGATGTGCGCAGGCTTTGTTGTGCCTGTGGTTCTGTTGATCACTTCTCCCCGCTGTAATACAGCGGTGGGAGGGGGCTGACTGATCAAAAAGGATATATTTGGCTGTGGGTGGATATGCTGTTGCCACCTCTGGCTCTGTCTGCTCTTCCTGCTGTCTCCGCTAAGAGCAGCAGCAGCTCGGATAATCTGTGATGGAAGATTTGATTATTTAGCCTTCTTTTTAGACTTAGCTTTTTATTGAAGCATCCTGAACATGGGCATACTCTGGGGCATGTCATCCAAACGAGGTGGCTGGCCTCAGTTTGACATTTCAGTGAGTGCTGTCCTGCCTGATGATAAAAAGACAGGATTATGGAACAGCTGTGTCCCCTCACTGTGGGGAGGGGCGTGAGGGGTGTGTTTGTGAAAACTGCGCGGGGATCAAGTATCTGTTTAATCCCAAGCAACCTAAAATAAAAATGATGTCTATTTAGATTAAGGAACTGATTCAGGGAATATGGAGAGCCCTAAAACAAATCCAAATTATATTTTTGCATGAACCTCAACAAGAAATAAACAGATTAGTTCTTCAGTTTACATGTGTAGTAAGACGCATTTCTGACGTGATACATACTTTTTATGATTTTCTTATTGTTGCAGTAGAGTGTAGGCATGGTAGCTTGAGGACTGAAAGAATTAATATATTCGGTTTATATTCATGAGGTACCTAGCAGCCTCAGCTAGCGATCAGGGCTCTTTCATATAACATATTATGCAGGTTTCTGAAAGAATAGTAAAAAGCCTTTTGACCACACTATGTAGTTTATCAGTTTCCTACAGCTTTAAACCCAGAATGCTTCTGAGGGCAAGTGTTCAATGAAGGTTTAAATCAAATGCGAGTGATATTATGTAGGAATATCAAATGAAAAACTAGTTTGATGTCAGCAGTTTTGACCAATGTAGAATCATTTTAGCTTTTCTACAAAAGCGGCAGCAGGTTTGGTATTCTGGGGGCTAATCGGAAGAAAGAACACATTCAGTAAAAGTGGGGAGGAGAGCATAGTAAATAAGTATTTCCTCTCTTGCAAGGCAAGATGTTTGGGAAACATAATGACGGGGAAGGACAGAGTCTCCCAAAATCATAAGATATGTTTGCTTAGTCCACAATATACCTCAGAAGTGGCGATAAAGTAGGTGTGGGTAGAAGGAAAAATTGGCATGTTAATTGTCGACGAAGCACCTAATAATCCACTGGAGGAGCGTGTCTAGGTGTTTCTGGAGAGCCAGGCGCGCCGACTTGTGCTGAGTCTGGCGTGTTCCACAGCACGCTGTTGGAACGTACCCGGCGGGACGCGCTGAGGCCAGGCAGGCCGCTGTGCCTCCCTTCCCTGAGGCCCAGGCCCGGGAAGGAGGACATTCCCTCTCCCGTTTGGAGTTCGAGGCCTAGCGTCTTGTTCTGTGGTGGGCACTTCGTTCCTCCTTGCTTGCAGGCAGCTGAACGTAGGCTGTGGAGGGAGAGGGGAGATCTTTAAGGTAGTTCTGTAACTGGAGAAGGAAAGAGTGAAGATGCTGGTCATGTCCAGGAGGCAGAAAAGCTGGATTCAGGCTTCCCCTGCCTGACTGGATCAAACCCAGAGCCTCCCACTTTGTAAGGAGAGCGTTCTTCATGCTAGTCTGAAGCTGTTTTAATGGTTAGATTCAATTAGATCTCCGGAAAGTAGAAGAAAACCTATTTTCCTCCACTTTAAGGGTGTTCAAGCCCTAATCTTACTGCTAGTGAAAGACCTGAGCACTGGCTGGGGCTGTTCTTGATGTAGTCTCCAGCCTGCCTCTCGAAACACACTGAAGAGTCTCCTGCCAGAGGAACCTGAGTCTGGAGCTTGTGATGAAAGATGCTTTGGCTTTAGCCAAATCCGTCCGATTAACCCTGGGCTGCATTCAGTGAATCAGGATCTCCTGCTTCAGTGAGTACATGCACTGTTTTTTCTCAACCAAAAGGTCACATAAGAATATAAGCAGGAGTCTTTCTGTGATCCAGAAAGAGGTTTTCCGCCCACTGTGCAGGCAGGTCTTGCTGGTTTTCATTTGTCCTGGAGAGAACACTGTTACAAAGATGAAATTTGGTACTGTGGAGCTCACAACATAGATTTTTTGGCTATTTCTGTTCCTGTTGCTCACTTAATTATAAAATCTGAGTAAGTGTACCTTTTGGTATAAATATTACTAATGATGGCAGTAATCGAAGGTGAAACTGGCAAATGTATCTATCAAGCCATTTCACAAAGTAATCATTTATGAATATAGCTCTATTAATTTGTTTAGTCAGATGCAGAGAAGCAATAAAAGTGATTGACTAAAAACAATTAAAACAGTAAAAGTAAATTGTTGTGTGCATTAAAACCTGCTGAGCCTGTCAGTTGAAAATTGTAGGTTTAAATGTGAAAATTAAAGCTATTGATTTTAGCTAGTATGTATGTGGCTATCAGAGTCCTAATTTGTTGTAGTTTTCTTAGCTGAAAGTTGCTGAGACAAGAGTAAAGATAATCCTAAAACTCATTCCCCAAAAGCCATATATGATAAATATTTGTGTTGTCTCAGGAAGATGGGAATGTTTTTTGGAAGACTTATATTAACTGTCAGTATATCGATGCCGCAGAACTGAATATAAATATTTACCAATAATGGTAATTTATTGCACTTCAAAGGAGATGAAGAATGAGACATTGACACGAGGGAAAATACAGCATTGATAGAGACTAGATTACAGGGCTTCTCGCCTAATTTATGTGTATGACTTTATTGTCATTTTATTTTTATGTGTTATAGTAAATCTTACATTCAGTGAACTATTATTTTTTAGTATTCAATTAAAATGATAGCACAAAAAGAGTGTTATATCTGGACAGGTATTAAAGGATAGTGCTGGGGAATGAGACTCCAGTCTGTAGGTGAGGGCTTCTGTCATGAATTGAACGAACCAGGGCTTTAAACAAGCATTATGTGTGTTGACTTGCCAGTGTTAAGCAATAGGTCACAGTATTATTTCCTTTTATAGTTTTTTTAGGTCTCTTTTAAATCACCCCTTTACAGCGTAAAATGTAATACTTGATGGTTAACTCTTCGATCAATAGAGATTTTTAAATGTTGCTTTGGGGAGTGTAAAGCACATCCTCCAACAGCTCTTGTTTTGTCTCTTTAAGAAGCAGACCCTAAGTTCCGTCACAAAGTCTGTGTCAGTGTACACTAATCATTTCTAATCCTGAAAGCACGAGGAAGAGACGATCTCTGTGCATAGTTTTTCCATGTTTCTGTGGATGGACGCGATGCTCATAGTCATGGAATCATTGTGGGTTTCTGGGGATGCTTGGACGGTGCTCTGCAGTTGTGTGCTGCCCCTGGGGGATGGAGAGAAGCCCATAGAAAGAGGAGTGATAAAGTGCTGACTGAAGGGCAGAATAGCCGATCTGGGGCACCGCGTTGTTTGACGTGTCTTCAGGACAACTGCAAATGCAGAGTTACGGGATGTTTGTGGAGCTGGGTGCCTAGGGTCAAAGCAGCTGGCAGCAGTCGCATCTACATTACTGGCATGAACACCAACGACTAAACCGGCCCCTTCTGCCTTCCCCTCGGCTGCGTTGCGAGAGGGAGCGCTGCACGCAGCTTGGTGCAAAGAACCACATCTGGTGCACGCAGCGTGGTGTCACAGGCCAGCGCTTGTCACACCAAAGTGCTTCTCTCGGTGGAAGTAACCTACTGGCGAGGACAGACTCCAATTATTGGGCTGACAGAAATGAGAAGGGGAGAGAGAGGGGAGAATTTGAATCTGTCTACATCCATGAACAGCACAGAGTTCACAGGCAATGTTTGTCTTGATAGGGGACTTTTTTAAAATGAAAAACTCAGATACTAGGGCTGATTCATTTGAACACCGTGGTGCACTTAAGTTCTTGGGAGTCTGTTCCACCAGATGAATGCTTTCAGCATGTCCTTGCAGTAGATAACACAACAGAATACAAATAACTTGAAGTCAGTAGGCAGCTGGTTGAAGTTTCTCTTTTTGTTTGTCAAAATAACCCATTCTGTCAACATGCAGTGGGGTAGGCAAGTCAATAATGGTGTTATTGAAATGCTATCAAGAAAGAATTAGCTTTCATTTTTAAGGCAGTTGTTTCTGGGGCTACTGTTTAAAATGCCTGGTCCTTGTTTACCAGTAAGAGTCGTGTTTGTCTTCAGCTGATGCAGTTTTCAGCTGGATCAGACTGTGCTGCTTGAAACAAAGGGGAAGAGCCACGTGCATCTGCTCCCTTCTGCCACTTGCAAGTAGATTGTGTCCTCCAGTAAGGTGCAAGTCCCACAGCACTGCAGGGCTGTGCCGTACCATATGCCTGTTCCATCACGTATGTGAGTGGCTGAGGGCAGGGAGAGGCCTCCACAAGAGGGTTAATGTGCTACAGTTATAAGGAGGCTGTCAAAAGGGGTGTCATTTCTGGGCTCTGTTTCAGCAAAGCTCAGGAGCATATGCTGAAGTGCTTTGCTGAATCAAGCTCTAGCAGAGAAGCTTGTCAAAAGTATTTTACGTCTATCCATGGGACTGTCATGCTAATCTTAAGCCTTCCAGAAACTTCTGTGTGAATTATATTTTCTGATAGCAACTCTCAATTTGAAGGACAGTTTCATAATGTATTTCAGACGTAGACCCCAAGTTAAGCAAAACTCATTTTCCCATTTATGCCTTTTACATTGATACTGCTTTCCTAGAAAATAACAAGAGACCAGAACCTTTATTAAAAATAATATAAAGCCCTTGTGTCATGCTAAAGGAACATTCTGTGTCATTAGCATTTGTATAAAACATCACCTTGCATCCTTGAAGTAGATTGCCTCAGAACATCTGTATCATCTCTCGCATGGCCATTACCTCTGAAGAATTTCCAGCTGAAGCAGGGATTGTGAGGGTGGGGAGGTGCAATGCCTTGCACAAGAGGCCACTTACAGAGTGAAAATTAAAGTCAATCCATTTTCTGCTACAGCATATGTTTCCTTTGTTCTAAATTCTTGGTAACAGTGCAGGTAACGACTGGGAAACATGGTCTGCAAATGCAAAGGAAAAATAAAATAAACAATATTCCAGTGTGTGGAGTGGGTCTTCTCACTGCACATACTGCAAATGACAGCTTACTCCTAAAGTAGTTCTATCTCATTTTCTCTTAAATAATGAAATGCAAGCACTGTGCAGGCAGTGGTCCTTCTAGATGATAAAGGCATGTATCAGGACAACCACAAATGGACAATAGTTTGCATAAGCCTGCTATAGCAACATAGTGAGATGGTACCAGATGTCCTGACTGTGCATTTTTTATATAAATAATCATTTATTCACACCAATTTTATTTTCAGCAGTCTTAAAACTCAGTGTGTTTTATGTTTAACATTATCACAGGAGGAAACTATTCCCTTGATAGCAAAAACCTAGTGAATTTTCACATAAGTACCACACTACCATTTCCTTCCTTGTGGAGACCGCAGCATTCAGCAATTCCAATTCTGCTGGGAACTGTAGCGTGGCACCATTATAGCAAATAATTTGAGCAGTTATGTTTGTAAGTACTGTTACTGGCAATACCACGCTGAGCATTTCAGGCAAAGCAGGTGTGGCTTTTATCTCTGGCTTAAGAATAAGTGTATTTCTTTTTCATTTTATAAAGACGTGACTCAATCAGGACCAACTATGTAAATATATCTAAGTGAACGTTGGTTTAGTAAATAAATAATCCAGGGTTTTGTCCAGCCTTGAATGCGATTGTGTGGGTGTTCAGTATAAAATATTTTCTCTCTAATATTATCTCCTTTGCAAGGATTTAAATTGAAAGGAAGTCCACTGAGGATAGAATAAACAACTTCAGCTTTACTTCAGTGTGGATTTAGAGTCAAGTCTTCACTGAAAGCCTACCAAAGTCAAGGGGAGGCTGTCCCCTGCTTCCAGGGTAGTTTGTGTTGTGCTTTTAAGCCACCCTTCTGTTTGTAAAGGGAGAAAGAAGGTGACATAGGAAGCTCCCATCTCGTCATGTGAGAAGTAGAACTATGCAACCAAATCCCAGGATGTCATTGAGAGAGGTGGCATGGATAATGACCACCAGTTAGTATGCTGTTAATATGAATGTGAACTCTTAAGGCTTTTGCAAGGGGGAATGTCCATCCTGAGGAATGTGAACAGGTAGAAACAACCTATTTTTCCCTAATGGCTTGCTGAAGACTAGCAAAGATATTCACTGTACTAACATCCTGGTTGTAGAGCAACTGTACTGACTCTTCTCCACAGGAACCTCTGGCTGCTCCCTAGGAAGGACGCAGCAGTTAAGATGAAATACTCATTTTATACTGCATGTATCTTAACATTTTTGATACCATTGATTCTGACGTGTTCTGTTTTGTACGGTAAGCTTTGCTCACCTGAAGAGATGATGAGATTTTTGAGGAACAAAGTTTATGATTCTAGCTAAGTGCTTCAGAAGTTCTTGTCTGGTATTGCAATTCCTTTTAGCACTGAGGTTGAGATGCAATGAGAGATGCTTTTGTTTGTACTTGCTGAGCCACCCTCCTGTCCAGAAAATTACTTGGTTGGATGCTTAGTTCACAACACGGGCCCCGCAGGATTAGCACCGGCACTGTAGAGAGAGGAATACAAACAAACTTGTGGCTTGATTCCACTGCATTCTGTGCTGTGTGGCTGTCTCCCATGGGTGCATCCCATTGACCAGGACCAAACAGACTACATTTAAGTAGTTAATTTATTTAAGTGCATTGCTGTGTGTCAGTTTGGTTGTTGAGGTTAACTTCTCTAGTTTGTTGTGCAAGAGTAATCAATATCATTTGTGTGTGGTGGTGGTGCATGCATTGCTGGTACAATGCACTAAGTTGTTCAGTATTTAGGCATGTGGGGTATGATTCTTCATACTGGGAGTTAGTACAAAGTAGTCCTCTCTGCACAGCCCATCCTGCTTTGGAGTGACTGTCTTCTGGAGGAAAACCTTACTTAAAGTAATTCACCCCTGGTCTACCGCAGCATAGTGCTTTAAAATGTGAAGTTGAAATACAGTAATAGCATCTTGTAACTGTATTATTTATCTACATTTAGTATGTGTTTACAGACTTTGGTCAGGATTGAAGAACCTGTTATTTTAGGTATTGCAGAAGCTTGGTTTCAGTTCTCTTTCCCTCTATGTATTTATGTTCTTTGTTACAGAACATTAATATGTAACTTCTACTGCAGTTTTAAATGCCGACTGTACTCAATATATATGCAAATAGCCTTTTTCACAGAGGTAGAATTTTGTATAAATTAAATAGATAATTACTAATTCAACTTCTGCTATGTAATACATTATGACATTAAACTGCTAAACAGATTTTGATTTTACAAAACAACAAAGACTACAACTTTTGGCAGCATACTGTGAAGCAGCACAGTGAAGAAACAGTACATCTTAAACATACAGTCCAATCCTTGCTGAGGACTTTTTTTATAAAGAACGGAGCAGGTCCTAAAACCAGGCTGTGTATACCATCACTCCTAAAGTTTACTAGCTGGTCTTAAACTCCTTTGGGATATTTACTGGAAGGTTTTAACGTGATTAGCTGTAATTTGCATACTAAAATCAAACATGGAAGCAGGATGATATTTTTATTTGTCAGTGTACTGTGTGGTATCTGGATCCATTAGGCTGGAGCTGGGGATAAAAGATGGGGGATTACCAAAGCTGCTAAAGTAAAACCTGCACGGGAGATAGCAGTGTGTAGCAGTTTTGGCAGTGCTTTTTGAACTGATGCAAATGCCCTTATTGCATCCTGTCCCAGCCCCTCTCTCAGACTGGAGGGTCCCTTGGACCCCTGGAGGGACGGTTTTCATGACTCCGATGAAAGCTATAACACTTCTTTTCCTTAAGGTTTGATTCACTGTGGCACTACCTGAGGGCTGGAGAGGCAATCAGAAGATGTAAGACCACCTCTGCAGCAGGGTAAACTCCTGCTCAACAGTTCTCTGTTGGTTTAGGTTAGTGCTCACTTCAGTGCGCTATTGACTGTTCCAGCTCAGCACCTGGTTTTCGGCAAGTTGCACCCTTGGTTATCAAAGGGGAAAAATAAAAAAGGAATGCTGCTGGGAAGCTGCCTTCCCCCGTACCAGACCTCTTTCTCCCACTGTACTATGGTTAAATCTGAAGACTGAAAAGTGCACTTCTCTTAAATTGGAATATTAATCAGGAGAAATGTATGCAAAGCTGTTTTTTTCTGTGTCATTTCTTGACACTTGGGCAGAGTGCCATGTTATTCTTTATTGTCTTTGGATTCTCTTGTCAGTCATCTCAATATGCAGTGGGGAAGCTCTCTTCACCCCTGCCTCCTTTTACAGAGCGAATGCACTGGGACTCATCTCACTGGAAAAATGAGACCGCTTCACTTAGTTTTGGTGAAAACCCTTCTTAATTATAGTTTTGGGCATCATTTCAAATAAACTATAAATCAGTCCAGATCTGCTTGAACTAAAGCCCAAGTCTGCCTGGAGAATTTGCTAACCTCAGAAAACACAGTCCAAGTTTTATATATTATATTGAAATCTAAACTTGCTAGGATTTGGGCATTTTTACAAAAACTTTGTAAAGCTCCAGTGAGACACCTCTTTCAAACATTTCATTTAAACTATGCCATGAGAAGACTTGAGCTTCCTTTCTCTCCAGATCTCCAGGAAAAAAAGCACTGTGGCCATTGTGGTGTTTGGAATTGTATGTGCACTTACAGGAGGGATTTACAGAGGAACACAGTTTGTTTTACCTAGTGGCTGGAGGAAGAAAACACTTGTAAAGTATTCCAGTTCTAATTTCACATGTGTTGCAGTGGATAAAGACAGCATTGCCAAGAGAGAAAATTTAATAGGACTTGATGTAGAGCAAGATAGCATGTCAAGAAATGAAGAGCTGTGTTTCTTCTGGAGGAATGCCTGTGGAGCGGGGGTCCCTCCGCAGGAGTAAGGAGATTTACAATTAAGTAATGCAAACTTCAGTTTGATTTCACAAAGTTCTATGGTTGTGCAGTGCTTCTACAGAGAATGAAGACACAGAAGGAACCCGAAGTTTAATGCAGATGTTCCCATGGACTTCACTGGCTTGGGGATTTCACCTAGCATCTGTGACAATCTTGTGATGATGTTGTGTTTGAATCCTATTAGTCCTCTGAAGTACTGACGGACATATTGTGGCAGAGGTGGTGTCCTATTTGTGGGGGTTTTAAGGTCCTGACCTGATAGCTAACTTAGACTTGTCTACATTGGTTTTCAGCTGATCTTGCTGGCTTCAGTGGATTTAATTACACTTGGCTAATGCAGGTAGTTGATTCCCATCCTGGTCCTTCACCTTACTCTGATAACTTATTTAGAGCTGTAATTAGGGAGGAGGATGGCAACCGAGGCTCTGTTACTGTAGGATGGATTGGTAAGGAACTTTGCTGACAATGTTCCTAGATCATTGCATGTCTGGAAATAGAGCAGTGCACGGTATTGTATGAGCACGGCAGAATCATTCAAGGTTGTAAGGCACTCTGCTGCGTGACCAATGGAGTTTGTGGAGTAAAGAGACGGGAAGTTCAGTAATGAAACCTACCCTGTATGTATTTCACAGCAGGTTTTTTTGGTTTAGTGCTTTCCATTACTTTGCTGTTTTTTTTTTTTTTTTTTTTTAAACAAATCGCTTGACTTGGTTGAGTCATTCAGTTGCTAACCTTATGTTCATGCAATATAATTATTGCTCTGTAAGTTCCTGGTAAAAACAGGGGCATTTGGCAGCACCCTCTGTTCACTTATCCAGGAATGTATTTTATGGAATATCCCGAGCTGAAAGGGAACCACAAGGGTCATTCAGTCCAACTTCTGGCTCCACACAGGACAACCTAATTGTTAAACCCCGTGTCTGAGAGCGTTGTCCAAATGCTCCTTGAGCTCCGGCAGGCTCGGTGCTGTGACCACTGCCCAGGGCAGCCTGTTCCAGTGCCCGACCACCCTCTCAGTGAAGAACCTTTTCCTAACACCCAGCCTGACCCTCCCCTGTCACTGCCCCACGCTGTTCCCTCGGGTCCTGTCGCTGTCACCAGAGAGCAGAGCTCAGCGCCTGCCCCTCCGCTCCCCTCGTGAGGAAGCTGCAGGCCCCATGAGGCCTCCCCTCGGCCTCCTCTGCTCTGGGCTGCACAAACCAAGGGACCTCAGCTGCTTCTCATACATCTGGCCCTCGAGACCCTTCACCATCTTCATAGCCCTCCTTTGGACACATTCTAATATTTTTATGTCCTTATATTTCGGAGCCCCAAACTGCGCACAGTGCTGGAGTACATTGGGACAGCCACTCCCTGTGGCCGGACAGCCATGCTGTGCTGGGTGCGTCCCCGCGTACGGCTGGCCCTTCTGGCCGCCGGCGCACACTGTTGACTCATTTTGAGTATTTAGTGCATCAGAAACAAATGGTGTGAAGTCTCTGAAGGGCTAGGGAAGATTCCTCCTCCCCCTGGTAATACGTGGCCCTGTACTTTTAAAAAGCAGTTTGCTTAACCGTTTTGTAACAAAGAAGCTTGAATACAGAAAGATGTTGTAAAACATATCTCACTGTCATTTTCAGCTAGTTAATATTTGCTTTTCCAACCTTAGCTAGGAAGTGAAATAATTTTAGAGAATGTTATTTTATTTTTTCCAATTCTAAGATTACTTTAGATCCTCCGATATCAGTTTGCTCTTCAAAATATGCTATGTGTTATAATTCAGCTTTTATTTTTAAATAAATATTTTTTGTTGTTGTAAGTTTGAAAAAAGCCATTGTTTGTTAAATGAAGTTGGTTTTATGGATCCATATAACATCAGTGCCTTAATTACTACAAATGGATAATAAACGCTTCCCCATATATGAGAATAGGAGACGCACAGAGTGACTGTCATTAGGAACAATTGGATTTTCTCTTGATAAGTTGGTAAAAAATGTAAATACTGCAAATAACTGCCTGCAGGCATATTAGATAGCTACACCAGGAACCATGCAGCAAAAGCGGTTTTTACAGAAATTGCTTCCTCTGTCTGTTGGAGTTGAATACAGAGGAAACTGAATGCACATTTGTGCATAAGTTGTAATATGTAATAAGTTTTTTTTTTTTTTTTTCATTCTTTGTGAACGTTTTGCATTAAGGTGTCTGGTATGTAGTTTTCTTGATGGAAAGAGCAGAATATTGGCACAGGAGTGGTTAGGATTCGGTTTTCCCTAGTAAGACACAACCCCTTGCCTTCAGGCAGTTAAACCAGCCCTGTGTTCCATGGGATACAGTCGAGACAAGTAGTCTTGTTCTTCCTGTGTGAAGCAACTCCTGAGAAATCTCTTGTGATCAAAGGAGAAGAGAAAAGTTTGCCTTTTCATTTCACAAGCTCCATGAGAAACAAACCATGCCCCTTGCTGGCTGCATCTGCCACCAGCCAAGATCCTGGTTCTTCAGATGAGTTAGCAGAAGCTGAATATATCACTGCTGTTTACTTCCAGGAGCACAAACAATTCCATTTGGGGAACACTGGGACAAGTATTTGCATTTAGCAAACATGACGCTTTGATTTGGGATTTACTTTTAATGACTCAAGAAAAGGATTCCCCCCCGCAAGGAAAGGACTGTGTGTTGACCCCAGATTCTGTTTTTAGCTCAAATGTCTTTGAGCAGTTAATGTAAAATTTCTCAACATGTTTAAAGGGAGGAAAAATGACAGTTTATACGCTCCAAGACTTAGTCCTAGAGAGCCAAATTATTAGTAATTGGAACACTCAAAGCACTGTGACCCTTGCAGCTTGCTGGAAGGTGACGTTGTGTCTGTTTTCTGTATGAATATCAGGGCCCTGTGTTGATGTGGGAATCTGCCTGCAATGCACGAGTGGTTCTCTGTAAGTCTTCTCTCTGCAGTTCTTGTTTGCTCACCCTCTGCCCATTCGAGATGCAGTTACTTTGCATTATTACTGTTCTCAGCTGGTGCTTTGTGTTGCCCCTTAGCATAGCATCTCACCGTAGGCCCTTGGGCCCTGTTTCAGGCCTTCAAGGCCATTTAGCCAAAAGGAAATGTGAAACACGGGGACAGAAGTGTAATTTAGTCTGTATGAAGCTGGGCTTTCGTGTTCACCCTACCTTAGTTGGCTGATGCTTGTCAACTAAAATGTGCAAACAGCACCCCAGGGATTTTGGGAACCTACAATAAAAAAGATAGATTACTGGAGCAGATATTCTTATTTTGACTGGAAACAGTGCTTAGAGGAGGATATTTCCTGAGCACTTCTTTTGACACCAGTTTAATAATTTGTGCCTTTCTGATAAATCTTGCTTTCCCCTTTCTTCCCCGGACTCTTCTTTGGTTACCTGTTGCAGCTGTTCTCCCACAGACTTTCCGTGGTATTGGTGGTAATCCTCCAGTGGAACAAAAGCAAGATGTTTACAGGGATTTCAGTATATTTTCAACAGGAATTGAAAACCTTCCTTAAGAAAAGAATACTAGTTCATGAAGCAATTACAATAAGCCTTAAATACTGAATGAAATGAGAAAAATATATTTTTTTTTGCAAGGTCATCATTTTAAATTGGAACCTGAAAGAATCAACTGCTCAAAAGGTTGCTAAGAAAGACAAATACCCAGATTTTCAAATTTGTTTCTAAGTAGAACGTAGTGGTGCTGTGGATTTAATATCTTTTCACGTTGTTATTGGCTTTGTTTTAGGGTTTAATGGTTACTTCTAAAACTGTAGACAGCCAGCACCACTTAGAACATTTTAGACTAGCAAAATTTTCCACAGGAGATGCACAAAAGGCTTTTGTCTGTTATCTCATCGCAGCCTTGAAAAAGGCTCTGCCAGCTGGACCCTGAAGCTGTTCTCTAGGACTGTGTTGGATCTAATAGAGTTCTTGTCTTTCTAGATCTGTACAGATGCTGCGAAGATCTGCTCTTGATCCTGCACTGCTTTTTTTTAATGCCTGACAAAAGTGGTGTTTCTCTGCAGAAAGGGCCAGCAAAGACCTTTGAGAACATAGGTGCTGTGGAAGAATTGGGCAAAACCAGCACAGTGCAGTCCACTTTGCCACCCATGGATTCCCTATGGATTTATAGGAAATTTCAGCCTTGCTGGACTCTTTGTTCACTGAAAGCAGGGTTCCATCAGAAAGGCCCAAGGAAAGAGGAGCAGAGTGTGATTGTGGCAGAAAACTTGGATGCGATCTGGGGTGTAGTTGTTCTTGCACACCAGCAGGTGCTACTGGGAGTGCTGGGCAACCTCATCCTGATGTCCAAAGGGCAGACTGGTTGCTTCAGCCCTGTGTTTATTCCTGTAGATGTGTCAGTGTACGGTGGTGTACTAGGGCTGGAATAGATTTGTGCTTTGCTGCTTATGTCTCCGCCAACCTTGCGGTGTGGTATGCCTTTTTTCATTCATCAATATGATGAGTAGATCTTCTGAGGACTCTGGTGAATGTGAAGGCTGCTCTGTCAATGGTTGCACTTTGTTCTGTTCTTGCATTACATTGTGAATCTTCATTTTGTAGAAAGCTGCCATGCCATAAATTGAGAAGGCAACAAAAGATAAATTAGCTGTACCATCCTGTATATGGAAGATTTCATGATATATTCTTCCCCATACAAGACTCCCATCATGCCTACCTCTTAAAATCCAGACTGGTGAATAATGGCTTAGCCAAGCAATAAATACATAATGCAATGCCACCTTTGAACCTTGTAGCTTGTGTGTAGGTCAAAGATTATATGGGTTGTAATCATGATTTATGCTTTCAGTCTTTTGATATTTTTTAGGCCATCTTTGCTTGTCTGTTGGTATGACTAATTATTTAATTCTATTTAGTTTTAGGAGGCCATGGTGATCCTTCTGGTACAACTACAAAGTACTTTTTTTTCCCTGAATATAAAGTAATTCAAACTGTGTGTGTAAGACTCACTGTGTTGAATTAGGCAGAAAAATGTGAATATTTATGTGAATAAATATGTCTATGCAAGTGTCTATATTCAAGATCAACAGATTGCTAAAGAGAAAACTTATTGTATTATTAGTAACAAGCTTAGTAATTATCTATCTTTTAGCAAATAATGTAAACTTCTTAATTGCTGCAGAACAATAATTATACAAAGAAATCTTGACAGCTTCCGAATTAATTTCTCTCACACTGATTGATCTGAAAATGTAAGCTTTACTGATGAATGATGACTATGCATCTCAGAGAGCTTCCAAACTTAACGTTATTTGATGTTAAAGTGCATCAATCAACCCTTAAGCATAACTTGACAAAATAATTTGATAGTGGCAAATGCTTGTTTTCATGTCTCTGGCTTTTGTTGATTCTTTGCTGTACCTGAGGCAGAAGCTTACCTAGCTTGTGGCAGAGCGCTTTCTGACTTGATAATGAAAGCAAATGTTGTCATTTAGTTCCCTTCTTTCATGTTCCTGCCTTTTGGCTTGCATGCTGTCACCTTGCTGGAAATAAAAGAATGTGAATTCTTCTTTAGTACTCAGAAGTACTGTGTACTTTGTACAAAGCTGCATTCTTATTCTTATGCTTTCAGACTGAGCAGCCAGATTTAGTGAGGAGTGAGTGAATTCTTTGTGCTGCCGCAAAGCAGCTCCACAACCTTAATCCCAAACGCTGCAGTTGGGTTGACTCCCGTCTTGGTTATTTCCCCTACTCTGCAATATGAAGCTAATTGTACTGCGAGCAGTGGCTGCTCTTGCCTTGGTTTGTTTCTTGAAGGACCTCTCAGTGTGTAGCTTTCACACTGTGCCTTGTGCTAATGTTTGGCAGACTAGTTTTTGTCCTCCTTGTTCCTGAGTCCCGAGGAACTTCTCTTGGAAGAAGTTGGGTTTCCAGTAAAAATCCACAGTGATGCAGCAGACGAGAAAGTCAATGTATTCTGTATTGACTGGTATGTTCTTGGGGGTTTGTCACTTTGGAGGTGAATGACAGAGATGATCCCTTCCCTTCTCTTTCAGGTTATGCTTGTCAAGTGTGAGCGTTTTCATAAATGTGCATTCACCTTGTGCAAGTGTGGTGTGTTACTGAAAACCTCAGGCTTTCTCTCTCTTCTTTTGTACTTGAGAATTCCTAGGGTAAGGAGGATGATGCTGGCTGTGAGAGGGGTGGTGGAGTAGGTGCAGCCTGAATGCACTGAACGGCTGGATGGCACAGAGGGCAGCTGGACTGCTAGCCTGACACTGCTGTACTGGCGTGGTGTTAGCATGTGGTACCAAGCTAAATGTTTGGCCTGCTGCCTTTAAAACGTGTGATCAGAAGGTTTCAAGGCCATGCTGTTGTCTGTGTTGTCATTGACGTTTTAATCCACTAGTAGCTATACTAATTAATATCATTTTTACTTTGCATTTTAGTTCTAATTATCTGGATTATCCCACCCACTGTCTGGGAGCTCAAGCATGGCCCATCTGAAGAAAACCTCAGAGAACAGCAACAGTAAGTGGTACTGAATATATACAGTTAACAGTCAAGTGTAATTGCAAGGAATATTATTTGGATTAGATGACTATACTCCAGCCCCAGGGCACTGTGGCAGATGCAACACAAGGTCTAATAAACTATAGGTCCCTGCTGCCCGTATTACTATATAAGAGTAATAATAACACTGTGAGAGTGAAAACATCCATCAAAAGCTGACAAATCTGACACAGATTATACATACACACGTGTATATACTAAAGATGCTAGTTAAATCTGATGGAACTGCTAATCAAAATTCTTTAGTGGTCTTAATGAGACGACATTTTGTGCTTATTATTCCTTTCAGGTGAGGTTATTTTTAAGAAACAATCATCTGAGTGTTATTGGAAGAGGGGCTCGTAATTACAAAAGTAAATACGAATATGTTGTCTGATAAATCATAGGTACAATAGCTCTATTCAGAGAGGAGCTCTGAGTTAAAACTTTAAACATATTGAATACACATACTTATTTTTAGGTTGGAGACTGTGCCTTTCTTGCTGTGTAGCTATGCATTCAGACAAATGACTCTTGTTTCAGATTGTGGGTGGCCCAGTTGCAGATGTATGCTTTTATTTTTAAGAAACAGAAAAAGAACACATGTATGGATTATAAAGAGTTTGTGTTGGGGTAGTGGCTTCAAAAGGTCTCCAAACAAATACCAAGAAGGACATTCCTTTGAGGTGGCCTGGCTATCGCTGCTGTTAGTCCCATGAGCACCCTATTCAGAGGGCGGACCTCTTTATTAGAGTTGGTAGCATTGTAGGTAGGATACAGCCCTGACTTATGATTTAGGCAAACGTGACAGCTTTGGCAGTAGCCCAATGGGCTACATCATCATTCTTCCTCTAAAATACCCATTCAAATAAAGTATTCTAAGATCTGTTGGTGAAAATAAGTATTTGGGGGGGAAGCTGTACACATCACTTAATTTTGATGGCAGGATCTAAGAAGTGCCAAGTGTCCTAGTTAAGTAGGAAGAACAGCAAGCTGCATGTTGCACATGATTTTAAAATGTTAATGTGAATTAAAAAAGAAAAAGCTCACAGTTGAACTGCGTGTATGGAACCATTCTCTAACTGTTTTTTTCATGTACATTGAACATGCAACTTCAGAGTTCAGCAATGTTTCTGGCTTGAATTTTGAAACTGAAGGTGAAAGGTAAATGCTGTAAATTACTTGTGTTGTGTGCCCTCCCCAGGAGGGCATCTGCTGGAAGCAGATGAATTTCACTGTAGCTTACAGCCTCACAGGTCTCTGTCATGCTTTTTTTTTTTTTTTTTCTTCCCTGGCTGGGACCTCTGTGTGAGACATAGCTACTGGCCCACTGAGCAGTGATGCTGGGTTGCTGTGGAACTGTGCAGGAAGTTTGGACTGTTTCCTGCCAGGCAGGGTCTCAGACCATACTACAAAGCATGTTCTCCCTGTTTTGTGGTTTGGGTAAGTCATTTCTCCCGTCATCAAACATGCTGGAACATAGTCCATATGCTTAGGATTTCCCCTCGTGTGGTTCATCGTTTCAGTGCAGAGCAAGGACAGGATTTTCCAGAGCAATTCTGAACACCTATCTTCCTGCTGACTGTAGTGGGAAGTCTAAGGAGGCTGGGCACCAATGTGCCTGTGGAAAAAGCCAGTGGAAGTTGAAAGACTGGGATTAGCTCAGTTGGGCTTTTATTGGAGCCTCCTGCATAAAAGTTGCACTCAATTTTCCAGCAAACATCCTATTTACATTCAAATGCAAATGCTAACATCTTTGTAAACCTGTTGCAGGTGCTTAAATCTAGCATCTGCTCCAATGGAGTTACTAACATAAGTAAAAGAAAACCTCACCTTAAGGATTGCTTGATATTACCTTAGAAACTAAGTTTGTTCCTTTGAAAATGGATGCTAATGAGTAGGCATAGAAACTTCCATTTTTCTTCTGTGGAAAAAAAATGTCATGATTGGAGCATTTATTCTTTGATCTTCCAAATTAATACCTTGCAGAATATTAATGTTGTATATCCCTTTTGGGGACATTTAGGCAGGGAGAGAGCCACCTGAAAGTAGTCTGTGGGTATAAGTGTTCAGACGTCCAAGGCTCCTGTGCTGGGAGTGTTCAGAATCCTGGGTCTGTCTTTAAGCCTGTTTTTTGTGCTTGCTGAGCAGTAGAAACTAGGCAAAAATGCTTATTCATTTTTCTTAAATTTCTGAAACTTCTGCACCTGAAATACACGAAGTGTTTCCCAGCTCAGGCAGGTAATATATTACCCCACAGCAGAGATCACAGTTGTTGAAGTTAATATTCTTTAAGTGTGTTCTTTGTGTATCTTATTAGACATATCTGTAGCCTGTGACCAATAAAAATAGTGCCAGATTTTGTTGTTCTTTTTTCCCAATTGTGTGTATTCACAGTTTCCAAAGAGGGAGGGTTTGTTTATGTTGCATTGTTCTGCTTCAAGAGCCTAATATATTAAACATTTTCCCAAAGGATAGCTGTGGTCTTTAATTAACTTTTTTTCCCATATGCCTATAATATATCATTATACAATATTTGGTCAGTACTCTGCTCTTCTACTCTTGTGTAGGACTTATTGGTTCTCATTTCCTGGGGGAATGTTATGAGTGCAGACAGGAAGAATGCATCAAATGAAAAGTTAATTGTGTTTAAGCTGTGGGTGAGAGAGAAATAGGAATGAGACTTCCATTCTATTGTGCCTCTGTAATAAGAAGAGATAAATATACGGTTTCCTAAGCCGCTAACCCAGGAAAGCAGAGAAAAAATTACCTCAGTTACAGAAAGGACAAAATATAAAATATGTGATTAACCACAGAAAGCTTCACGCTTCAGTTTGAAAGCTGTTTACAAGAAGATGGACGTAAGCACATGCTAGTATTCATAGTGATTACTTCATCAGGAAGGAAAAAAATCCTGCCTGCTTCCCAAAGGCTTCTCTGATCCTGTTATCCCAATTCTGTTGTGCACAAAAACAAAGATGATGAATGGTGTGGAGGAACTTAGGCCTTTACAGGTTCATCATAGATCATTACAGTGTATTTGATAGTCAGGCTGTAGGCAGCTTCATGCCAAAACCTTGGCTGGTGTGGGTTCTTGTGGGGGAAACCAAATGGGTCACATCTGAAACCAGATTGTGAGTCACTTTCCACAGTTCCGAGTGCTCCAGACCCAGCTCCATGGCTAACTCATGCAAAATCTGTTTTGTGCAAGGACAGGAGTTCCCATGTGGGTGATAACATGAGAAATAGCAGCTGTTTCAGAGCAGGATTCCCAATATCCTTCTCATTTGAGATGTCCCTATTGCTTATAAGACATTTTCATTGGAAAAGCTTCAACTGTCAGCAGCAATTTATCCAGCAAGGGTCTGTTAGTTTCTACCCTAACATGGTTAATGGGGCTTTGTGAAACTGAGTCTTCAGATGTCTGCTTTATCTGCGGAAAGGTATTTTCCCCCTGGTTTCGGTGAGATTGTTCCAGAGTTTTGTTTTTGGGTTTAAGGTTTTATCTGAACTGAAATTTAGTGAAACTTGCTGGGTCAAAAAAACTGTATGGCTTCTGATTTAGTTCTATGGCTTCTACCCAAAACACTTGAAGTCCTCCCTAGCACTGGAATTTCAGGACAGCTTTAGTCCAGCTTTAGTCTAGCTGGTCTTTAGCTTTTAGGTTTCTTTGAAACTTGGCCATAGTTTACTCAAAGATTCATAAACCAGACTGAACATGGCTTGGGTGTCAGGTTTGTAACTGTAGTGAAAATGCGTGATGCTTGTCTAGAATTTATCACAGAAATTTTTACTGGTCATATTTCAGACTTGAATTGTAGAGGCAAGTTCCATAGAGACAGAGCTTCATTAACTTCTAATAAATGGAGCATGGAGTGTGGGAGAAAGTGGGAGTGGAGAGGGGAAGCCAAACCAAAATGCTACTGTATGATAATTCGTTTGAAATTTGACTTGAATATTGCCACAGCCTGTAAAGTGCACAGACTACCATTCACTCAGTAAAGCAGCTTAAAACGCTTCCCAGTAGTGAGCATGTGTGTTCTTGTAAATCAAAATAATTAACTGGTGTGCTGGGATCTAATGTGCCAACTGCACATGGCAAGCTACATCACTATTGAGGCTTTATTACTTGGATGTTTGTAGCCTCTAGAGATCTTAATTGAGGTTTCATTGCACTGTTCACGCACTTAATTAAAAAAAAAAAAACATCCCCTATCCCATGAGTTTAGTCTACTGTCCAGATTCTGCAAATACCTGCATGATCTTACCTTTGTTAATGAGAGTAACTTTGTTGACAATCAGTGAGATCATCATAAAATAAAATTTCAGCATATCATGAACTCAGATGACTGGGGAGTACTTGTATGTGCTATTTGCGTAAGACCAATGCTGCTGCTGCTGTTTGACCAAGGCAGATGACTAGTAAACGTGTTCACTGGTTAGCGTATGATGTACCTTGTCACAGCAGGATCTGAGGAGTTATGCCCTGTATTCCCTACTATTCACTCTGCATTTTATTATCAATGTGACATGACAGGATGTGACCTATGCTCGGTAACAGTGAAAGTGATCTCTGCCCAGGAATCTTGACAGACAATCCAGCTAAATCAAAACAGTTTTCTGAAGGTAGCCTGGAAGGGATCTTGGAAGGAACAAAACAACAAAAACCCACATTTTTTAATGTACAGGAATTCTCACGTGCATCAGCCTGCTGCTTTTTTCGAGAATGCACAGATGAAGTCCTGAAACACATGAAAGCTTCTCTCTTCACCAAGACAATGGTTTTATTAACAATGCTGCTGTGCCTCACTTTAACTGTTAGGTCCCTAATTCCAAGACAAGATTATCTAGTAGAGGCACCCAGAACACATAAAAATTCATTTAGAGATGGTATTTTTTGTTGAAATGGACAAAAATATGCAACTATGCCTTTACCTCTCCACCACTACCGAGAAAACTGAAATATCTCATTTCACTCCTTTGTAAGCACATGCACACAAGTTAGTAATTTTCTTGGATGCATTTATGTGATAGTTTTTTCTCTGATATTGGGCATTATGGAGACTACTATTTTATTAATTTCTTTTCATGTTCTTTTCCTCCATAGCCTAAACACGAATCTAAAATTGCTGCTACACTTCTAATCTTGGAGACGGCATATTATAAAAAATCTCTTCTGACAGCCGATGACATTAGCTGTGATTAAAATAACTGGCAGTGGTTTGAGTTATAAAGGGATGTTTTTAACTACCTTCTTAACCTTTATTCTTTTAACAGGATGCTGTTAGATCAAATTCATTATCACTTCAACTTAAGTATACAGTTTCGGGTAGAATTAAATAAAGGTGATCACAGTTCATGTTTGTTCATGGAGAGATGTTAGAAGATACCATAAGGATTTTTATTTAAATTTTTGAACAGGATTATTTTCTCATGTAGGTAAAGGAGATGCTTGTGAGATGAGCACAGTTCTGCACAGATGATGGGGGAAGAATAATCCTACCCATTCTTTGATTTGTGATGATCTGTAACTTACGACGCTGATTTAACGGCCAGTCTTATTTGCTTCTCGAAGGGAAACTCAAGCTATCAGTCAAGCACGTGGTATGAATACTGGACATACAAGTTCAGTAGTAACTAGACTCGTACCTTTTTGCCAGCTGGATGTCGTGAGTGCCACAGAAACTATCACTGAAGAAGCTCTAGTTAGAATGTCATGGCACTTTGCGCCAGACTACGTAGAAAACATTTGGCAATATCAGTGATCAGAGCGAGGTTGTCATTTAGTTTATCTGCATGTGATAGATGTATCTATGAAGTAATGATTACACACAACTTTTCATTCTTACTGTGTGTGCTTACAAAGGAGTGAAATAAGATATTTCAGTTGCTTTGGTAGTGGTGGGGAGGTGAAGGCACAGTTGCATATTTTTGACTGTTAGCACTCATCCAAGTCTAAAGCAAATGTGCTGCTAAACAATGTTATGCTGAGTTACGTGGGCTGTTGTTGCTTGGGCTATCCCTGGGCAAACCACCTATCAACAAGGCGGTAGTGCTGATCAATCTTCAGCACTTTGCAGAGTTTGCTAGTGGTCAATGTTAAAATCCCAGCGGAGATTAATTACTAAATGTGTTTCTTCCCTTGCTGGAGATTTATAGTGTTTTGTGAGAGAACACCTAAGTCTTTGGAGAATGGTATGATGCCAAGTGTCAGTTTTGTTAAGATGCCTTACAAGATGGAGATTCATGCTGTGGTGCAAATGGTACTTGAAGTCTCCTGCTAGATATGTGCCCATCTGTAGCTAAATATCCCTCTGGAGGCTGGCAGTTCAGTTGCTACTCTCCTGATGCAGCTTGTTCCATCTGTCACTGATACTTCAGTAGTTACTAAGCGGCACATTTAAAATAAAGGCCTGAATGTGTTCTGACCCATCTAGAACTCGCCAGAACTCTTCTGGCTTCAAAATTTAGGATCTACATGAAAATACTGATAGTTGAAAAGAGAGATTTTGTCCTCTGCTAGGAGGCTTTGAGTACTAAACTTAGTACGATAGTGGTCTGAAAGTAGCAGAGCTGTTATCAGTACATAAAGGAGTTTCTGTGCTGGTCTATATATGGATTTCTTTCCCAAGATTTCAAATCTCAAGGAGGATTTAAAGCATCTGAATCTTTCATTCTCTTAGCTCTGGTAAGATATAAAGGCTTTTATGCTGTGGAACACTGCTGTTTTATTATAATTAATTCTTCACTAGACCTCAGGAAGCAGAATTACTTTCAAACAGCCTAATTTATGGTCTAATATTTACATAGGACTGATTCACAAGTAATTAAGTATCCGTGTTTGTGTTGAATTTCCTTTTAAAGAGTAATAACTTGGATCTAAAGAAAACACTGGAGTTTCACCCATTCAGAAGTCTGAAAGTATTTGTTTTTCACAGTAACCTATGGATGACACTTATTTCCTGCATGTAAAATAATGAAGAAACCTGTGACTTTTTGGATGTAGAAGAACATAGGAACACTTATTTTAATGTTCAGCAGCCACCATGTCCCACTGCAATGCTGATGTTCTCAACAGTAGCTACATTATTTGGTACTTTGAGAAGCTGAACTCTAGTTACAAAAAACTGGCTGTGGCTGTGTTTAGTATTTCTTAAATCTTACCCTTGGAGTCTTTTTCCCCTCCAAGTTACAAAATCCACACACCTCTCTTGTGACTACTGTGTAAAATCTACCAGACTTGACAGGCTTTCCTTTAAACTGGCAAAATGAGAGCAACTAGGGCTTCTAAATAAACCATTGAAGTGCAGGAAAAGCTGAAGACTGACCAGTGTCTTTCCCATCTCTGCCTGCCATAGACTTTGCAAGTAACTATTCATGCCTGTTGGACTAATGCAGTCCCAGTGTCTGAGTTCAGTCAAGAACTCTTTTTGTCGTCCTTCATGATTCCTTTGCCTTGGCTGCTGCTTCGTGTTGTGTCAGAGAGGAATGGAATGTAGCCAAATGAGGGCATTTTTTGAATTTAGTATATTGTGCCATCAATCAATACTGCTTTCCGGTGTTATTGCTGTATGCTATTGGGCTTCTACCCTTTGAATAGATAAAAAGCAGCTGGATTATTTCTAGTGTGTGCTGGAAAGTACTTGGTAATATTGTGTATAGTGAATGCGAAGAAAAAATTTCACCCTGTAACTGAAGGCAAAAGCTGTTATCTTAGTAGCCTATTCTTAAGTGCTTCTTTTGGACCTACTTCTATAGTGTTGTGTTGTTGTTGTTGTTTGTTTGCAGGTTAACACCTACATATTTGGTTTTAATTTCAATTATAGATTCACCAGAGTCTTGTATTTTTCACTTTGTCTTTTCTATGAAAGCTTCCAACAAAGTGGCTCTTACTCTGAATTTCTTACTGCTACTTCAAATTGACAGGTTTTTTAATCCTTTTGGAAAGAGGATCTCCAGTCACTCAAGTAATAGGTGCTTCTCCAACACCGCCTGTAAAAACTGGTTGAGGCAACTCTTAAGCACTCTTCAAACTCTTAATACAGAAAACAGCAAATGAGCTGTAGCAGTTCTGGCAGGAAACATTTCATCCATCACCCAGACCTTCCCTTCCCCCATGTTCCCATACTGGAAACCAATTCTGCCCAGTAGCAACTGCTTTGGTGGTACGTGAGCCTTCCACTAAGCAGGCGGGCAGCCAGCATCATGACATTCCCAAATGCGCTGCTGGCGGGAGTATAGACTTTATGCATCATGATGGTCTGCCTGAGCGCCCCAGCGACAAAGAATGTCAATCTTATGATGTCACGTCTACAGAAATACACTACTTCAAAAGCATTTATGGTGTTTTAAACCTGAATATTTTCAGTTCCTGTTACCAAAATCAATAATTTCAGTCTCCTTCTCTGGAAATATTCAAAGCCCACCTGGATGCAATCCTGTGTAATGTGCTATAGGTGACCCTGCTTGGTGGGGGGGGTTGGACTAGGTGGTCTCCAGAGATCCCTTCCAACCTCAACCATTCTGTGAATTAAATGGTATTCTTTTATCTATCTATAAAATCAGAGGTGAGGAAGGGTATCTAAGAAAAGTAAGTGTGACACAAAAGCACAAAGGATACGACTTGAATTTTCATTACATAATTAAAAATATTTCCTCTCTAGATTTATTTCATTTAACATTCTACAGACTGTTGGTAATTTCTTACTCCTTGCTGTACAAGCCTTTTCAGCACCCTGGGCACCTGACCTGTGGACGCCTGTACTTCTGCCATGTTCGTCCGCCTGTGAGCTACACTAGCTGCCTAGTTCAGGTGTGCTCGTTCCTGGTGCAAGCACACTTGTCACTTACTGTACAGGCAATAGGTTTAGAAACGTGAGATCAGATTTAGTGTGCTACTGGGCTACAGATTGCTGCGCCAGGCTGAGTCCCCTGAACATCTGCTGACTCCTGACTTGCACTTTAAACGGTGCCTGTTTGCGGGACATGCACAGTGGTTCTATTCTGCCTTTTTGTGCAGGGTCCTGCTCAGTGGAAACGCTGAGTCTGAACAGAGCTCCTGTGCACTAAAGTGATGCTGAGAGTAATAAGTGAGAGAAAACAGATTTGGATATCTGTGCCAATTATAATTCTCAAAGAATACTGAGAAGCAGTGTAATGGTTTGGGCAAGAAGGAACAAAGAAATCCAGCACAGCAAAGGCCAGAGAATGTTCCTCACCATGTGGCTTTGCTCCGCCAAGCCCTACACGCACAGGTGAGATAGTATCTCTGTGTCCGGCAGGCTGTGCTTGTCCGTTTTGCCGTCTGTCAGTGACTGCATTTGTTTCTCTTCTGGTGCTGTTCACATTCTAATGATCATTCTGTTGATCATTCCCTGAGATCAGGTAAAAAATGAGAACAAAGAGCGATGTTCAACACTTTGAATGTGGCCGGGGAGAAATCCTTAATCAAACACTAACTGAAATGGTTGAATCTGATATTAGAAATGTGGTTCTTTAGAAACTAAGTGTTTTAGGGGTCTGTGAGACATGATGGGGAAGCGCAATACTAGAGGTGACTTTAAAAAAAAAAAAAAAAAAGTAGGGTGAGGAAATGTGTTTAGGGTAAGACATTGTCATATTTGGTAGGATTATGAAGACTGGTAATGCTTCAACCCTGCTTTGTGTGGCACTCGCAGACTCCAAGGGTCTGCTTTCTGTTACCCCTAGTGCTGATAAATGCATAATTACATGTGAAGGGTGGTCCTCCTATAGGTGTCTGAGACAGTTCTTGCTGCTATTATTTAATGCTGGGGAGAGTTTTACTCTGTAAAAGGCCTCTTACTAGCATGTTTTGCTTAACTTGCTTTTTGTTATCAATTTGTTGTCCTGCAATTACTATAGCAAATTGTAGCTTGAAATCTGTTAAAACCATCTCTTGCTATAATCCATCTCTATACCAAAAGCTAGCACAATTAGCACAGAAGCAATACACAAACTCAGGTGAATACTGAAATTTTGTTGCAGGATAGTGTCTGCTGGCTTGCACACTTTCCTTTCAGATGATAGTATCTAAATCCATGTCTTAGTATATTTTGCTAATTTTAGTAATGTCTTGAGTGAAGATTTATTTACTAAATATCTTCAGTCTTCAAAGATGAAATTGAAGATCATTGTGTTCCAAGTCCAGGTTGGGATGTTACCAACCTGTGGATGGAATGTTCGATAGTCATTGAGTTGTATTGATTTTTAATTAGATTTACACTTTTAACTGCCAAATAAATTCTGAAAACAGAGTTTAAATTCCCAAGCTACTGAAATGATTTTCAAAACTGTTTTTTAAGAACGTGATCTCAAAACTCATCACCTAAATACTGTAGAACACTTGAAATCTGGACAGCATTGTCAGTTAAGATGTCTTTCCTCCTATGATGATACTAGGAATACAGCCAGAATGAAGAGTGATATTCTCAAAAGTGCTTGAGATAATCACATCCCCCTGAAATTCAATAAGCGTTGGGTGCTCTAAGGTATTAGGAAGACCGAATCTATAGCTAATTACTTTGGTGCTATTGATAATTCAGTTGTTATTTTAACGAATTCGCCATATTAGAATACACACTGGTGTTGAAGAAAGTTTGCCTCAGTAGAATGAGTCACGTTGTAGCTGTCTATAGCAATGTCATTGAGGATGAGGTAAGGTAGAGAAAGGTCTGAATTTGTCATGGATTGGTGGTTCTGTGTCTTAAGTGTTTTCATACTTTTCAGGTGATTTACTCCCCTGTTGGCAGAGTAGGCTGTGGGAATGAAGCCAGTGCAATTAAGCATCTCCAATATTGTATTTCTTGCATAATCATCTGACTCTGTCGTCTCTTCAGAGCTATTATAACCTACAAATTTATTTCATCATTCTGGCTTGTTTGTAATTAGTATTAGTGTTGTGCTCTCTGGAAAAAGCTAATCAGTAAAGCTTGGGAGGTCACTCACAACTGCACCAACTCTTCATCTATTATCTTCTAGCCCGTGAGTGACAAAATGGTGGTTTCATGCTAGTTTTCAGTGCCACGGTCTTGGATGTGATTGTGGTAGCATGATTGCCACGGATGATTTTCTCATTGGCAGCCACCTGTCTCTGTACCTTCAGATCAAGCTCAGCAGAACTTTGCTGGATACAAAGAGAAATGAATTCCGGAGGATAATTAAATGGTTGTTTGGCTGTCTTAGTTATGGGAGTGATAGCATGAACTACATTATTAGCTATCCTTTTCCTAGCGTTACTTTTTCAAGTTACAAAGAATAAATAAGCAATTACTTTTTGTCCATTTTCTGGATTCTAGCCACAACCTGTTCTGAGGCTGCGCATCCATCCAGACAAGTCACTCAGACAAACCAGTTTTTTGTCACATGCAAGGCTGTGATCAAGCTTGGTGGGTTACAGCACCAGGGAGACGACTATTTAGGTTGTGGTTCTAGGGGGGGTCATATGTGAGATTCTTGCCTGTTGGAGCGCTTTAGAGAAAAGAAACGAGAACTTAATTAAAATAAATAAATAAATAAATAAAAACTGAATCTTTCATGGATATCAGCAAGGAATAGTTTGTGTGGAAAAAAAAACAATCTCACAGTAAGTATGTGTACAGAGGAGCACACATGCTTGGGTTTGATATGTAGAGGCTATTCATTTTCCAACTGCAGTGTTTGCACAGCTTCCCAGACTGTCAATATGATCCCAAGTAAGTTTAGTTTTCACCAAAGTGGCGAAACAAAAACAACACCAAAACAACAGATTAGCTTAGAAAGGCTACGATGGGGCAAAAGAGACTAAGATCTTTGGAAAAGCAAATAGATTTGCATTTTTTCTCTTTGTGTAAATAGCCATGATATATGAAAGAAAAAATTGCATTGACTTAAGTACGTTGAAGTATGCTCCACATAATCTGGGTTTAGGTTACAATAAGAACCTCCTTGTTGTGGGCATTAGGCTTAGCAGGCTAACCTAAGGGGTGATATTTATCAGGAATTAGGGTTGTTGCAGTACACGAGAGGCTGGAAAAGCTAGCTTCTCGAAACAGCTCCAGAACTGGGATTTTGTACCAGGTACCATGCATACTGTGAATATTTGGTTCCATTTCTGGCACTGCTGAAAATGCAAGGTGAACTGCTGATCTGTGATCTCAACAGGAGAACGGAGCATTCGGGTTATGTGTCAAATCATTTTGTCCTGTGAATCGTCAAATTCTGTGGAGATCCAGGTTCATGGGTCACACAATGCAATTACTCAATTTCTGGCATCCAAAGATGTTTCAGAAAGGTTGGAATTGCACGAAGAGGTTCAAATGGAGTCTTGGAGGAGGAATAACTAGTAAAAAGGAACATTAGTTCCAGAATAAACAAAAACTATGCTAGCCACTTGTGCTCCTGCTAAGGCAAAAGAACAGCTTTTATCTGTCACGGTTTTCCAGTAGGGGAATGGAAACATTCAAGCTGTGCACATGCAGCAGGTCACCGTGGCACTTGGGAGAGTGAGATGAATGGTTTTATAGCTCTGTTTTTCTGTTATGTTAACATTTTTTCCAAGTTATTTCCTACTTTTTGCTGGGCTGCATGCCAAAAGGTGCTGCTGAACAAAGAGTAGAGTTATTAAGATGAGATTGCCAGTACAGCATTTTGAAAAGAGAATGTGCAGAGTGAGACGCATCTAATTATGCCCATCAGCAGGTACTTAGCTGTAGTGTGTGTTTTACTGCTTCTGCAGCTCTGCTCAGGATCTTGGACAAAAATCAGACTTCTCTGAACAGTCAATGTCCTTTGAGATATAACATGGCAGTACGTATCCTCCGTTAGTTGTGGATTTCTCCTGTACTAAGGTAATTGGCTGACCTGTAATTTCATTTTCTTGATAGTTCAACTGATTTTTTTTTTTTTTAAGAACTTGTATAGACCCCTTTTTGTGTCAGTTCAGAGGTCTGAGATTGTTTACCTGTTTACATCTCTGTCACTCTTTGACTACTTCTTGTCTTTGAACGCCTTACTTCTTACCCCGTTGCTCTTTGGCAGCCTTTATAGCACCTTTGTTTTGGCCGAGACAACCACATACATGTGGCCTCTGCTATTAATTTTGATTTACTGGTTGATAATAGGAGAGTTAAAATCAGCATATAACTGCGGGATTCTTAGCACAGATTGCTCTCACTATCCACAGCCTCTCTGCTTCAGGGGGTGTAATGGTGAGGTCTTGACGGTGTACCTCGATCAGAGTTTTTATGAAGGCCAGAAAGAACAGCTGATCATCTAGTCTGGCTTCCTGTGCAACACAGCCCTGCAGTCTCTCCATTTAGCTAATAACTTCTGTTTGGGCTCTGGCACACTGTTTTAGAATCCAGTCTCAAATTCAAGACTGCCAAGGAAACAGAGATTACTGCATTCTTAGGTGCGTTATTTTCGCTGTTACAATCTTTAGGTTCATATAGACATAGTCTGAAGCCACTTATGAAGGAACAGAGATAAACACTCAAAGTTACTCAAGTAGGCACTGAAGTAACGTAAGTAACAACAACACAATTGTACAATTAGTATGTGACCTTGTCCAAGGACTGGCACAGGAAATAGGCAGAACTGAAGGGAAGTATGACTTTAAAAAAAAAAAAAAAGGAAAGAAAGAAAAAGGGGTGGTTGTGGTGGTGGAAAGAGAGAAGATTACTTGAGGCTCTATAGGAATTTGGTGTGATGTGTGAACCAACACATCTTTCCTTCAGATTAATTTATTTAGTCTCTTCAAAAGCTGAAGATTGTTTGAGATGTTATGTGTTGTCAAGTGGTTTGTTCTGCTGTTTGCTGATTAGGATCCTTTCCCCTTGGAGGATTTCCACTCCTCTAGAAGGAAAATGACAGATGTATCTTGGCTGTCCATGCAACATCACACTTGACCTTTGGAGAGGCTTTTGTGATAACTGCAGCTTCTCAGTAGCTGCCAAATCTTTACTCTTCAGTTCCTGGTCCCTTGAGTTTCTTACAGCACCCGGTTGTGCTATTACCGTGTGCTTTGCAGTAGTGTGCTATGGCTTTATGACGGCCGTCTGACAGACGTAGTTCTCACTCCTTCCTGGAGTTGTATGTCATATTCGTCTTTTTCATAGCCATGGTCTAGTCTGTATTTCTGTTGTAAGAAGCAGTACCAGGGAAGTTCACCTTCTGTTTGAAGTGCAAGCTGCTAGCTTTCCTGGTGGCATTTAGTTTTGCAAAAATTGACATCTTCTAGAAATGTGAAAATGCATTTGCATCTCACCCACAAGAGTGCCTTTCTGGTGGAGAAGAATGTAGTGGTTTCTCTTAGTCTGGCATGCTTCTACCATGGTCAATCATGTAGGAAAACACATTTATATTAATGCAGATAATTAAACAGGTGACATGTTCATGTGAGGGCTTTAGATTGAGACAAAATTTTTCTAAATAATTGCTTAGCTGTAATTTACAGGCCTGGAACAGATATTACTGCAAGTTGTTTGGAATGGCCTAATACATGGAACCACAGTTTTTGGCTATATGAATATAATATCTCAGTATAATTATAGAGGTATAAAATGTCTGTATAACATCTTTAAATTAAAAAAAAAAATCACATTTGATTCCAGCATAGATGTATCACATGGACAGTGATACATTTTTCATGCCTGATGCATTATCTTTGTGACTCTGCCATATGAGATGTACATGAATAATATATCTAAAAACTACAGAGGATATAGCACTTCTTGATGGAGAATTACATAAGAATTTTCCTTTGTCTGTCTTGGATAATGTATAACATAACCATTCAGTTGATGGATGACCTTAGGGTGAGCAGGGTTTGTTGAGTAAGTTGAAAATCAACGAGCAATAATTCCCCCCACCCAATGATCCATGAGTATTAAATCTTTCGGTTTAATTATGATATGAGTTGCAGGGAGAAAATGCACACAAAGAAATCAGATGAGGTCTGAGGCATTATCCTTCCATTGGCAGTCAGCGAAGGAGGCTCTCTGTGTTGTGTTTGTCAAAGAAGTGCAAAGGTATGTGTGCTTGCAGGTGTATGTAGATGTTTAGCAGTCCGTGTCCGAAGGCTAACTTCATGTTTCATATGATGTGTGGAAGGCACCAAAAAAAAATCATACATTTTTCTCTTTCCTCAATGTCTACTAATGGCAGCTGATGGACAGGGCAGAGGACTTGATGGATTCTTGCCTGACCCGCTATAGCCATTCTTACGTAACACTGATAACCGTCTGTTCTTTCTAAATCAAAGTTTGGGAAGGTCCTCAGTCAATCACAGGATTAGACACGCTGGCAGACCATGCTGAAGCTGTATTTGCAATAAAGAGCAACTTTTTCTCCTCTTATTCAAAGCAACAAAGCTGTTACTGAGCCTAGTTAGAGAGGATGTCTGCGTTTGTCTTTCGTTGTGCTTTATCATTGCAAAATCACCTTGGGCAGTGAGATTTCACTGGGGAGAAAAAGTGTATAATCAAAGCCCCAGGGATGCTACAGAAGGACAGGCATAGTGCAATGGAATGGCTGTAAAGCATCTAGCCAGGCCTCTATTTGCTGCTGTTATGATTATTTTAAGGTGTTAAACTAGCTAATCTCAGATTCTGCATTAGATTTCTCTAGCTGGTCCCTTTTTGCTTGAAATACCTGGGGAAGGCTCAGGTCCAGAGGCGTCTTCAGAACTTGAGTTACCAGAAGCTGAGCATCACAGGAGACCTCTGTGATGTGCAGCCAACAGAGAACATGCCAGTGATGCTTCATCTATAGGGTCTATGCCAAAATAATTGCAGCTAGTAGCCTAATGCCAGTTATACAGAAGACCACAAAAACATAAGCTGAATGACTCAGATTTGGTTGACACACTGAGTAGGATGGCTCAGATGGAAGCAATGAGTCTCTTGCAAAGAATTTTACTACACCTGAACTGTGCTCTGTGCAGGAGTTTGGCTGAAGGACGCTGACTTGTTTGGCTGGGTATTTGGCAAGGATGGAATGGAAGTGCTACGAGCCAGGGCCGGATAGCTGGCCATCTGCGCAGCTTTGCCGTGGGCCAGTTGCTTGCCTGAGGCTGGGTTGGTGGAGCAGGTGAGATGTGAACATCAGAGCGAAGCCTCCTCGTTTCCTCTCACTGCTCTTCTCTGTAAGGCTCGGAACTTCAGGCCTAGCTGCAGTTCTTTGTAGGTGTTGTTTCCAACGCTGGTGACCATTTATTCACCACGTAATCACATTTCTGTGCTGAGAGAGTCTGTAAACTTGAAGCTGGTAATGCAGGTGTCTTACTTGCAAGTGCCTCAAACAGATGAACGTGACATTTTAATTCTAAACTTACGTTGGGAAGGATGCTGGGGATAGGGAGAAATGCACAAAAATGCTGTTTTTAAAGTTCTGAATTAAATATGAAGTTGAAAGATAAGCTTGATTCTGTTCTAACTGAAGTGGAACTGCTCCTGTGCTTCAAGTTACACATGCAACATGTAGGTCTGTGACCAGAGCAATAAGTAATGGGGTGAGGCTCCTTTGTAAAATAATTATGCATTTCTTTTTCTTTCTGTGAAAAGAACCACTGTAGAGGAATAATACAATGTAAGCTTGTTGAGCTTTTTTAGGAAATTTCTCCTAGCACCCATCACTATGTTGTCTGATACCGTGTTTCTTGGTTGGGTCCTGAATCTGTATTTCGCGAACTATGAATTAAAATTTGGTGCTCTCAATATGTACAAAATGTAGTAGAAACAAATAAAACATCTCTTCAAGTTTTTTTTTGTTTAAATGTATTACAGATAATTTCGTGGCATTTAGATTATTATAGTTGGAAGCATTCAAATGGTTTAATAGCCTTTTCATTAGTTACGCTGCTAACTGCAGAGCTTAAATGAGAAGCAAAGACTAGGCTGTTTCACTTTTTGGTTTTATTACTTTATTTGTACCTTCATGCCTTTAGAAACTGATGAAAGTGGATGCTGTGCAGGGCAATGTTTAATCCAGTATAAAGTTTTGTATTAGTCCTTGTGAAAGCAGCTCAAAAACATTTCTGTCTGGATTAGGACTTGGAGTTTGCAATTTGTTTTCTTCCATCTAGTATTTTATGTATTTTTTTGGTTCTCCTTACTCAAAAATAAATCCTAACAGAAATCTAGAAAGTTGTTATTGTAACTTTTAAAATATTCTTTGTAGCTAAAAAGACTTCTTGCATGAAGTTTTCTTTTAAAAGACAGGAAGGAATGGTAATTTCTTAAAAAGGCTTTTTTTTTTTTTTTTTTTGAGCAAATCATTTGATTTTTCATAATTGTCATGATTCCAAAGAGATGTCTCCTGCTGAACATACAGCAGCCAGTGACTGATCAGCAAAATTCAATGGGGCTGTTTAATGAGGGGTGAAGACAATACGAATGCAAATCTCATGAACAGTTGCTTTTTCACAGTTGGTAGGCTGTGTTGCAGGTGCATTTTCTTAATGAGGGTTAATTTGTCTCATATTTTAATCTGACAATACTTGGCAATGTTAGTATATAGGCTTACTTAAAGAGGTAAAATGAAGCTTTTTGGTGTAAGATTGGTATTTGATTTCAAGTAATCTGTTAGTGCTGAATAGCAGCTGAAGTTACTCAGAACAGTCATTACTTAAATTTTTATGAGCTATTTTGATTATTTTGACAAATCAGAGAAAGGTAACTGTTCTTTTAGTTTTTTATAAATCCTGAGAGACTGAGATAAAATTGAAAAGTCTGTCATTGATCAAGATTTACTGAGGAAGAACCAGGAACAGACGTGCTGTTGAGTACCCCAGGAAGTAATGAAATGGTCCCGCAGTACTGTTCCCCTTTAGCATGTATTCTCTAACACTAAAACACACTGTTCAGTTCAAGAATGCATCACTTTGGTGCACAACTTCCCTGCAGGTTTTCCATTTGGGCACGGGGGAATCTGTCTGTTCTGTAACGGGTGTGCTGCAACCGAAGGAAGTTCAGCCCCTCCCTGCAGACGAAGCCGTCAGACTAACTCAAACTGTTCGAACCGGCAAAAGCAAGCTTTACAAAATTTCACATGGATACCCCTTAGTTGCTGCTATTACTGGCTAATAAAATGCACTTGTAAGAATAAATACACTGTCCTGCTAGGAAGCCTACTGGCTCACTAAAACCAGAGGTGGTTGCCTGCGTGCTAGCTAGTGGCCTGACTTAGCTTTAACAAGATCACCCTTTAAAGTTCACTTTAACTGCAGAGAAAAAGGAAAGCTACCCTGGCATAGGCAAAAGAAAAAGCTAGCTTTTCTGCAGTTGCTTATTAAGCATCATGTGTAAATTATCCATTGTTATCCTACTGTACTTTGTAGCCTTTTAAATCTCACATGCCTCTCGTATCGACTTGTTTTCATCCAATATGAGCGCTCGTGAATGCAAGATGCTGAAGTACTAGGTCAGAAATCAATTCCATCCTTTGAAATATTACCTCTATGCCAGTGACTTCTGCTTCAGGGAATCTAGTTCAATATCCTATCTTATGCTCATATAGATTGCTTCTTTAGCTTCCTTATATCTGGAACATGCAAAGGGATATTCCTACTATTGTAAGGTAAATAACACCAAAAAATCAATGTGTGAAAAAGGTCTTTGATATCTCTGGCAATTGGCAAAGGAATTTAGAGCTTTTTCTCTCACTTGAGATCTGATCCTGTTGAATAATAACTGAAATGCACCATTACCATGATATTTATACACTAAGCCAATGGCTTTAGTTTGGTCCCTAATAGATACTCACAGAACAAAAGGCAGTATGACCTCTGCCATCAGCGGGGAGGCTCAGCGAAGAGGCCAAAGAAAGATCACCAAAGAAATACTAAGCTGTTCCTCACACTTCAGACAGCCCTTCTGGTGGCACACGATGGTAGGTTTCCACTGGCATTTTCGATGTTATTGGCAATTCTCTGTCCATGCAATTGTGTAAGGATTTCTGTAGTAAAGGCGCCTCTCTCATTTAATCGCTAAATTCACTTTAGAGGTAGGTTTTAGTAAGAAGGTGGCTATGTAATAGAATAAAGCTAGATTAGAATAACAGGTTAGCGGGACAGTTTGCTACACCGTGCTTGTGGTGAGGTACAGTGTTGAAGCGCGAAAATATCATGGAAAGTAGCAAAATGGAGTGGATATTTGCCAAGGGTTATTCGTAATTCATATGGCAGGGTTATTCTTCTGACTTTATTCAGAATCATTACTGAAAACAGTCCCTCGCTTACATCAAGGGACTGGTTTGTGCAGCACCTTTAGCATTTGTGTCTGCATATGCATGCGTTTTCCGTCAGTCTGAATTAGTTAGCCTTACTCAACGAGTTGTACAGAGAAGATGGTGCATGTGATCCAGTCTGAATTAACAGCCTAAGTCCTCAGTTCAGCAGAAAGAACCACAAAAGTTCCAAGGCAGAGTCAGAGCTTGCACGAAGGCTGAAGGTAAAGGGAGTTCTGATCCCAGTGCAGGGATTAAGGCAGAGGAGCGGGCTGCAGCGCTGGCAGTATCCGTCCACGAAAGCAAAGAGCGGACTTGGAGGGCTCCAGGCTGACAGCAGCGTGGCTGCGTTTTGTGTTCTGCCCTCCAGCTCCGGTGTGGTTGCATGGGATTGCGCTGAGTAGGTGCAGAGCTAGCTGGCTCGGGTAGTTCGGTAACAGGCTTTTCTTTGGGATAGACATACCCAATGTTTGCGTGGGGAATCAGTAGTTTTACAGAAACTAGTTTTGTAGACTCCCAAGTACTGTGATAAGTTAATTTATTTCTGTCTAGTCAAGGGAATGATATACACAAATCTCGCTTCTGACTGAAATCAAATAAAACTCATTACTCCCCTGCAGCATTTGGGATGCTGACAATAATTTCAAGAAGCATATCCATCAAAACAAGAGCACAACTCTAAAATCAGATTATGATGAGTTTCCTGCTCAGAATGGTACTAGTCTTCCAAATAAAACAAATGCTGTGCTTTTGATTTTTAAACAATTGTGTAACAAGTGGGGTAACTATTTAGGTACTCTCATTTAATTTCACCTGGTTTTGAGAAATGAGATATGAGATATTTCTCTTACATTTACTTTTCAGATGTAAAATCTAATTTTGATATATCTGTGTTCTGGGCTCTTGATGTATCATATATTATGTACATATATAATAGTTGATGCTTCAGGTACTATATTTAGCCTTAATGTTTCACATAATGCATTTTTAAGCTACATACTTGTTCTCTATTTTGATTAAATTTCCAGTAAACTTGCTTGTAAATAGTGATTCTAGTGGGAAGTTTCCAGAGCTTATTCGATGTATGATTAACAGTAAATATTGCACCCTAGGCTGCCCTACTGCTCGTAATCTAGCTTATCTTGATTAAATGTGGAGTCAAAAGTTCTCTTTTAACACAGATCTGTCTTTCTGAATTACAGCCTGCTTAGCTGTTTTCTTCACCTTCTCATTTGTAGGAAGCTCAGATGTGGCTTAGTAAACAATGACAATATTATCTGTAATCAGACACCTGTCCATCCCATTACAGCTGTCACTTGTCATATTTTTCATCTCATATGGAAAATGTTGGCACTGCAATGCAAGGGGGAAAACAACAACAACAAAAAAATATGTGCTAATCCTTTTATTAACCCATTAGTAGGAGGTGTGCCAGCCAGCTGATCAAAACACCGTGCTCTCAAAATCTTCACAAACATAGGCCATGGCAGAAGATATGCAAGTTATCTCCTGAAATGAAGGGTACTTTGGTTTTATGCTTTAGTGGCTATTAAAGGCGTTGTTATAGTCACCATTACACACCTGGATCATCATCTGTATTAGGCTTTTTTTTTTTTCTTTTTTACAGTATGTGATTTTTAACCCAGCCATTTTCATTGTTGCTAATAGAGGTTTTTATATACAAATCTGGGGGATTTGTTCCTGCAAATAGTATATTTCTGCAATATTTTATTTCCAGTGCTGTGGTGGACCAAATCATGCGAGATACTCAGCACTACAGTTCCTAATTAAGTTGAGGGGCTGAGTACTTTATGACTGGTTTTTACAAAAATGATATTTAAACTGAAATTACTGTGTTTTTTTTCTTACTGAAAGGTGTTTGTTTTGAATCGTGACAGCCTGAAATACAAAGATCATTTGTAGTAAGGTGGTTTGTTCCACACGAGAATCATTACTAAAGTTAATACATTGAGGTTTCCTCAGATGCAGTCTCTTTTTCCATCCAGAAATTTTCTCTGGCTGGAATTGGAATATATATGTTTCTACATGGCCTGGGATTTGCGGATGCTTATAAGCCCTGCCTGTGCCCCTGCAGATGTTTGCAGGACGCGTGCAGTGCTCTGTGCGCACAATAGCCCATGCGTGTATAGGTCTGTGCGGGTGAACCCAGCGGGGAGCACGGCCGCTCTGCTGGGCGGTTGCGCAGCGGCCGAGCTGACTGTCCGCACGTGCAGCAGCAGCAAGCGCAGCTGATGAAACAGGGTGCGCCTCGTGGCTAGGGCAGTCATCTGACAGAGACGGGTTCAAGTCCTTGCCTCAAACTAGTAGTGACAGATTTGGGGGTTACCAGGGCCTTCCCATAAAAGAGAACAAAGTGTGAAAGACAGAGGCCCTCCCCCCACTTCATTCCTACCCAAGCTGCAGAAAACATCACATGGCAAGAAAATAACTTCTTTTCTAGTTCCTGGCAATCCTACGTGGCAGTGTCCTTACCTCGTCCCCGCCTGCACGTGTGCTGTCACTCAGACATGGATCGCAAGCTGCTGGGAAGCAGGCTGGCGTTCCACCCTCTGCTTGTGCAGCACCACACGCAGCATGAGTTGATATTTTTGTGGAAAATTCCCAACCAGCTCTTCTCAGGGTAGTGGTGGGGTCTGTTTGAGCCCTGCCCTTGTAATGTGCCTCTTGGCTGCCTTTCGAATTTCTCCAAGCCTGAACTGTATTCTGGTTGGTGCATCCTCCGGTATTCGGTGCTTGTCAGAAGGTAACGCTGTGCAGTGCCAAGCGCTGTAAGCAGACAACTGTTACACAGCTTTACCTCGCCGAATACAGCAAGTGCAGCTAGGGTTGTAAATCTCCTAGATGACAAAACATAAAATTTACATGGAAGATCTAATCTATCCTGTTCCGACTGATAAAAAAGAAGGGTCGCCAGTGGGTAGTAAATTAAGGTGCAGTATAAAAGTTTTACCTGGAGGTGCTAAATCATTTGACCGTATCAGGCTCATAGGACTGTCTTTGTTAATAACTACAGTGCAGATTACCTGCCATTGGGTTACGGAGGAACACAAGGGAAGATCAGTATTTGCCAAGCCTTTCCCATATAAATAATGTCTTTTGCAGATCCTCGTGGATTACTTTTGTCACTTTTTGTGATTACACAGTTTTTCATCAGGTTATTGTCAAAGGGCTGGGCAGCGAGGCGGCGTTGCATACCTTTAGCAACGAGACAATACAGGAGATGAGTGGGCAAAGAAAGGCTTTCTTCGCGGTGGAGGAGGGAAGGCTGATTTTTGTTTAGGTTTCCTGAATGCACAAAGATCACTGAGCTGTGTAAATGGATAGTTTATCCATACATCCGAATCTTTGTCATAAAGGCTATTTTGATCTCTGTGCTGGGTGTCTTCTGATGTGTGTGTGTGTATAATATCAGTATATTTTTTTTGGTTCCCTAACTTTGGTTGCAGAAATATGAAGTGTTGCTGTCTAACAGGCTTGTTCCCCCCGGTTGTAACCAGTGTCACAAGGCAAGTCCCTGAGCTTTTGCTATGTGTGCAAGCGCACAGGTGCAGGTACGTGCAACGTGCTGTTAATGGCTGTAAGCTTGATTCTCAGTAGATCTTGTTTATATTTCTCCCTCTTCACTTCAGATTGAGTTGTAGCATTTGCCCTTGCAATTGTATTGAATCCTTGTTCCTTACTGCAACAGACTGTTCTCTGCTGAGCCCAGGCTGCCTGTGTAAAAGTAAAGCAGGTGGTGAGCATGCTGTGACTTGGAGGGTTTAGGCAAAGGATGGATTATATATTTCATTGAAATGTTAAGCTCTTCCTCCCTTCTTCTCTCTCAGAAGCTAGAAAAATCAGATGAACCCTAACACTAAACTCTTAAAGCACGTCTGAAAATCTCTACTTCAGCTCATCATTTTTTTTCCAGGTATTTTACAGGGGACTTTGCTAAAACCAGAAATTCAGCTTTAAGATTACTGATGAGGAAATCTGCTCATTTAAAACAATGCTGTATGTACAGGGGTTGTATGTTACATGGAGACACAGTGTTTTGGGATGGAATTAGACTATAGTGATTGAGGAGGGTTAATCCAATCATTTGTCAAAATCTGATGCAGAATAACCCATTCAGAATAAATGAACTCCTCTGCATGGTATTACTTTTTGACCAAAAGAAGCTTCACAGCATCCTGGCAGTCAAGACCCTTCTGAGTTTGCTGGTACTTGCTGTGCTAATTAGGCCTGGATTATCAAAGTACCTTACAGCACTGACTTAACGTTGCTCCTGCTGAAATCAAAAGGGGCTGGGGTTAGGCCAAAGCTAAGTGCCTTTCAAAAACCTCACTGCTGGACTTCCACCTCCATCCACCTGTGAAAAGAGAAACATTGTGCTGTATGACAGGCAGGTTACCTGGAATTTGTGGTTGGATCGTGTGTTACAGAACAGCAATGTGTTAGGGCTGCTGAGCAGCGATGGTAGGTTCACCATAGCTATCAGAGCAGACACCTTATTGCAGTTTTGGTGTTTTCAAGGAAATTTGTGCAAGTTATTTTAATTGACTCCGCAAGCAATGGAGTAAATGTGTGATCAGGCCTTTTGACTACTTTACCTGCTGAAGGAAGGAAGACCAGAGATTGCAGAAAGGCTGGGCTTCATGCCATGTTCTGACTGCGAAGCCCCAGAATGACATGAACGTCCAATGCCCGCTTGGGAGTGCAGAATGAAACCCTGGCCCAGCAGCATGCAGTGGGAGGAACCACTGTAGCAGTGCAGTGTCACAGTTTTCTGTGAGGCTGCATGAGGAGCTTTCGTGGCGAGGAATCGGGCAGCCAACGGCTTGGTGAGCTTTGTGGTTGCTGCAAAGGGGAAGAAAGCGTGGTGCTTTCCCTGCTGAGGTGAGAGCTGTTAGAGCTCTGCCTGGGAGATGGCAAGGATGGAGCAGAAGGGTTATCCTCCTGGGGCTGTAGCTTGGGCCTCATCCAAACAGGCTGAAGAGAGACATAAATGGAGTTTGTCAAAAGTATGGCCAGGGTTCTAGTGCGCAAATCTTAAGTTAATTTGGGGTTGGCAACAGAGCGTACCAGCAGGAGGGTTTCACTGGGGATCAATATCAAAGATTCGGATTGCTTTGGGGACATTTTGCTGCAGAGGAAGTAAAAGCTGTGTTTCTAACTTGAACAATGTTGTCTGCTTGAAATGTCCTGGGGGGAAAAAAATCACAGAGAAGTAGATCGTTTTATATATACATATATAAATATATATAAAGCAGTGTATTTGGAATTTCAGTTTTTTAGACAGTTCTGCCATCAATTTTTTAAAAAGAAATATTAAGAATTTTGAAATTAGAAAAGATAAATAATTTCTTGCAAGTGTGCTTATGTGGAAGGGAAAGGGGAGAGGTATAAAGAGAATGAAATACGTTGATCATCCAATACTATCTCCTCCCCTTCCTCCTCCCATTTGTTTTGGGATGGGAGATGTCTCATGTTGGCTGCTTCTGTGGAATGAATCAAGGGAAAAGAAACGAACACCTACAAAATAACCTGCTGGTGCCAGGTCAGGATGATTGTGTCACTTCATGTCATCACCTTTGCTGCAAAACGAAAGCAGTCAAAGTAAGATCATCCTTGGCAGGTTGTTTGATTGATCTGTGGCATCCAGTTGAATTCTGGCCTTTTACTGACCTGTGTCCCCCTGCAGCAGCATCGGTGTTCCAGCTCAGCAACAGGCACCAGGTAGCAATGCCAAGCCAAGGCAGATAATTTTCCAGGTAGTGGCAGCTGGTGGGCTCATTGCACCCCTTTGGCAGTTGAGCTGATCCCCCTAGAGAGGTTCATAGGGCTGTAAAGGGGACAGGCCGCTCTAGGGCTTGCTGGTTGATATTAACACCCAGAGCTCTGTTTTGCTTTCCTTTCCTGTTTAAATAGACTGGTATTAGTGTTATGGCCGTGTTTTGTGCCTGGTAGCACTGTTACAATGAATGATCTGTCAGCATTTTCAGGAAAAGGTGTTAATTTCAGGCAATTACAACTCAGCAATAAAAACTTGCTTCAAGCAGGAATATGAAATACAAGGGCTTAGTAGTGGTGTTAATATTTATGTGCAATCTTTCATAACAATGGTTTAGCAATTCAAAAGCCATTTTAGCTTTACTCCCATGTTTGACTGCACTTCAGAAGCTTGCTTTTCCTACTGGCTATGCAGGCACCAGGTATGTGTTGTGCTAAGAACGACAATTTGCCTACAGGGGACCGTCATCTGAGTTAGCTGAGAATCCAAAATTACGGATACCAGCAATCATAGCAATAATTAACAATTCAGTGTTAAGACTTCTTACAGCCTTCATCATTACTGTATCTACCTGTTGTGGCTCAGTGAGGATCCTTAGAAAACAGAACATAAACACAAACAACACAAGCACGTGCTACATGGAATAAATCCCTAGCTATTCCCTTTTTTAATCCCGTGAGAAGTTTGTTTGGCTGAGACTTTGAATGCATTTGCTTTCCTTGGGAGTTTGCCAAAGGCATCTGTTCTTATTCTTTAGTTTGCACCACTTTGTCCAGGCTGGTCATGCTGATTGGGTGTCATTTCATGTCAAAACTGCAGGTTTTTTTCAGTACTTTTTACAAAAATTCTAATCTTTTGATCTCTTGCAATTTTGAAGAAAACCTTCAGGTCTTTAAGAGAGTCAGTTATCTCTAAGAGAGTCTTACATTGTGGAAGACTATTAATTGCATAGAGATTTGTCAGGCAGAGCCTCAGCAGTTAGTTGGCCATTATGGCTGTGGCAGTTTAAGCCACCAAAGGAGCACCCTGGAAGAAGCTTTTTCCAGCCAAGAGTGTCTTACAGGTACAAGGAACCTTTCCAGCCATGACCTCTATTTTATATTATTAGTAGCAGGACCAAAATTTCAAGTACAGTGAGATCTGCGTGAGATGATGTTTGGTCATTTGTTATAGTAGTGCTATGTTTAAAACCATAGGAAGAGCGTAGCTTGGAAGTAGTGTTACTGACCAATTGCAGTCCATGGCTACTTTAAGGTTTCCAAGCTGTGATGTGGCAGTCTAGTTCTGGTCACCCAGCATCAGGGATGCGTTGGATGAGTTTGAGTAACAGTCTCCCTCTGATCTCCCTGGGCAATAACATTGAATAAGAACACACTGCTCATGATCTGCTTTACCTTGACCGTCTTGCAAACATTTCCAGGGGTGGCGGCAACACTGGGTGAAACTCGTGGTTCATCTCCCAGAAGTCTATAGGGTTGGTACAATTTACTGAGAAGTCTCTTGCAAAATTTCCTATCGCAGCTTCCAGTTCTGCAGATGGCTATTTGGGATAACCTCAGAACTGCACAGCAATCTGTTTCTGGGGTCACACGTTTTCCATTAGAGAAGCAGCTTCTAAAGAGCCACGCATCCACAGGTAGCTGTTCTGATTTTGATGGGATCACCTATACAGATACCTATGGGGTAACTGGGGTTCTGGAGGCTGCTCTGCATCTGTATGGCCTCTACCAAATCTGGGGTTGGGAAAGTATCTTGCAACCTTGTATTTTCTTTTTTCTTCTCTGAACTGCTTGGCACATTTCTTTCTCTTTACCCTTTCTATGTAGTAAATCTTGTTCTTGCTGACAGCCATGGTAATTGCTTTATGTAGTATGAAAGTCTTCCATTCTCTCTCTATTTTTATAGTATGCAACCTTCCACAGCTAAGTTTAAAAGGACAGAAAAATTCATGGTGTTTGCAATAAGAGCATGTTTTATGCTTGCTTGTTGTTAAAGCAGAGAGAATACTGCCCTGATATGGAAATGTCAGGGGCATAGACCCGTAGCTAAGGCAGTAAATGTTTCTTTTACTTCTTATCCTCCTTTATTCTGGCTGATATTAATTTTAAACTTTTCTTGGCATTTGCAGCAATAAAAAGGGCAAAAATCTTGGGGCTTTTTTCTTATGTGGCTTTCTGCTTATGAACTAAGCCTTCAGACTTCAGATGGGACTTAGGCCCATCCTCCTGGCAGGGACAGCTGGGAACTCTTACAAATATATGGAAGCACTGGGACACCACTGTCTTCAGGCTGAAGGCGTGACCTGTTACTGATGAACTCGTACAGAGCGTGCCCGGTGTGGATCAACAGAGGCAAACGTCCAAAATCATTATATAAAAATCCACTTTCCAAGCTCCTCTTATGATACTGGCCAAGCATGGTCTTAATGCTGCTTCGGGGATTTTAGCTGTAGCCCCCTGTGATGTGCAGCAGCTCAAGAACGTGTCGCTGGCTGCAGCCCCCAGCGCTTTTGTACAGCCGAGCGCAGGGGACGTGCCTTCAGCGTGCATCTGAACTGGGAGAGCGTCAGCTTTGTGTCTCCTGATGCGCTGCCCCGATTCCCCCACTTTTGGCAGAACTGTAGATGCTCCATGCTACAAGCGACGTGGTGGCATAAGGTTCCGATCCTGTTGTTCTCTTGCTTGATGATTCATTTTGAAGTTGGCCTGACTTTTACAGAGCAACCTCGGAGCACAGGGAAAGCCATTATGTGCTTGCTGGTCTTCATCATGTGGATTGGTTTGTGTGTGTTGAGATTCCAAAGACTTCACGACTGAAGTTCAAATTAAGGAATATGTGGTGCTTGGCAGCGGTACATAGGGCTGGAAAGATACATTCAGTGGGTTTAACTGCTAGACAAATTTTCCCAGCCTTTGATTTAATCACCAGAGCGCTAACAGGAAGGTTTGGCCCAGTACTTCCCTGTTTAGCCGTGCTGTTTGGATACTGGACTGGGACAGAGAACAGCAGGTATCGTCATGTTAGTGAAAGGCATCCCACAGCAAGTTCTGCCATAGGATGAAGCCTGAACAACAAAGAAATAACAATTTCTTGCCCGATCAAAGACTGCTTATAACATTGGGCTTGCTGGAGTGCAAAAAGTTCAATATTCATCTCTTAGGAGTGATAAACTTGTGTTCTTCTGACTGCACGGATTCCCGTACTGCTTAGGGCTTAGCACCATAGCTTTCCATGAACACACTCTAACCTGCAATGTAGGCATGGTTTTAAATGCTGTGACTCTCTAGACAACACCACCCTCAGAAGCTATGAGCGAGACCGAGTTCTGCATTTTTCATGCTCTACTACTGTATTAATTGCAATTATACTATTGCAATTATGCAATATTTACTGTAAAGTAAATATTTATTTACCATGTAATTATAGCAGTGCCAATGAACATGATTTTACTGTCAAAGTTTTCAGGAAACATTTAGCCAAGATGCTGCTATATTACATCTTGTGAGGGAAGGAGGAAAATGTGGAACTTTCCTTTTTCTGAAGTGATATTTCCATTCTGTATAAATAAGCCAAAGAAAGGCATATTCCCTTTCTGATATTACTGCAAAGAGATTTATATGTGAAATAAATATTCGTAAATCTTTTTAAGGGTGCCTACATTATTTATGGTTGTTTTAGTTTGGTTTGCATGCCATATTGCTCTCTTCTGTTAAACAGTTTTTACACCATCAGGCTTTTCCTATTAATCACGGCAGCCTGTGCTCAGTTACCCCAGCTGAAGAGCATCTATTACATTCCAGCAGCCAGAGCCAAAATGATCTAATTTTTCTGTTGGTTGTTTTAGCCAGTGGTTCATAAACCCATGGCTGTTATTGTACTAGTAAAGATAAAGTTTTGATGTATCACACTGATGTGTTTGCCACTTTCCTCTCTCCTTTCTTAGGAGAAGTCATGATTAAAATGGGGGCTCTGTCGTGGGAAGGTACTACATGGAAATTTCTGCCTGATACTATGTGTTTAAATGCATGAATTTTAAATTTGTAAATACTAGACTACAAAAGCTGGCTTGAATAAACCAGGTATGACTACCCTCTGTTTTCAGACTCTACTGCCCCCTGGGCCTCCACTCCCCCCTACTCAGCGTCCCACCCTTTCCTGGCCTTCACCCCCTTTTTGGCCTCCCACCTGTTTTCAGCTTTCCACCCTTTTTTGGCCTCCACTCCCCACTTGGCCTCCCACCCTTTTTCAGCATCTACTTCCCCGTGGGCCTCCCACCCTTTTTTGTCCTCTATTCTCTATTGGGCCTCCGACCCTTTGTCAGCCTCCACTCCCTGTTGGGGCTCCCACCCTTTTTCAGTGTTCATTCCCCACTGGGTATCCCACCCTTTTTGAGCTTCCACGCCCCACTCGGCCTTCCACCCTTTTTTGGATTCCCATTCTTTGTTGGCCTCCTAACTTCCTATGGCTTCCACTCCCCACTTGGCCTCAAATGCATTCCTGGCCTCCACTCCCCACTGGGCCTCCCAGCCTTTTTTGGCTTCCATGCCCTGCTGTACCTTGCGTGCTTTTTCAACCTCCCACACTTTTTCTGGTGCTTCCCATGGGCCCATCAATTTTTCAACCTTGTATGTTTCTTTCTTTTATTTTTTTTTCCTGGTTTTGCATGTGATTTAAACCATCAGGCTCTTCTGGATCTCCTTCTCTTTTTCTTTTTCTTTTTTTTTTTTTTTTTTTTTTGAGGATGTATGTGTTTGTCCTTTTCACTCTGTCTCCCACTCTTTTAGGTCCCCACTCTTTTAAAATCAGCCAAAATGAGCATCTGTGACACAAAAACCTCAATATGATATGCAGATTGAAATGTGAATCACCAAGGTGAATTCATCCCCCAGCCTGCGTTGCTCAAGGGGTGTGGATCCTGTCCTGAATTTATTTTTCTCTTTAAATGTAAACAGGTCCCTAGTATTGCAGTTTAAGCCATATTCTGAACCAGGCGATGGCTGTTTTTTGGGAGTGTCCAAGACCCTACAGATATTTTCAACCTTTTCTCATTTTGATTGGGGGGAAAAAAAATCTTGCAAGAGTTGTGTCTTGCATGGTGCTACCAGCACTGGAGCGTGGAGACCGGTACGCGTGACCTCAGCTGCCGGGCTGGGCCGCATGGGGCTCTGGGCACCCCCAGCTCCAGCACGGCTCAGCACTTCGGCCCGAGACCTCCCGAGAGGCGGTGAGTGCTGCCCCAGCTGAGCAGCTCTTTGCAGCGGGAGCTTTTTTCTCTGGCTCCCTGGGGATGTGGGGTGGCTTCCTCCCAGCGAGCTGAAGCTCCCTGTGTGTGTAAGAAAGGACCTGGGCATAAGGGTTTTGTTTCTGGAGTTCCATATTAACCATGGTCTTGTCGCAGTCCTGCCGCTGCTCTTCCCCACAGACGGGCAGTGAGGGGCCGGTGCTGCCAGCTGTGAGCACCAGGTGAGAGTTAGCCTTGGTCCCGAAATCTGGCCCTGCCTCACCCAGAGCTCCGCACCTCGCCGCTGCAGATGCAGAGGATTCTTGCAGCTCTGTCTGTATTCCTGAGTCTGTTTTAGTAGCTTTCTGTGCTGTATGCCTTTTCCAACACTTTAAGTAGGCCCTTCTATGGGTCTTTAAGTGCTATGATATCTAGTCTTGTTTCATTATGAACAATAAATGGAGCACTAATTCACATATGCAAGCACAACGAGATATGTATGGCATCATTGTGTCTGTGTATAAGTATGAACTTCTAGAGATGATTAAGGTGGAAAAACATGCAAATGATGAAGATTTGGAAGTCTTACTTTCCTCAATACAGCTGCAAATGTCTTTGAGTCTATTTTGGTAGTCCCTCAGGAGATTGAGTTACTTGCCTCTGTGAAACTGAACTGTCGGAAAGGACGGTGCAGCTGTAAAGGGTCCTCCGTCTTTCACAGGAGTGGAAAATCCTGGTACTCCTCTTCACCTGTGAAAAGCTGCTCAGGCGTGCTGTAGGAAAGATCTTGTCGTGTTACTTATCCTCTCAGCAGTGAACGGGTTGTCTGATAATGAGGTAATCTACAAATACCAAATCAAATACAACTTTTGTGTGCCTGAATAGCCAAAATGATTCATTAAAAATACATGAACGCAGATGGCTGTAAAGTAAGGAAGCCACAGCTGTTTGTTCTCTTACAATTCTTGTGAACGCATTTTTAGCTGAGGTGCCTGAACCTTCTTCTAAAAATACAGGAGGGGGAGGACAGGAAACCTCCTGCCTTTAAGAGAAAAGCACAACAGGAGACGTTCTGCTGTAATTCATGTGGGTGTTGCTCTAATCCATAAAGCACAGCCATGTGCTCATATCCCAAAAGGGCATAATTATTTCATGATAACAGTTCTCCCTAGAGCTGCCTTACTGGCATTATAAAAAGCATTTATTGTGGAGAAAACCGGTATTTGTGGTCCTGGCAGTTAAGAATATTGAACAGTAGTTGCAGCTGAGGTGGTGATTCACGGAGATTAATGCAGCTCTGCAGACTTCTCATTAGCTGGACACTGCTCCTTCCAACCACAGGGAAAAAAAGGAAATTCTTCAGATAATTGCAGGTGGAAGTACAGAACAACTTCTAGCACCTTCACGCAAACAGCAGTGTTTGTGTCAGGTCTAAGGAGCAATGATTCATATTTTTCTTTTCAGAGGCCAAATTGTGGATCAAATTCTCTTTGCTCAAAAGAGCTGCATCAGCGATCTGTCGGGTGGCTCCAGGTGCTCTGAGAACCCTGCGAAGGCAGCAAGCAGACAATGTGAGGCTGCACACAGACCGTGTTCGTTCTCCTCTTGAGAGAGGGGTTATGTTGAAAGCCTGTATGTTGGGGGTGGCGAGCTTGCCCTTTTTTAAACAGCACACAAATAATTGCAACACTGGATTTTGGATTTGAACATCATCTTCTGCACGGTGCTTTCAGATCTGTATTTCCAGATATTTACAGTACGTTATACAAAACTGCTTCAGCTGTTGTGGTGCTACAGGAGAGTTTTACTCTGGTTTGAAAGCACGTTTCAAAGCTCAGAAATTATACTTCCATAACTATTCTGGTCAAAGAATTTGGATGCACATTTCCTGAAGTTGCTTTGTATTAACTCTTCAGCTATCGCTTAAACAGTAACGTGTCTTTGGGAGTGTCCAACAACAGCAGCATCCTTTGGGAGGATGATTGGCCTTTAGCTGCCATCACAGGAACCACCGTACTTAAAATTTATTTTTAATTTTTTCTTCACCACAAGTTATAATCACAATTATACAGAATAAAAGAGAAAGTGGCAAACTATATCTTTTTCTGTTTTAATACTGGCAATCAGACCTCCAAAAGAAGAACAGAAGACAAATTAAAAGCATCTGTCAAAACTACCATTAGTGGCAGCATTAGAGAGCTGACACAACTGGGATCAGTTTGGCTGCTAAGAATGCAGTTAGTGTAGAGTAGGAATTCTGTAGTCGTGGTGCAAGAGCATACACTATTCATCTGAAAGATTCATAATGCACATGAAATATAAATAAAAACAGATTTGCAGCATATAGAAGCATAAATGTGATGAGCCTGTTGACACAGTGTTTTAGCAGTCAAAACTTATTAAAAGTCAGTCTGAAAGAAACTGCTTGAAAATTCGAGATGCTTGTCCAAACCCTTCTAAACTGCAGCTAGTGTATCGTGTATACGTCAGGCTTTGTTTGCTTGTGTTTTTCCTCTAAATTTCATTGCTGGTAGAAGAGTAATATGTCTCCAAATGATTTATTTTCCAGAAAACAAAGGCCAGCTGCATCTTTCCTACATTTACAAACACTTAAAGAAAAGAAAATCCATTTATCTCCAGACACCAGCTTCCTATAGTCCCTTAATTTATAGGATTGTCCATTAAATGGCTGATTAGCTTTGTGTTCTTTATATGTGCTTCAAGAGAAGCAATCTCTTTAAAGTTTGCAGAGATTTGTGTTTGCCTGCTATTATCCTTAGTACTTCACTTGATTATTTTTATATACCCTCTTTCTTGTTCACTTCATTTATTGCCAGCCTAACCATATCACATGCTCAGGGAATCGCTAGTGTGTTCAAAGTACTTAAAAATGACTGCATGCTTGATTTCTTTGTGTAAGCAAGGAAACTGCTTAATTTCCAGCTTTTTAAATCCCCTTCTCCCCAGAACCCCTCTCCCCTCCCCTGCTGTCATCTGCTATTTCCACCCTTTCAGAAGGAGAAGGAGCATGGTGCAGTATCGGCCAGCGAGGTGGTTGTGTTTATCCATGTAGTTCCTCTAAAAGCACCGACAGAGTGCTGGAGATCCTGAGCGCCAGAGTTTTGGATGTAGGCATTGTAGACCTTCCACTATAGTGATCTCTCCAGAGAAGACTGAAGGGCTTTTGCACTCAAAGAAGTCAGGTACCTGCTGTAATATAACCCGAACAGTGCGTGTCTCACGAAAGGGAACTCCCTGCGGTCTGTCCTGCTGCCCCCTGGTAGGTGCCCTCAGCTGCTCACAAAGGAAGCACCAATCTTCCCTGTCTTCCAGAGGTAACCACTGGACCTGCCCAGCTCTTCTGAAAGGAGCGTAACACCAAGCGTGGACAGCTGTGTCAGCTAGTTACTGCAGGCCACCGTCTTAGTCACCTGCCTCTTTGTGAGGCTGCCTGCCTGTGTCACTGCTGTCTTTGTGCTCTGGCATGTTGTACAAATGGAGAACAGAGGCTTCAGCCAGTGTCTGGTAGGTGGATGGCCCAGCACTACAGTTGCTGTGGGTGCAGTGTTGAATCAAAAGTAAAGGAGTTTTAAATGAAAATACCTGGGCGCTCACAATCTCTGCTAATGCTGCAGAGGTATTCTCTGCTAATGTCCCTAGTACCTGCAAAACTGTGAGAGACTGGACAAAAATATATTTCACTGGCTTGCACCACTGCTGAATTTGAGTGTAACACCCAGGTTTATTAACTGCAAGAACCTAAATCCACAGAGAAATCCCACTATCTGCTGTTCACCTTTTCCACCAGAAAAGCAATTTGCAAGACTTCAGCCATGCACTGCTACTCAGAGCTGAGACCAGAACAAGGCACTGGAGTTTACGGAGAGCTTACACTGGAGGAATTCTCGGAATCATTTAACCTTTGCAAAGAGAAAATTCAGTGATATGGGTATGCTATTCTCCAGTGCAAATAGTATAGATACAGAACTGCATAAGCAAGTGGGATTCACTTGGGCTGGGCACTGTTCACATTTCTTATATCCCAAAGAGGTTAGGATATAAATGCACGTGGTGACCTGTGCTTGCTGAGTTGTTGTAAAGTTTTGAAGGAGTCCTGAATCCTGTATGTGTCTTTCACCGCTAGATTAAATCGCCCTTCTATTCTGGAGGAGGTGGAATCTGGTGTGGTGCAGCAATTGTTTTTGTTTGTTTTTAATAACTAACTTTAAAGCAATAACAGGCACGTAGTGTCAGGCTGATATATTCTGGTTTGATTTCAGGCATTACACAAGGGAATAGACTATTTCCACATCTCCCCCTAGAGCTCTTTAGCAACTACAGCAGCAATAATAATAACAATCTGGGTTATTAAAAAAAAGAATAGGAAGAAGAAAACGTCCCAACAGTTCCCTTAAGCAGTAGCATAAAGCCATAGGTCCATAGTGAAGGTCCATAGGATGGGGCACCTTTGCTCCCAGTGTAAGAACAGTGCACGTAAATAGTAATATACAACAGTGTTGCAAGATTACCGTTTCTGATGTTCAGGAGAAATAGGTTTTCTTTCAATTAAGGAAAAATACTAGGCTTTCTCCCAGAAAAGTCATTTTCTCTACCCTTGCCAATGTAGGAAAATTCATTTTTACCTGAGCTTGTTAGAACAAGTGTTGGGAGAACTTGTGGAATTGCGGTGTCAGACTGATGCCCAGGGTGGCTTCCTGGAAAAAAGCAGTGAGTTATGCCATGGGGGCCAGATAAGTCTAACCCGAAGTGATGGGCTTGGAGGCTTGAGAAAGAGGAATGGGAAATGTCAATAGAGGGAACAGCTGATGCCTTTTTAATGGGAGAAGGGTCAGTGGGTTGGCAGGACAATTGATGAACTGCCAGCGTAATATGCTGCATGTAACACTGAGGCAATGCCATGTGCTGTGTTTTAAGAGCACGGCGCCTGTCCCCAGGAAATGGCAGACTTCCCTCTTTGCTGAGTGAGTCTCAGGCTTGCCATGTTATATATATTTAGTTAGAGCTTTTCTTTCCTTTCTTTCTATATTTCTTTTTTAATCTAAAATGATTAAAAAGAAAACCTTTAGGCTCTTTTGTGCTGGAAATCTCAAGAGGATGCAATTTTGGATTTGCTGGGTGGTTATCAGGTGTTGTGTTTGTATGGTGTGAGAGAGATGGGAGGTTAACAGAGGAGTTCAGTAGATGGGGAGCAGTGCTGGAGGGAAGAATTGTGCAAATCTTTTGTGGTCTCAGCATATGTTTGTATGAACATTTCATCAGAGCAGAAACAGCAGAAGTGAAACTTCTCTCTTATCAGATTGGATGATGGTGGTAGCATTACAGAAATGTTGAGTGTGTGACCTTATTTTTTCCATTCAGAACCAGATGTGGGCTTAAGGCTTGTACTGGAAAAATGTAATCCTCTGAGTGTGTAGCTAGGTGGGAAGAGGGGGGAGAACACAGCATCATAGTGGATAGAGCTGGGTGTGGAGCCATTATCTTCTCGTTGTGGCAGACATGAAAATGTCTTCTGATTAAGTTTTAAGCTGTCATCTGCATCTCTGATGCTGTCGTAGGCATAAGATATTTTTGCATCAGTAGTTATCGTGATGTATTTCATTAATTGCAAAGTTTTTGCCTTGATTTGCCTGGAAGGTATTGGGTTGACTTTCTCTCCTCAAGGTTTTTGAGGCAATAGTTACCTAAGAGTTAAAAGAAACTCTGTTTTGCAGTGAATACATGGTGGGTATGGCGGCACTGTCAGCTGAGAGTTATGCTAATGGAAAGGATGTAAGAAACAGATTTGAAGCGTGCACATTAGTGAGCATGGTTGTTCGTTAATTAGTGTGTTAACACGCATAGTGGTACAATTCAAAGCCCCTGGAAGGTCGCCCTCTGACTGTATTTCCACTGCTAGGCATTTTGCCGTATATGAAAATGTTCCAGAAATGCAGGTTCCACCTAAAATAGCCAGCGTAATTTTTCAGATTGAGAGAAGCAAACAATCTCTTTGTTTCTTTTTCATTTTCACCTTCTCCTTGTTCTTCAAAACAAGGCATTAATCAATGACAATAGAAACTGCTACTCTTAGGGCTGTCAATGTTTATAGCTTTGGGTTTAATAGCAAGGACATAAATATATACTTTTCATTACAGTTTTGCTGTTATTTGCTCATCATCCACAGTATCTGATATTATCATAACTCTTTGGTTGAAGCTATTAAAGTTATGGTTTGTAGCTCACACTGGCATGAAGCAGACAGAGGGCCATAAAAGTGGGGAAAAAAAGCATAGATTGAGATTCAACTATTAGGCAGTACTGGTCATTTTCTTGCTATTCACGTAACAGAAATCTAATCTTGGTAGCCTGTATTTTTAACCTTCTTCCTGCCTTATCCTGCACACCACAGTCCCCCAGTAAAATTTCTTCTCTTCAACTTAAGCTAAAGTCATGTTTGCCATTGCAAGTGCAGGAAGATGTTTGGCTCATTATGGCCAAGTACTACTAAGCAAAGATGGTTTGTATTTCTTTCAGACAAAAGAAGCAACTTGATTAGGGCTCGAAGAAGAGATGATCTGAAGGTGTGGTTGCCATGGGCCATTGTAGTGCCCACGCCAATTCTGGGCTGTGATATAAGTGCTCCAGGGCAGCCTTGCTTCATGAGGACATTGTCCAATGGAAAATCTTCACAGGGAAACTTTCCATCTCTCTGTAGTCAGCTTTGCCTGGGAAACTCCTCCAGTGGGTCCCTACCCATGAGCTCTTTATCTGCATTTGGAGGACTACGTGCTGTCAATACTTTGGCCTGTTCTCAAGTGAGTGGGTAGAAAGACAATGAAGCAATAAAACTTGTCTACTAATTAAAGATGGCCAATGAGAAAATAAAGCCTCAGTTGAGACTTGTCAGGATAGAAAATATCTGAGATGGTGACTTCATGAGTATAAATCATTCATCTTCTGGGAGATAAACTTTCCTTCAGCTATGGCTTGAAATTACTAGCAAGAAATTCTAGATCAACTTGTGGTCTGATTTGAACTATGCCGAATCTTGTGGTGTTGCTAGGCTCCTTTAGGATACATACTAATCTTTCTATCCTACTGGGAAGAATCCTCAATTATGTGAGCCTGATCAAAAATCCATTACCTTTGAATTAACTCCTAAGGACTCCTAGCTATTTCGTATTCTATATCAGTTTAAATTTCTATTCACCTACTAAATCCTAGAATACAAATTTACAAAGAATAGAAATGCTCTTTCATCTGTCCCCCTTCTGAACTATTCAGTCAGATGTTGGCAGACTTATTTTTGCTGGGTTTTTCCCAGCTTTCTGCAAATAATCCAGGCTTATCTTTAAATAGCCTAATTCTGTGTCAGAGCACTTTAGGATTTGTTATAGTCTCTAAAATTTCATGTGACTATCAAACAAAATAAAACATCCTCAAAAAAAAAAAAGTCTTCTTACAAATCTAATTGTATTCCTCTCCAAGGAAGTAGCACAGTTAGCAGCCTCAGAACAAGTTTGATTTCTTTTTTTTCAAGCAAGGTGTTATTCTTTGGAAGCTACTAAATGCCTGTAGTAACTCTACTTCAGAAAAAAAGCCAGAAGTGAACGCATTTCCCGTCTCCCTTTCTAGCTGTTCCCTTGCTGAATGCTTCACCTTCTTGTCTAATAACCGCCCTCGGAAACTTGTTAGGTTCCCTGTGCCTGTGGGTGAGAGTGGACACGGTCAGTCGAAATCTGAGGAAGTGTATTTATGTGTATCTATAAGCAGGAGTACTGATGTGAACAGCGCTTTTCAGCAAAATGGTTTTCTGTCATAAAATGCCAAACTGAAGCTTTAGGAGGGAGGCACAGCTGTCCCCAGCTCTCACTCTGAATGTTGAGGTTCAGGAAGGACTTTCTGGCTGAGCAGAGGAGGTGAGAACGACCTGGGAACTGCCTGTGAAAACTGAGATTGAATTCAAACTCGGGTTCTGAACAAGGTGTCCCAGGGGCATCCTGCACTCCCTGTGCAGACTCTGTGCAGAGAGGCTGCTTTGATACAAGTTAAGTGCTGTTTGGGCAGAGAGAGTACACAATAGTCCTGTAGGGAGAGGACTTGTGATACAGATCTGGTTTAAATCCTTGCTCAGCCAAATTCTGTCCCCCACAGTGTCTGGGCTTTGTCCTGACAAGCCAAGCAAGTTCCCCTGCATCAGGGTTTTTGGGTGTCTGTGTCCTCTGCGGTAGGAAGGATGGGCCTGTGTGGCATTCTGCACGTGGGCACACGCACACGTGTATGCATGTTCCTTCACACGGGTGCCTTTCGGCTTCAGTATCTTCTCTTGGGAATAATCCTCTGCAGAAGAAAAGCTGTCCCTTGTAGCCTGTCCCTTGGCCTGTTTCTCATCCCCAAGTACCTGCAGGAAGCACGGTGCTGAAGGGGGTTGCCTTTTAGAACATTTGCTTTGCCTTTTTCTCATTCTTTGTCTGTCTTTTGCTTTGGCCACTGACCAAAAAAACAAAACAAAACCCCTACTTTTCTTTCCCATGTCATCTAAAGTACATTTTGGAAAAGGTTCTGCTGTCCTGAATTCCTCCTGCTAGTGCTCCCTTCAGCCGAGTACCGCTGCAGCAGGCCCACAGCTCCGATCGGATTGCCCCGTCCCGGCGGGCCCTCGGGTCTGCGCCGCACAGCTGCTGGACAGAGGCTCTTCTGCCGCTGCGCTTCGGTGCCCGCTGCTTCTGTTCATGCTCTCACCAGCAGTGTTAGTGCGGGATCTGTAGCTCAGTACCACGCAGAGGACAACATTTGCCTTGAAAGAAACGAGAAACGTCTCAGAAGGGAGATGAAGCACTTCACTGTGTGTCCCGGCACGTGTGGTGATATGCCTGGGGGTCTGATGTGTCAGCAGTTCCCTTCTCTTTGCTCCTCTCTTCGTTCCTCAGAAAGCAGTGAAAGGGTGGAACCAGTTGTGGCCTTGTAAAATGACCCGCTGTAGTGTTTCCATATGGTCTCTGTGAGTAGGGGCCTTTGTGTCACTGTTTAAACAAGTTTATTTCTGTAGCCCTGTGTGCGAAGGAGAAGTTTGGTTGCGCAGGGACGAGCAAACAGCGGCTGGAGCACTGCAGCTGTTGGCTGAACGAGAAGGCTACAGATGCTTTATTCAATGCCAGTGTTTTTGTAGCTGGCCACCTCCTGTCCTGGCTGAGTTCCTCTGGACATCTGACCACTAGCTGACAGTCCTGAGGATTTGTCCTGCTGCAGTGAGACCTCCCACAGGACTGCCACGCCTGTGAGTGGACAGACTTCAGGTTGGCCCAAGATGAGGAAGAATCACCAGCTAAAACACAGGCCCCGTGAAAGGCTGGCAGTTGCTGCCTTCTGGAAATGTTTTCTTCAGCACTGCTGCCCTGCTGGAGACAGACTTGAACGTTCTCACAAAGCAATGTTCTGTCTCACTGTGGGTGCTTGTTTCTAACCCATTTTAACCCTACCACCTGGTATAGCTTCACTGGGCATAAATTGCTTTGGAGCAGTTCTTCTGCCTCAGCAGAGGAGAAGAATGGGCTACCTCTGCCTGGGAGCAGGCAGCCTTGTGCTTGCCACAGCCATTTGTGCACCTGAGGTCTATCTGCTGTATCAGTCTTCAAAGAATATCGACTTACCTTACACAGGAAAGCGCTGTCTGCATTTGTCAGTGTGGTTGGAGTCAAGATTCTTGATTTGGTTGCAATAGGTTACAATTATTTTTTTTTTTTAGTACTTTCAGGTAAGCGATATGCTTGGTCACTGACCTTGTAAAGGTCATGTAAAACTCATGTTGCTGATTGTTTTTAACCAGATTGTTGTTACCAGAACTGATCAACCAGGAAAGTGATCAAAAAGTGATTTTGAGGTGCTGGTCAAATAGTTAAAGGGAAAAGGAGAATAATGTGAGTGGTGTGCTGGGGTCCACTGCTACTCCCTGTGGGTTGGTAGACTGGGGAATCTGAGTCTGAAGCAGGTCTCCTCTTCCTGCAGTGGAGAGGGCAAAAATCTGAACTGCAGTTTTAAGGCAACCTTGTTGTCTCAGATGTTGGTGATGACTTGAGGTTTAAAGCTGTGCTGGGAATATACAAGCCCTTTGGCAGGCACTTGTTATTTAGCAGAATTACTGCATTTTGGGCTCATGTGCCCCTGCTGATGGCACTAATCTCCATGTTAGGAGACAAAGTACCAGCTGTGCCTGGTCCTATTTGTACTATTTTAGCCACATGGATGTTCATCCATTTAATTTGGAAATATTTCTCTGCACTCATCAACAGCTACATGCAGGCAACTGAAATTGCCGCATTCATTGTGACTTAGTTTTGAAAACGACAGATGCTACATTACTGTAAAACATGGTGAAAGGGTTTTCTAGCTTTGTTTTTGTTTCTCATTTGTCTGTGAATGTTTGATGTATAAGCTATTAATGCTGGTGAGTGAAGCTACTTTTCTTCAGCAAGGTCTGCTCCTTCTCCCATAAAGTCAAGCAAAACTTCCACTGGGGGATTAGTGCCATTTATGCTTAGGCAAAGGACTTAGAAATTGCACTGGGACTCAGGAAGGAGAAGAGTTGGCACGTGTGACTCACAAATATGCGCAGATGTGTTATGTGGTGGTTATTACTTTTTCTTAATAATGTGACTTTTTCCCCAGCCTGAATAATTCAAATGCACAATAGTGTTGTGAGCATGCCTAAAGGCATGTAACCTTCTCTGTCCTCTAGGTGTGTGGTATGTGTTCTGCTTCCAGTGCAGATATTTTAAGGGGAGAAATACAAAAACATCTGCCAAGTCTCACCTATCAGGCGTGAGCCTTGCACAACTGCTTCTCTTCTCATGCCTGCTCAGGTCTAGGGCTTTGTCACCGCGTTGGAGCGTGGTGCTAGAGCCACCCTGACCTCATGAACCATGTGCTCAGGGTCACCAGCGGGGACAGGGACTGTGCCACTCTGCTGCTTACCAGGCCCTGGGACCCAAAGAACCCTGCTCCTACCGGCACTGCCTTGTCCTGCACCCCAAGGGCCACTCACTGCCTTTCACAAAACCTGAGACACTGCCATGGTTTGTCTTGGAAAGATGGTCATCAGGGTGCTCAATGACAAGTCTCGCAAGACTAGGACGCGAAAGGCATGCTGTAGTGGGTGTCAGAAAAGTGCTTGTGGAGAAGAGAAGCAGAGCCTGTGTTGGAACTATTGACCCCTCCCTTTCAGTGTCTGCTTTGCTGTGCTTTTGGGCTTTGCCTTGAATCTGCGTTCTGTGGCACGGGGTTTGTTTGTTTATGTTGTGTTTAGCATTCCTTGATACCGTTGTGTGTGAGTGGGGGATTGCATTAGGTGATCTCCAGAGGTTCCTTCCTGCATCAATTATTCTGTAATATGAAGGCAGAGATGCCTACAAAGATGCCTACAAAGACTTCTGGAAAGATTAAATGAAGCAAAACTTTTTGTTGCATTGATAAACACTGACACAGGAGAAAGCTGTGTGGTAGTATATACAGAAGGGATCAGTCTTTCCTTACTAGAGAGAGCTTTCGATGACTTTGCAATGGAAATACTGAAAAAGGCTCATCAGATTGTTACCAACCAACCATGCAGTGCTTGCCTCTGTCTTGAGTTCAGTTTGTGGAGAGGAGCCTGTGGAGTTGCTTTGAATGAGAATTTAAATGCAGTAGAGCAGAGATGCCTTTTCTGGAATAGCTTTGTAAAATTGGCTTTGCTTTTTGTTACATTTGGCATCTGTGCTTGCTGGACCTTATGGCGTAACTGAGACTTGTTTCTTGTGGAAATTATTTGGATGTGACCTTACTGCTTTTATTTTGGCTGCTACCTCAAGCCCTGAGGGCTAGTAAATGTTGGATGCTTACATTTAACTGGAGCTAAGCAGAAATTTGACAAAACTTGGGTCCCTTCAATTTGCAGCCTTTTGATTTACTTTTATTAAACAATTATAGTTGGATTTGCCTTTTGGGGAGTCTTTGTTTATGGCATTCTAAGCTAACAAAGACTAGCTAAGCCGAAGGATGGATTATCGAAAATCAAAGCTAGCTCTCCTAATGGGGACAATGGAATCCCGCCCGGTGCGAGCCTTGCTGTGACACCTGGGAGGCCTGCACTCCAATATGATAAAGTATTTTCTTTGAGAGAAGGTCAGCAAAAGTTCGCTTTTACAGAGGAGTTCTTATTCTCAGTTAATGGGGCTCCCCGTTGCATGGTCCTGCAGTTGCCTAACATAAAAAGGATGGATTGTCAAAGAAATTACTTTTAAAGCTCCTCCCTGGCACAATTATCTGAAAGGACAGACCAAGTGCTCTCCTGGCCAAAATGAGCGGTCTGCGACCCAGCCACCCAAGCTATTATGCCCTTTTGCACTTATGCAGTTTAGGATTTGTCAGCATTTTGGTTTCAAACCTTTGTTTCTGGGCATGTGCTGTCCTGTAAGGTTGCATTTTATAACAGAATCTCCTACCTGAGTTTCAGAGCAAGCCATATAATCTTTTAAGCTGTGGAAATGAAGACATTTCCAGTCCTTTGGGGATTTTTCTAGTTCCAAAAGAGCAGATTTATAATTTAATATGAAATATTATATGCTGATTGTATCACATGTGAAATGGGCTTTTTTGGTCCTTAAGAACTAAACACAAATTCAAAACATACAAGCAGAGCCAGATTTGGCTTTTTTTGTGTGTGCTTTATGTATGTAATTTCCTGCATATGTAAGTGATCCCTAGTCATAGCTGGGCACAGACCCAACTGAAAAACTGCAGTGATTATTCTTTCTGGGCCCTTTCCGACATAGCTGACTCATTTTCCCCAGAAAGGGGAGAGATGGAAGTAGGATGTGAGAAATGCATGACCTAAGGCCAACATCATCTGCAGGGAGAAAAAGGTAAGCTGTTTGGGCTTATTTCAACTTGACTTTTCATGTGTAAATACAGGTGTTGGGAGAAGATATTGGAGAGATTTAGTTATCTCTCTAAAATTACTCTGATTTTGTATAGAAGGAGAAAGTAAGAATATCAGACCAGATTTTTATTTGGGCTTTGACTCCAGTGGAGCTACACTGACTTTTATAATATTGGCATTGTATTTCTGTAAATTGAAACACTGAGTGGAGCATTTTTATCAGGTTGTCGTTTTCATTAGTAATTGATTTGATTAAATCTTTTCTGAGAAACAATCTGTGTCGCAGAAGATGATACGGTTTTTCATATAAAACTTGTGGAACTTTGTTCCTATTTTGGACTTCATCAGTAAAGAGCATTGTGGTTCTGTTTAGATCCATGATGTTGATATACTCATTTAGGCAATACAACTTGGATGAAATATTCAAAACTGGCAGATTGAATCCAGTAGAGTAGGCAAGTGGCTTTTCAATTCATTTTGTTATTGTGTTTTCTATCTAGTTTTCAGAGTAGGCAATTGCATCTTTTTATGTTACAGAAATGAGGGTGTTTCCAGTGTTTTGGTCATGTTATGATTCCAGGAAGAAGGTTTAGGACCCAACTGAGAGGAGGAGTTAATACAAGAACTCTTCTGAGCATTGCGTGCTAACTTGCGAACCTGGCCATTAGAGGGTGTTTGACCAGTCCTCCAACAGAAATAGTTGCGTAATTCATTAACATGGATCTGCTGGAGCTTTTGGAGAGATACAGCTTGGGATGGCATTATGTTAGCAGGGCTGCAGGATGATGAATATTTTTTTAAGTCACTGTCTTGACTACCAAACATTACCAGTCTCTGCAGTGGCCAGTCTCGTGCTTCCGATGACATGAACTGGGAATGAGAAACATTCCCCATAGAAGCCCCTGTACCGGAGGCCTCTTGGTTTCATTAAATGTACCTCTCTGTACCTCGGGATGGAGGTACAGCATCTCCTATGACAGTTTCTGTCTTTTGTTTTTTGACTTCTCTCTAATTAGTTTATGTTCCAATAAATCGTTAATACAACAACTGCTTTAAAAAGAATTGAAAATAAAACAAAAATAGGAGTTTAAATTGCTTATGGCTTACTTTGTATGGCTTCCAGGCATTTGAGCAATTTTGCTAACAAGTATCCTGTAACCTATTTCCAAAGGCCACTAGCAGATAATTATATTTGGTTAATTTACATACTTTCACTTTATAATCCTAATTAGTTCTCCAACCAGTATTCCCTAGGCAATTTGTAGTCTTACCTCATTTTATTTGCCATCCCTAATGTGCAAGTTCTCTTCTTTTAATTTACAAAAAAACGCTGTTAGGTTTGGTTCAGGGCTTTCCCATTTCAGTGCACATCTAAACTGGGTGATTCCACGCTGATTTAAACCCTATTTGCAAATAAGTATTTTACATTTTTATAGGTCTTACATCTGGGAGATGTTCTGCAATTTAGGGAAACTGACCCGAGTTTGACACGGAGCCTATTTTTGTTGTGAAGAATCAGGCCAAACTCTGCACCAACCTGTATGCAGGGACTCCTGTTCAAATCTCTGCTTGGCCGAAGGGGTGTGTGTTGGCCTGGGATGGGGACAGAAGTGCCAGGTCTGTGACAGCATCGCACCCGCAGAAACAGAGACGGATGTGGCAGTAGGAATGAATACAGGCTGCGGGAGAGGGAGAGCCTCCGGGAGCTGTGCATGTGGGCTCTGTAAGGAGACTTTTAAAATCTCCCCAGCTGCTTGGCACTTGCTTGTTCTCCCTTCGTGTATTTAGGATCTCTCGCTGTGTGCGTACTGCTCGGGGCTTGGCTACCACCAGGCTTGAGATTACACTCGGTGAAGTGGCAGGGAGGAAGGGAAGAGGAGGAGGGTGGAAATGGATATTTGTACTTCCAGGTGTAAATGAGAAGGACTCCCTTCAGCTCATTCCAGGCTTAAATGAACTTCAGAGAATCCTTGACTGAGCCTCCCCAGCAGAAGGAGCACACCTGGGAGCGCTGATCCCTGCAGCAGTCTGGGGACCTGGGCTGAAGCCCAGGGCCAGCGTCCTGCCGAGGGACCGGAGCAGGTGCCCGGGCTGTGAGGCTGGCTCTGCTGCCCTGCAGCGGTGGCGGCAGCCTGCGGGGAGCACTGGGCTTTGGGTGAAGCCTGAAGTGAGACGGGACTTGTCATCTTTTAAACACTGGGGTATGTACTATAATGCAATTCTTTAGGAAAGATGTTAGAGGACATATTTCCACTTGGGCATCAAAGGCTGCTTTCTAGTCTGATTCATTTCACTGTAACGAGGTCAGGTCTGGACTAACATTGTGGTAGTTTCCAGTATTTCCTTGCAAGCAATAAAAAGAACCCAAATCTCCCTTTTTAGCACAGCATTAAGTACTTTGATAAGGCAATGAGAAAGGGTGTGTGGTAAGATACCTAAGAGAGCAAGAAAAAGTAAAAACTGCAGTTTGCATAACTTTTGCCCGGATTTGCAGGATAACTGATGGATGCTGTGAAATGATGTTAATAAATCATAATACTAAAGCACTTTTAAGTGACCAAAATAACAAATGCTTAGTGAGGAAAAACTCAAAGGTATCAGAATAATTCTTGGCCAATAATTTTATTTCAACATCTTAAAAGAATGCAAATTTTATACTGGTGATGCTTTGATGTAATTTCTATACATCACATGTGAATTCCCAGATATGCTTCTGCTGTTGCATACGTATAATGCTCAGCATTTATATAACTGATGCCTAAAGGAACCGTTTACTTGTGAAGTGTTTCCAAAGGAGCCTGTTTGTATGAGGAACAACTTGATGATAATTTTTCCTCATTAGAGCATTTCAGATCTTACTCTAGAATTTTCAGGTAGAATAAAGACAGCTTAAATGCCTTTTCATGCCTGTTTAAGGATTGTGATTCCACGCTAATTACAGCGCTGCCTGTCCATCTGGATTTCTGAACTTCAGAAGAGGCACTGTTCTGCTGTGGCATTCTCGCCTGCAATTAGGATGAACAGAACACAGAATCAGAGTAACAGAGATAGCAAGCACCTTATGCTGAAGGCAGTGTGTGGTGAAAATCATACGTTATGTTCTTCCAACTGTGCAACTCCTGACGGTAACCAACTTCTAGTATGTCAAGCGAAGTCCTGGCTCTAGCAAAGTCAATAGAAAATCTTCCATAGACTACAGCAGGACTGGTACTTTATCCCAAAGGAAAATATCATTCAAGGATAAATTTACAGAGGATTATTGATATGAGTGTCCGATTTCAAGGGGCAGCAATGATTTACATTGGCTTACGATGTATTTTCCAGTATGTAAAATAGCTTCCTGTGGAATATGGTAGACATACATTCAATGCTAATTCAATGCTAATCCACAAAGAGAATGGCGGGAAAAAACCCACAGATCTGTTGTTTGCTTCTTGATAACAGACAAAATAGGCACTGAGAAGCTGTTAGTCTCTCCCCTTCCAACTTTTCACATCTACCATTCAGGTTATAGTTTTTGCTGTGTATAGTTATGATAGAGTTATAAGAGTTCAGAACAGAAATTTAGAAGGGTTTGGGAGAGAGCTTTTTGTGGGAGCAAGCAAAAAGGGAGAGGGGATGAAGAATCTGGGAGCTGTTCATAGTAAGTCTAGTTTACTGTTTATCCAGCAAAAATTCCAATTTATATCCAAATTCTTAATTAGAAATAGAGAACAAGAAAAGGAGAGAGATACCTCTTTCACATTTACTTTTTGTCCTTTTCTCCATTTCTTTTGTTTTAATTTATATATTTGTTTGTCTGTTTTTAAAGCAAACCCATGCTGATGTTTGTAGGTCAGTTTTATATACCGATAACAATCCATGAAATGAAACAAAACGGGAGAGTAGAAGTCCTATTTTTTTCTCACTTTCAGGTCATTGTAAGTGCCTTGTGAGTTGGACACCTGCATTGTTTGATTCTACTTTTCATATTCCTCTTACTTCTCTCTTGCCTCTTCCCTCCAGGTCTCCTTCCCTCAAGAAAACCTCAATCCCAAATCCCCCCAAAGTCAGGACGCAGATCTTCCTGTTAGGCTTGACTTGGGTGGGCAGTCCGGGCAGCACAGGAGCTACGCTCTAGGAAACAGTACTCAGCATGGCGAAACCCGAAGGGAGTCAAAAGAATTTAAAATTGTTTGAAATATAAAACAATAATTTATTTTACTTCATTTTACTTGTTACGTTCGTAGCTAATGATGATTTCATGAAACTGCCTTTATAATTCAATACATTCAAATCTATAAAGCAAACAGTTACTACCATGGGCTTTTCAAATTCCACAAACTGTCTTATATAAACAAATTAGCTGTACATGCACATTTTTTCAATAGGTTGCAACATTTGCAAACATGCTTTAAAATCCTTTAAAGCTGCAGTATACTGTACTTTGCTTCAGGCTTTTCAGATGAAACCTATATACTTTCTTCAGAAACCTTAAAAAGAAAAATGTTTAAATGTTGATCATAACTCTAAAGACTGCTTTCTGATAAATGTTAAATATTACAAGAGAATGACTCCATTAGGAATTCAATAATTCTGAGTTTAAACCTTGAGCTAAATATTGATAAACAGCACTCGGTGTAGAAGTGAACAATGGCAAAATAGTATCACAAAATATGGTTTCACAAAAAATACATATGTGCAGTTGCTCTTGTGGGGTTTTTGCATTTTTTTAGGCAAAGAAAAGCATGGGTACCTTTTTTATATGAATATAGTTTAAGCAAATTACCTGTGTAAGTATGGTTAATACATTTCTGATATTTAAACACTTTATGTAAAAGGTAACAAGTAAAAAAGTACAATCAGTATTCCAAAAAGCACTGCTACTATTGCCTTTGAAGGAGATGGGCAAACTTTCTCTCCACTTCATAATGGAGATCCTGGCACCCACAGTTGTAGAGTTCAATATTTGAACTATAAAGTCGATGACTGTATCTTATATACAAAAATCTTGCCACATTGAACGAGGCATTGATTTCTACCCCAATGGTAGTGTTTTATGTACATAATTTAGCAATGGTGATTATACAGTAGTCACTGACAGGAAGGAATTGTACACTCGTGTGCCGTCTGGTGACTTTGTTCCATGGGTAAGCAGTTCCTGGATTGTCATCCAATTGTCAAATATTTTTTTATTTCTTTTCTTCATCATTTTTTTGTGGCTCAGTTCAATGATATTCATCTCTTTCTTTTCTTCTGCACCTTGCTGTTCCTTTAAACAATCTAGCCTGCTCTGCATCATAAACTCACGCCTCTTCCTCTGCTCCTTCGCTTTCACTAAATGCTGCTTCCGCTCTTCCTTACTCCAGTAACGGCCCATCTTCATTTCACTTATGGCATCGTCGTCGGTAGTCATACCACTGCGCTCTTCCTTAATCTTTATGGCACGTTCTCTCAGCAGCCTGTCCCTGACTGGCCTCTTCGTAATGTAGCGGGTCCCATCACTTCGGACTTTGACTTTCCACTCCATCCTCGGTTCGCTCTGGCTTGCGTTAAAGTCTTTGCACATACTCACCAGACTCATTTGGCTCTGTGCATACTCCACCGCTGATTTCTGCTGGATCAGCTGCATGTAGCTCTGATAGTGCTGTGCGTGGGCAGGAATATGAGCATGCTTATATGGAGAGTGATGGTATGGGGAGACATAGGAGCCAGAAGGTTTTTGACCATGAGTAGGGCTTTTGCTTCCATCACTGGCTTTTCTCTCCTTGCTTTCCAGCTGCTTGCCAAGGTCAGGATCTTTAGCAGAGGAATGGCATTTACCAGTGCTGGATTCGTGGCTTTCTGAGCTAGCCAATAAATTCTTTTGGGAGACATTATATGCCACTGCCCCCTCGTTACCTTGACAGTTGATGCCTTCTGCAGTTCTGCGCAGTGAATTGTCAGGAGAAATCTCCAGTGTGAGTGGTGTGCTTCGGCAGCTTTCGCCCGTGTTGTACGCACTCGAGCTATCCTTGTCAGACTTCTCAGGGAGCTCTGTGATGTCTGAGAGCTCGTGCCTGCGAACATCGATGCTCGTGTTATAGTTGCGGAACCCGCTGTTATGCAGCATCCAGGGCTCCCGGTACTGGTCTTTCAGCTGCTGCATTTTATGAGCTCTCACAATATTCAGGCACTCCAGCTCAATATTGCGCAGCTCCTCATTCAGCATCTCCAGCTCTTTGTCAACACTTTCTTGGTCACTTTTGCTCATATCCAGAGTGCTGTTATGATAATACAGGCTGTAAGGGTTGGCAGACTTCACCTGGCACTTCAGTTCCAGCAGTTCCCGGAATCGCTCGCATTCGTCTACAGGGATGCCAAGGAAGTCGACGTCTGTGCAGTCAGCTGAGATAAACGACTCGTTGCTGAACTGCATATCGCCACTTCCTAGGGTGTCGTGACTGTATGTCAGCTTCTTCTGGCTCCCTAAAGTGTTAGAGGAGGTGATGTGATCATCTGCATTGTTTTCCTGCTCAGAGCTCTCATCGTTCCGAGTGCTGTCGTCTGTGCGCCCCACGCCACTGTCCTTCTCATGCTGGTTAGATAAAATAGTGGCTGTGTCAGTGGTACCACCATCTTCCTCATGCTTCTTCTAACAGTAAAAAGCAAAAGACAAAGAGAAATTATTGCAAGGACATAAAATATCTCAGGGTGTTTATTATTTAATAATTTTCTTAATCCTTCACCTGTTACACTTCATGCATCTTTGGCTTTTACTTGTATGGAAAACGAGCTCTATTTTAGTAAGAACACATAGAAATGGTGACTGAACACACAGCGTGCTGTGGATGACCTATTCAGAAGAACTTGAGGTCTGCTTTTCATTTACATAGCAACAACCCTAGAATTCAAATTTTCAGAATGGTTCTTTTCCCATTTAGGTGCACAAAAGTATCCAGTTCTACTGTGGTGCCCAAGGAAGAATCTCTCTTCAAAAAATGTGGCTCCCACAGCAGATGTAGAGTTTTAGAAAACTGTAGACAAAAACTGAAAAACTACTAATGAACTTGTATGATTGCATTGACCACGGCAGAATGACAGGGAATCTGGGTCCAAATCTGTGGCCCTGCATGAACTTTGCTATGCAAAAACTTTTTCTTTGCCTTTCTCCTCATATATATAGACCTCATTTCAGTCATTTGCTTGAGTTCTCCATTTGGATTTTATGGTTTTAGAAGGCAGGCTGTTTTCAGTATGTGTGTGCATATCAAATAGGATATTTTATAAGTCAGCTCTCTGCCTGCTTTATCTATCATATACCTAGCTTCTACTGTCACTGACCACAGCTAGAACGATGGATTTCTAAGAACTGTGATCATGTTGTCATAAGGGGTGAAATAAAAAAGGTAACATTTTAAAACAGTTTGATCCCCAATAAGTTGTTTGTGGATAGTTATATAATATCTTGATTTTTGCAGTAAGTCTTTCTGTCTTGATCGTCATGTGGGACACCAAGTGTATTCAGTCTAGCTCAATACTGGAATATTGAGTGCAATGTGAAGTTTTGACACCATTGCACAACAGAACAGCAGTACCTGCTGAAGCATGCTGGCAGTAAATTGCATTGCCTGGTGGTGCTGTTCCTCTAACATGTCCATGTGCAAGTCATCCAGAAAATCATTTCTGTCATCATCCATCCATCCTTCATCCAGCTATGTGAAAAGGGAGGGAAAAACAAACCACATGTTGTCAAAAGCATGAAGACTGATATAAATTATGCTCCTTCTTTGTGGAAGGTGATTGGGAAATCCTAGGAGATCCCTCCCGGCGACAGTGCTGCTGCGTCCCGCGAGGAAGCGCGCCTCTCCTTGTACGAGCGTGGGCACTGCCTGCCCTACCTCCCCCCACAGCCGCCTTGACTTCCAACAGCACGGTTTCATTTGTGGCAGCCCGTTAGATGAAACAAAAACAGCCTTTTCATCCCTGGATGTACTTCTAAGCATCGGGGCTGTTTTGGTTTGCATGTGATTTGATTAGGATGTATAAAATGCTCCAGGGCCCAAAGCCAAGATGAACCACTTGTGAGGCAGCACAAAGGGCCAGAGTGACAAATGCTGGGGGTCTGCGAGACTTTTTCCTCCCAACCTCAGTCATGTCCAAGGGAAAGATCAGAAACACCGAGGCTAACGAGATAGTCATGAGCACGACCCTGTGTCTGTGGGTGCATTGGCGAGGGTTGCTCTCACAGCACGTGGAGCAAGAGACAGATCAAACAACGGTGCTTGTGGCTGTTTGTTCAGCACCTTTGTTGTGCTAATCCCTGCTCAATAAAGGGATCTGGTCCAACCTTTTATTACAGCTGAGGATGCTTCCTGACAGTGTTTAACTATGTTCAGAGATGGTGTTATAAAGGGCTAAATAGTAGGTGTTTTAATGAATGATTAATCAATAGCTATAGGATTTAGAGTTCAGTATGTTCTTCATAGCCATGGCTTGAAACCATCCATAATATCTTACACTGATGTTTGTAATAGCACTGCAGCATACATAAATCACTGAACTTCGTATAAATTGAACTTTAATACAATACATATGTATAAGTATCGTGACTGCTGAATTCCATTATTTTAGACCATATATATGTCCAGTCAAACTGTATAATAGGGTTTTAGATAGATTTGGTAGATTTAGATAGGTTAAAATTCTTCAAAAGACGATAACTACTTCTACAAAATGGCATGTCTTTATTTAAGACTCAGGAGTTTTATTTATTTATTTCTTGCTGTTGCTACAGTACCTGAATTTCTGGTCTTGCAACTAGTAAGGAGATATTCTTGCTCTCTTCACTGGTGAGAAGTGCCACGGCTTCTTCTCGGTTCTGTACCTCTATGCCATTGATCTTTAAAGAAAAGAGCAACAGAATGAAATCATTTCATATGCATACTTAAATGCTGCCATGAGCAGCTCTAGAGAGCTGTGTGGCTGGATAGATCCCAGTGCGGTACAGGCCAGAGACAGCCCCTGTTCAAAGCAACAGCCCTGTTGTTTAGGTAAGTGTTGGGCACGTTTGTTTGGAGGCGTGAAGCTGTCCCATACCTGTGCATGTGGTGCACAGAGCCTTGTTAGGGGAACAGAAACTAGAGGGGGAGCAGAGTCAGCGCTGGTGGATGGAAAGGAAGATCCTTGAGTGGGGTGGGTGAGGCTGTGAACACCGTTCCCAAAGACTACCTGGGATGTGGACCTCTACTTGCATTAGTCTCTGTGCAAAAGACAGACCACTTCCGACAAAAGCCCTGTGGTATAGGATTGCACTTGGGAAACTACTCGTTCTGGCATGCAGGGGTGGGTGTTCAGCCTGCTGAACGAGTATCAACAACCCCGTTCACTGGGCTCTCCAGAGGGATTCTGCAATTACTTGGGCCACAACGGAGTTCTTCTGTGGTAGAAGGAAGACTTAAAAGTGGAAGTGTATCAGAATGTGTGCTGGAAACAGATGAAATCTGCTGACAAAATGCTTAGCCTGAAGAGCAGGGCTAATAGTGGGCTTTACCTGGCCAAGAATATCAAAATCTGACTGCTATATAGAGAAGAAAGGGAAATGTCTTCAGAAAGTTGAAGGGAACTGAATTTTGAAAGGAGCTGTAGGAGCAACCTGGTCTAGTGGGAGGTGTCCCTGCCCATGGCAGGGAGCTTGGAACTTGATTTTTAAGGTCCCTTCCAACCCTAACCATTCTATGATTCTATGAAGACCAGTTTGAAAGGAATGATTTGTAAAAATTACGCTAAAATAAAGACATGGAATTAAAATGGTTGCAGCAGGTAGCAGTGTGTTAGCAGGCTTTCAACCGTTTACACACATACTTGAATAATGCGATCCCCTTCTCGAAGTCGACCGTCTTTTGCAGCAATACTGTTGGGATCGATCTACAAAAGAAGAGAACTGTAAGCATTTTGGAAATTTCAGAGCTCAGTCTTTTACTTCCCATTGTAAACCCGGTATTAGTAATATGACTGATGTGATTAGCCAGTGGCTCTGTCATTGCTGCCACGTCGTTGTTACGTCTCATTAGCGATTACAGGACTTTTCCTTGCTTATGTAAGACAAAATGAAGTGCGGGTTAAAATGGTTAAGTCAAAACCAAAACACTCCTTCCTGAGATGTGTCTTTAGGGAATGTAGGTTTATCATGTTTGCATGATACTGAGTTACGTCATCATTTAACGTTTTGCTTTACAGCACAGTGTTCTGATTTGAACCTGCAGATGTTGCGCACAGAGCTGGAACGATTATGTCCTAAGTGATGCATTTTAATGGAAGAGTTTAGATTTAGTTGATTTTTTTTCCCAGAACTGCTATTGCTAAGTTTGAACTGGATCTGCGTGATGAAAAGATTCTATGAAATTCTACTTATTTCATGACAAGAGGCAAAGAGAGACAAACAGGCCCCAAATCTTTGCAAATAAATGTGTGGATTTTTTTTCATTTATATTGTTTCTGGAATAATTGAGAACAGAAATGAAAGAGTATATTACAAATCCTTTGAAAACGTCATCTTAAATTGAATGCTGAGACTATGATAGGGGAAAATGAACACTAACTGTCAATATAATGAAAGCTGTTGTCTGTACGAAGAGGTCTTTTTTTTTTTTTTAAAAAAAAAGGGGATAATCAGACATTGCAAAATCCATGTATTTCTATGATGCGATGGAAAAGAAGCAACATTTAATGTGAATGTTTTTACAGTTGAAAACCCAGATATTTTTGAAGAGTGTAAGGCTCAAGTACAACACACGTTCTGTGTTTATGCAGACTGAAGTAGGGTAACATAGCAGCTCTCTAGACTTCAGGACAGGGAGCATGCACACAAGTTAAAAAGGCAAGCGTTTGTTCTGGGGCAGTTAATTCTGTTCAATACTGGAGAAGCTGTCAATTTAACACTGCGCTCTCCAGGTGAATAAGCAGCAGGTACTGGCCTTCCACAGGTTGTGTGCTTGAATGTTTTTTCCACTGTATTTCTAAAGAAACAGTGAGAATTTTTAATTTTCTTTGGCTCTAGCATTGTGAACTGGTGCAGAGTTTCTTAATGCCATTGGAGGATAGGTTGTAATTAAGGAAAAATCATGCTGATATGCATTACAACACCCTTAAATCTATCGCACTATGTCACTCTTAGAGAAGAATGGTGAGAAAACAAATAGATGGGAAAGACTATAGCAAACTACTTGCTATTCCAGGGGGCAAACTTATCTTTTGATGAGCCCTGCACTGAAATCTAGGAAAAAAAAATCTGTGTTCACCCCACTTCCTCTCTCTTTGCTCTGTCCACCTTCTCATTGAAGTCAGTAGGAGTTTGACTTTAATGGATGCAGGATTTCACTCAGTTTGGAGAAAAGGAAAAATAATTAGATTTCTTCCAATTACTGTATTCTGGCTGTTTCTCGAACATGGTACAAAACGGAAGCAAGGATTTGTCTTAAATGCCCAGCACTGCAGTTTAAAAGACAAATTTTATCTTATGGAAATCAGCTCAATCTTACCTCGCTCACATAAATACCAATGTCATCCTCATCATCAGTTCTGTAACATACAGTAAGGCCAAGCTTGTCCTGGCTGTTCACTCTATGCAAATCTACTTCCTGAGGTTAAAAAAAAAAAAAGAAAAAAAAAATAAAGACATTGTCAATAAGACACTGGTGACTGATGGAAGCAATTTTTCAAATACAATGAAAATATTTTGCTTAAGTGATATAGTGGATCTCTTTTCATTTTGCTGTGTAGACCAGGTTAACTTACTGAGCAAAACGTGATTATATGCAGACAATCAATACGTGGGGCATTTTTGACCCTTCAATCAATATAAAGTCATTTTGAAAATAGACCTTTTATTGATCTTAAGGAAGAAAAATTACCTATATTTCATGTAGTGGTAAGACTTCAAATGCTAAAATACTTCTAAAGTATGATTTCAATATTTGCCACAGCTGATATATATTTTCTTATAAGCAGGGATATTTTCTGGCTTTTCAGAGAAAAATATAATACTCTATTACCTTAACTTGTGTGATTTTCATGAAATGATGTAATCAGTTTCTCTGAAGTGTGGCTGAAGATCAATACATTGTCAGCAAAGCATTCAGTGTTGGTAAGAGAAATACAGTGAGTGCTTCAGTATCTTGCAAGGGTGTGGTTTGAGCAGGTCATGGTTTATCATTCCAGTGCTCTTTGGTGGTCATATTAGTCTTGGACACATTTAAGCCATCTTAAAAATACATGGTTTTCCTCTAGGCTTTTTTGCCACAAAGACTTTAGCTGGGTTATTTTTTACCTGTTTGCTGCTGCTCTGTGATGCTGGTTGGTATAAAAGGGCTGTAAAAGCCCTGGAGATGCCCCACCGAGCCATGGGGTGCTCCTGGCTGGCGTGTAGCCTGCATAACCATCCACAGAAGCATCTCTCAGCTCTGCTCGTCCCTTCCGAGGGACATCCCGGGTGCCTAAGGACCCTAGGGAGCCCAATGCGCTCAACCAGCTCAAACCAGGAAGGATGGTTTGTCATAGGTAGAGGAGAAGGAGCAAGAGTAGTTGTGTTTTTTACTCCCCCTAAAGAGTGCCTGGCAGTGAGCGAAGCTTTGAAAAGGGCCACGCTCTGCGGCTTACAGGCGGCCGTGGGGCTGGAGCCCCATTGCTGGGAAGGCACGGATCGGGACCAGGCAGATGGGGCAAAGGGACACGCGGTGAGAAAGGGGGCACAGCCCCTGAGCGAGCCTTGGGCCATCCCTGCCGCGCAGGGATGCACCGAGCGCTCGTGCTTGGACCTCTCCGTTCCAGTGGAAAAGTGCCGGTAACACAGTTCGTTATTTCTGAACGTCTCTTCTGTTTTGACCCGTGCTGTGCCATTTGTAAGGGACGAGACAATAAAACAAGCTGATATGAATAATTTATTGGCATGTCTAGATGACAGCTGCCAAGATCAGCAATCTCATGTTATTTACTTGTCAACATGTGTAATTTCTTTTTTTTCAAGAAATGTAGCTGTAAATGTCAGCGACATTTCAGATGGTATTTAAATGGTTTCAATCAATAGTATCCATGGTGAACTGCTGCTCTTTTTCTCCCTCTTTTGTTACTTACTGGTTGAACACAATGCTTTAATAGTGAGGGTTGGTGGTTTTTTTTTTTTCAGATTTCTAAAGCTTTTGGGGCTTTCCAGAGAGGAGGTGAAAACTCTTCGGTAGAAAAGATGAGAGAAAGTGGACCTGATTCTGATCAGGTTGATGTGGTTAATCCTTGGGAATGGCACTGCAATCAGTGTGTTTATTCTGGATATAATCATGGTGTGAACTAGGGAGGAGGTGGGAATGTCTTGAGTTGGGCCTCATTCGGGTCTAGAAAGAATCCCGTATTTCCTGCATGCTTTAACAAAAAGATTTTGTGTCTTAAGGAAGGTTTTTATATAGTTTACTCATTTGAAAACACAATGAAATAGCAACAAGAAACTAGTGCTGTAGCTCATTATGCTGTTTGTCAGACTCGTAGTGAAAACACATACATAGTGTTTTAAAAAAAACTATGGTGGCTTTGGTCATTATTGAAACAGATCCTATTTAAACACAAAGACTTGGCAGCACCTTTTGGGGAGGAGGGAGCAAGCTATTAGTTTCATACTTATCTGCAACATGTTTTGAAAAACAATAGGTGTTTCTCCAACAGTGCACAAGTATGAGGAGTATTATGATAATTAAAAAATAAGTATGGGTTTACATTTAAAATGCACCATCCAAGATATCATCTGTAATACACTGGAAGGTAATAAACTATCTGGTAAGTTAAATAGTATATTTGTTAAAAGGAAAACAGATATGCATGCTTTAAAAATGTGCTCACAAATGAAGCAGCAAAAAGCTAAAGCAAACAAAAAATTCTTAGAGCAGGTGTTTAGAATCTGAATTTTTATGAGTAACTAGTTGACATACGTACCCTTGGGTACAATCCCTCTAGTCCTTGGTAGGCATAGAACTTGGTTTGATACTACCCAAATATGATAATTTTGTGTACTTAAAGGTAGGAACAGCTGCTTTCTACAGGTCTTTGCCTCAATGAAGTTTTAATGTAATCATAAAGGTTTGAAATGTTTGAGAGATAAAAGTGAGCAATTCCAGTTGGAGTTGAAGAATCAACTCCAGCGTCTTCAAAGTAAAGGTTATTTCCCATGTTCAGAGTGGAATTTGTATAATGCACAGATACATGAAAGGGAAAAATAGAACAGAAAATTGGCATCTGCAAGTACAGATATTGTGGTAGCTTGTGTAATTGTACCAGGAGTTAAGCTCTAGGAATTAGTGTGGGCTTAAAGACCTTTGAAGGCGTAAGTTCAAGTTCCTGCAATGGCACTGGACTTGCCATTTCTTACTCCTCACTCTTCAGTGTTGCACTCCTGGACAGCCCAAGGGCCTGATCCTGTGAACCTGCAGCGCATGCGCTCCTGCTGCAGACACTGGCCGCCACGTGCACAGCAGCGACTGGACTGCTTCCAAAGCCCCTGCCTGGCACGTGCTCTTTCGGGTTAGTCTGGTGTGCTGTACCGGCCTGAGATGAAAGGATATTTAGTGCTCAGCTCAGAGACTGTCGTAATGAACTCTGGATAAAGTCCTAACTGCATTGTGCATCAGCCACCTACCTTGAAGAAGGGAGACATTGAAGTTTTTAACACCTGGTCTAGATCTGCAGGAATTAGTTAGCAGACAATGGCGGTGTGCACAGTGTGGCAGTATCGGGGGCTGTGCTAATGTGATTAGTGTAAAAATTTCATATGTGATATAACTTTTACACAAATACTTAATATCTTCTGCTTCTTTAGATCAGGTAAAAGTGGCATTATGAGAGATGTTCAAGAAAAATATTTGTACACTATTTCAAAAAACGAGTCTGTGCAGGAGAATCGTTTGAAAGATTCTCAGCTCCGTGTCCAAATGCGCTCCTTTGAGCCAGGGAGGGCTCCAAGAGTTAGCTGCTGAAATCCCTACGGCATTTGTAGAGAGGCAAGAAGAAATGAATGCGCACTATGACATTATACCTGCAACTGCTCATGATAATAGATGAGGAGTAAGTGGTAATAGTAAATTAACCTCTCTAAGCTCAAAAGATCCTTCATTTGCAACAGATTATTGAATTATTGTACTGGTGAATTACTGTTATTGTCTGTAAATTTATAAAAATCCAAGTCCTTTCTCTAGCAAGACAAAAATGAGCAATAGAAAATTGGAATGAGTAGACAATGATGGTTAAAAAAAAAAAAGTTCAAACAGTGCTTTCTGAAAAAGCACTGTCCAAAGCTTGCATGGTAAGTACTCTGTGCTTTTGTCTCTCTCTGTAAATAGTGTTTGTTTTTTTTCTCCTGTGCTGACTTCTGAGATACCTGACCAGCAGGGCCCACTTTTCTGCTATTCCATCAATAGGTTTCACCGAGAAAAGAATGTCAGGGAAATAAATATAAAGAGCTATTTCCTTTTATACTGTGGGAGGACTTCTTTTGGTAACTGACCCTTTTACAGCAGAAGGAAAAATCTTGTTCTTGTTGTCCTGAATTGAAGCTAAAGAAAGGGATTTTTACATTTGTCTTTTCACATGAATGTGGTGTTTGACGTAAGTAGAAAACCAAAAAGCCCACCTCTCCACTTCTTATAGAAAATTTTTTTTTGTAAAACAGGTTTTCTTTCCAAAATTCTTTGCCCCAGAATAGAAGTTAATATCTACGTGAAAGTTTCTGTGCCAGCCCAGCTCTATGGTGGTAACTCTCTGGGGGACCACAGAGACTAGACTAGCTTAACTCATCAGTGGTGCTGGAGAAGGCTGAAGAAAGGTGCTTCTCCCTCTGATGAGGGCTTAGGATGCCTCAGCAAGAAAACTTGACGGATGCCTGGGCTCCTTGCCAAGCAGATGGCCACCGGTCCGTGATTAAGACCTTTTTCATGCAGTAAGAGGTGTAAAGGCCAGGTTGAAGTCCTCCAGAGAGCTAAAGAAACAACGTTTCAGTATTTGCTTGTCAGCAAATCGAAATGTTTTACCACTTTTGGATTTGTTCCAAACAAATAACATGCAAATATTTGTCTTAGAAACTACAGTTGTGAAGCTGACGGAACGTACTTCCCATATGCAGTCACCACCTGAGCAGGGCAGCTAGGGCTGGAGTCCTTTGTCTTCAAAGACATACCGGTGCCTTTAAGAAGCTCCCGATCAGTGCGATTCCAACTCAGCAACAGGCGATTGTGGCTGAGCTGATGGTCCACAACCATTCCCCTTTCAGGAAGGAGCATCCAGTGCTCGCTGCCTCCCTGGCTGTCTTTAACCACATTGTCAAAATACTGTGATCCATTTGGCCAGCGCAGGCAAGAATCTGGCCAGGAGAAGAAAGAGCTCTGCTCGGCCAGTTCTGCCTGGCCAGAGCAGCGTGGAGGTGGCCAAGAGAGGGGGCTGGAATGCTACAACAGGCCGGTGTCTCTGATGGTTGGCCTTGCTTCTGAACTGCAGAGCAGGAGTTTTCCCTTGAGAAGAAAGATACTTAAAAATGCTTTTGAATGCTTTAAAGCCAGGATGGAATAAAATTTACTGAGTGCCTGTGCTGGAGACTACTGATGGCCATATTCAAACAGGTCCCTCCCACCTCCTCCCCTCGTTGCAAAAGGAATCTTGAAAAAGTGGAAGAAAACTTTCAACCAAAGTACGGTGAATGGGTGAGTCAAAACCCTGGTGCTCAGCGTTTAGTTATGGTTTCCTGCATGCAGTGCAGTACTCATTTCAAATGTTGCAGCAAGGTGCTCAAGGTGCTTATTTCTGGCCGATCAGATGTTGCTGCTTCTTGCCTGCGAGAGAGCGTGCAGGAAAACTTGGACAGAAGAGGGTGGGTTAAGAGGAGCTGTCACCTGAAACAGCTTCTGGAGGAATACGCACACGTCCTCTTGAAAGGGCGAGTGACTCAAATGTCATTGTAGTTGAGTGCTTCCCTAGATAGCCAAGGAAGCGCTTTGTGGGCTAGCACAGACGCGGCTGAGGAATGAGGGGAAATGTGAAGTTCATGGTACCTCCAGTTTTAAAAACGGAGCGAGCTGCGTGGGGCAGGTCTGAGGCGTGCTGGCTCCACGGCTGTCTCGCTTCACGTTTGCCATAGTGCAGCTGGGACAGGGGCACGCCTGATAAACCCTGTGTGGTGCCTGTCCTGACTGCGGGGATTGGCAGCCGCCTGCCGCGGCCGGCTCTGTCCTCCCAGCATCAGGGCTGTGAGTGCTGCACGGTGAGAGCGGACACAGCCGCTTGTAATGCGCTTGGGTTTAACGCCAGGGGTGACGTGAACTACCCGATTTAATGTCTGGACGGGCAAAAAGCTATTTGAATGAATAGCTTGTCCTTCAGTTTTTTCAATGAAGACTTCACTTATGTCCAAGATAGACTGAGAGTATGAGAAGGGAGATTTTCCAGCCGTTAGCATACATCTTGTGTTGCTTTTCAGCTCCAAGCTGTGTCTCCCCTAGCCGTTCAGCTCTGGTGAGATCAGTTCTCTGCTCAGAAAGAAAGCGGGATCGGTAGGCTGCTTGGGTATCGGAGGGGGTAAAGGCAGAGAGTCCGATGTGAGAGACAAGTCCCCTTTTTGATTTAGAATGTTCTCCTTTGTAGTCTGAGAAAATTGGCACACTGAGAAAACCCTCACTTACGCTGCATGATTGTTTGAATAAAAATATTAACACATAACGCTGCTGGGGAAGCCTGGAGTGACATTATTTTTCCTTTATGATCCCAAAATGACTTCTGGCTGGGCCTCTGTGAAAAACGAATGTACTTGTAATTTATGATAGAATCTAGAAATAGAATAGAATTCAGGATTTAGTCCTTCTTTCCTTGTGGCATGTAAACTTAAAAAGAAAAGAAATAGTATTTATTTATTTTTGTAGTAGGGAATATATGGCAGTTACCTCTGAGTCCTCAATTTTAAGATAAATATTGAGAGAAAACTGAGAACACAATTTGGTGCCTTGGCAATACTACCAGCATAAATTCCTTCCTATGGATTATTTACATTAGCAGCTTGTTGTGAACTTGAGTATTTCACTGTTTTTTGTCTTGTTTACTCGGTACAAATCACTAACCAGTCAGTTGTAGACCATAAAAGTTTAGATGAGGAGATTCTGATTTAAATTCAAAGCACATTTTATGCACATAGAAACCCAGAAGGCAGACTTGATGGCTTTCTTACTTTAGGCATTCCTGCTGCAGTCAATGAAACAGTGCCTTTGTGGTCTTTTAAAGCATATCTATCAAAAGGCAAACAAAAAGCAACTAGCCAGTTGAGTCCCTGTTAGCACTTTGACCTTACCATTGATCATAGTCACTACAATTTGAACAAGAATCTTTAGTGGTTTTTAAGAAATACTATTAGGCTACAGAGACTTTTCTAATGTTCATCTCCCTGTGTTACTGAGCTGATCACCTTTTGCCATCAAGTACTATATCAATGTCAAAATTATTAATGTTGTGGTTTAAGCGATATTAACGTCTGGCTACTGGAGTGCGTGTGTTTAAACTGTGTTCAGCTCAACTAGTTGACCTTCTAATGGAGGCAATATAATTTATCCACAATATTAAATTTCCTAAAAGATAGATTTTGAAAAGACACTGGCAGAAAATACTAATTTGTTCTACATTTTCCCTTAAGACTGAAATCTATATTGTATTTGTTTTTATTTAAGGAAAAAAAAGGCACTTGTTTGAAAAGAAGGGCCTTGAAGTCTGCTAAACAGGGTTTGTTTTACTGGCACTTTGATTTTATCCTGACTTCTATTTGGGTTTGTATACAGAGATGAATTACTACCAGATCTGCAGAATTTGAAGACAGCTTGCAAACTTTTTGTGAGGATTGAGGCCTCGATCCTGCAAACATTGTTACAGAAGGGAACAACTTCATGCGCATAGAATGACTGAACCTCGCTCCCATTGAAGCTATTGATAAATGTATCGCTGATTTAAACGGGACTGCAGATCAGCATCGCTCACTTTGACAGTGTCCTTAGCAGGACCAGAATCTAAGAAATCAGAAGTGCAAGCAAGTTAAGAGTAAACTATTCACTTACTGGTAATCATGAATGAGTTATCTGGGTCAGACGTTGCTGGCAGTATATAGAAGTACTGAGATACTTCACAGCTATTTATTATAAACAATGAAAAGCACTTGAGTGGGTCAGTACTGCTTAAGTATTTGCAGAGCTAAGGCCCACAATTTAGATGTTGTATTCTGAATGGCTGGAGGCAGGTTACTAAAATTAAGAATGAGAAAACTGAAAAGGAACTTCGGATGGGATATGAAAGTACTAAAAACACAAGTGATTTTTAAACATTTGGCAGAAAAATGGGCTTGCATGCCTTTGTGACTGGTTCTTCTTTTATTATCTATGATTTTGTATGTATCCTTATGTAACATTAGTAATGAAAAAGGGAGGAACAGGTTAGTATAGTGTCAGATCTATTCTGGTGTTGTCTGGTAAACTTTTATATATAAACTAATATGATCAAGAACATCTGTTTCTCAGATAGGGAATATTTAAGGGAAACTCACACATTTTTACTGTGACTGTGTGGAATAGGTCCTGCCACTCAGCAAACTTGGAAAGTCTTTGAGATTTTTGGAAAGTGTAAATCAGCACAGTTATATGGAATTTAATTGATGGAATTAGTGAATTCATTATTTTAGTTTGGTAGCTGAAGAGCTGGCTCATCACTCCATGGCACATAGTTAAATAGATTGCTGAAGATATCGGTATGGTTTGCAACCTGCAAAGTAACTAAGGAGCAATGTTACTACAAATAACTGCTTTAAAATGTCTTTTCACTTATATAAAGATAAAAATACCACGTCATGCACATGTTAAACTTTCAGTAAATGAAACGGTTACTAAACGTGAAGTACCTCCAATTCTAGCTCATCTCGGTCCATTTCTTGATGAATTCCTCCCATGTAGTCATTTGGATCATAGTATTCATGCACTGATGGATGGCTGGAAAAAAATGTTTTACGATAGCACTCAGTACTCTAGCTAGCACAGTAATCCATTCCAAGCTTATCATCAGCAAGTCATCATGGAACATGACAGACTAATAACTAAACCAAGAAGTTGCACATGGTTAATTATATATACTATACCTTTTATACCAATAGATGCATTAGACAAAAATTATATGTATTATAAGAAGAATCTAAAACATTTGACACCTGATGATGAATGAGAAACTTGTAAAGAGTCTTAACATTTGCTTAGTGATTTTTCTGCAAATATAGAGCCGACTTGGCGAAAAAATATAGAGAGAATGGTGGCAAAATAGGATAATGGGATAATGGGTATGAGGTGACACAGTCAAGTGGACAGATATTTACCAGGGTGCAAGATGAGAAGGAATACTAGATTATTTATGAGCTCAGCTTATTTGCAGAGATGCACATAAAATCATCCTTGCCTGCCTGCTTGGTATTTTTTCTTTGCCTTGAAGACACAAAATTGTATCAAATCAAGTATTATAAAAATAATTTGCCACCCAACTATCTGGATTTAAATCAACGGCATTTTGTTGATTGACTTGAATGCAACAGGCTGTGCATAATGATTTAAGAACTATTTAAATATGCACCACTCCTTTCATACTGGCGTTCACTATTGGCATGATGCTTTTTACATCTCGAGCTCTCCGACAGCTTCACTGTCTGCACTTCGCAAGTTTAAGCGGTATAATTCTTTTGTGATCACTTTTATATGCTGCAATTTTATTTCTCCTTTTAATTCTCCGTTGACTAGGTACATGTTTCTATGCAAGTGTGAGGCTAAGTAACAGCATCTGCTAACTGGTTAAGTTACCCAAGTCATTATATGCGGGATACATTTATTTGAATGGAATTTGGAAAAGCTTACAGGAAGCATTAAGGAAGCATGAGGCACACCCCCATACACCTGCATTACTCTTTGTTTGCTGCACATGCTGGGTTACAGCACAGCTTAACAGCTGTCTGACTGCCCTCGTACGCAGGGATAGCAGGGAGGCAGCCTGTGTGGTTAAGACCAACATCTAGAGCTCACAGTAAGGCCAGCACTTGGAACCTGCGTCTGATGATCAAGGGGCAAAATGAGGCTACTTGATAGGACTGAGCTGCTGTTATGTAGACATGTTGCGAACTAAATGATTTTTCATGAATTAATCTTTGCTGTGTTCCTAATGGGTTTGGTTTTGCAGTTGGAAGGTTGGAGGTAGTTGACTTCATGGAGGTACTGAAAACCCCTCTTGCAAAGATGTTTGGGCAAATGCAGTGTAGGTGCTCTAAGAGTAAGTGTGTCCTCTCCACGGTGCTCTAGGCCGTACTGCCTGCTCACTGCAAACAAGCTCAAGTCTGGCCTTTTGTCAAGCATTTGCACTAATACATGCAGCTGTGCTTGCATTTTCAGTGGGCTGGGAATAGGTGGCAATGCAGTAATATCTGATTGAACCATCTTTCAAGTAATCAGCACTGAGAGTCACAAAAGGAACGGACGCTGCACGCAGAAGCCCGGTTCCTGGCTGAACGTGTGGATGTTAACATGCCATAAAAGTCGCTCAGGAGCAGTACAGGATTGGTGCCTGTTTGTAGCCAAATTCTATTTCCTAAGAGCACTGACAGCGATGTCTGGAGAGGCGTGTTGGAGTGTGTCTGTGTGCTGATGTTCACTGCTCAGGCTCCTGTGGGATTCCTGTTCGGAGCAGCACTGCACAGCCAGGACGTCCGTACTGGCACCGCTTCTAACCCTGGACAGGGTGATCTCAGAACCTGGTGTTGCTGGGGACCGACCAGGCCACGGTCTGTCACACACAACAGCTGAGACGTGCAGAATCTTTTCAATTACTTTTGACTTTGTGGAGGTATGTGGCAAGAGGACAGGCAATTTGCATGGATTCCTTGGGGAGCTGTTTTCCTCTGGAACAGCATGTGAGGGCGTGGTGTGCGCGCGCCAGGAGATAATTGTCATTTTTATTTGTACGTACAAAAGCATCAAGCTACCATTAACAATAATTAAAATTTGATTCTAAAACATCCATGACAGCACTGGTAAGTAATTTTAGTCCTAGAAAAATAATTTATTTGAGTAACATCGCTGCAGGGTTATAATAAAGTAATTAATACACTGGAACAGAACGTAGCAACTCTTAGCATTACACAATTTATGGCAGCCATAAAAAATAAAGTTAAAACATAAGCAACCCAAAGAGGCAGTGAGAGGAATTACAAGAAGCAATAACTTTATCCATCAAACGCCAACAAAAAATGAGCTCTATGAGGCCATGTTGTGACTCAGTGGCATTACTCATGTGAGTAATGGCTTGCTAATGTGTAGAAAAAGTGAAAATGTTTTGAGTTATGGCTCAATGGTGTGTGAGTCCTGGCTACTTCTGGGAGTACACGATCACGAGCAAGTAAAGGTGAGTTTGCGAACTACTTCTAACACGCCGTGTTAAGGAATGCAAGGATTTTCAAGTGCTTCATGAACTGTTACTTACTCTTCAGGTAGCAGGTATGGGTCTAGCACGGAGACAGGTGGCGTAGGCGAGCCCATCTTGCTTAGAGCCATGATGTGTTCAAAAGTGATATCCGTCTGCGTGCCCACATCTACCAGCTGAGACTCGTGAGGAGTGAAGATCTTGGTGCGTGGAGTTCTCCTCAGGACCTGCACCACAATGGGCTCCTTGGCTGTTTTGAACGCCTCCACTGCCTGCTCATGTGTTGCTTTAGATAAATCCTTCCCATTGACCTATGGGAGAAAAGAAAGCGAAACAATGAGAGAAACAGTCAGAAAGTGGAAGCTAGCTTTGTCATTTCTGACTGTTAATTTAAAAGACTCAGCTTCTATCTAAATGTACGCTCAGTGAGTACTAGGAGCTATTTATGCAATGTTATGCTTCTCTCTTTTTCTCTTGTCATGGAAATGACTACAAATCCCGTGCTCTGCTTTTTATTTTCATCGGTAGATTTTACTGGGCTCACTCTTTGAGCTAAAGTACAAACCAGGAAGACCAAATGTTTGGCTAGATCCTGTTCTTTTCAGCCTAAAATGGAGATTTCTTCTGAAATTTGCCCTGTTTGTTGAGACATTGGAAAATCTGGAAGGTCTGTGGGCTCATACACATGCTACAGAAAGAGTGGAAACCACTGGTAACCCTAGTAAGTTTTTATCCTCTTCTAACCTGCAAACTGCTGTCATTTTAATACAGATGTAAAGGAACAATTAACGAGAAGCTGCCCAGAGCAGTTTGTTAGTGAGAGCTGTACAACAAGATTACAATCCCACAGCATCATGCTGCTGTCATGTAGTTGTCATTTAATTATTTCTGTACATGTGCTGAAACATGCTAATATGTTGACTATGCCGCATTAGTTTCTTGAATATGATTTAAAACTCTAAAGCAAGTATCTTGCTTCTGGTATCTTCACTTGTATCAGATAGCACTTAGTTCACACTGTGCTCTGCCATGGTTAGTCCCGTTACAGTAAGCAGGACAGCTTGAAGAGTACCATTACTCAGTGCAGTAACTGAATTTAGCCCATACTTAATGTATTGCTCGCGGCAAGAAGCTGGGCAATAATAAAGAGGGTTAACTTGAGTGCAGAATAGATTGAAAAGGCTAAATTCCTTCTGAATTACCTTGTGCACATAACACTTATTATGCTGTCATTTTTGGTTTATCTTAGAGAGGCGACGACACCAGTTTTTTTGTTAAGCCAGCTGAGAATGGAAGGTGTTAGCATTACATTTGCATTACACAAACAGTTGTATTGGCCCCAGTTGCTCACAGTAATGCATAGCATGTAAAGTTTGGCCTGGTCAAATTAAATATCATTAACTTGCCCAATTGAGCAGATTACTTTAAAACAATTTGTACAGCTGTAAAATTGAGTTCAGTGTAATGTTTTCTCTTGAAAAAGGAAATGCTGATTATGGTTCCAGTTTTATTATTTGGCACAAATTAGATGTAGCACATTTTACTGTGTGCATCCTCATTTTTTTGGTACAACTAAATACAACAAGCAATCAAAGTAAAAGACTCTAAATTGCAGCAAGCATAATGTTTTCCAGAAATGTGCTAAGAATAACTCTTGAGCAAGAAACTTTTCATGTGAGCTGCTTTCTGTGTCTTTATGTTAAAAACTGGTAAAATCATGCAAAGGATAGCTTTCCAGTTTATTCCCTAGTATTGTAACTGGCTTGGATTATGTGCATTTTACTACAGGCCTGTTAAGATTCCTTAGGACACTTCGCTGCTGCAAATCCAAGGACTGGTATCCCCTTTGTGCTTTCATATGTGATTGTTATGTAAATAATCAAACTTCAAAATGAGATTGATAGAACATAGGGAACAGGCAGTAGTTGGACTGTATCATAAGTTGTTACTACCGGAGTTATTTCCAAGTATTTCTATGATATATGGCAGCATCCTCATCATGCTAGGCAGCAATTCTCTGGCCAGTGGCCGCTCACATAGCGAATGCCTTCTGGTCAGTCTGTGGATCCTTACAAGAGACTGATTCCTTAACTTAAACTGGGAAGAATCCTTTTAACTCTGCAGCTTTCTGTTTCCATCTGCAGCCTTAGCCAATGTGGTGGGCTGCTGACTATTAGACACATTGAGAACTGCACTAACAAAATAAGTTAACGGGTTGCACAGAGCTATCACGCTTACCTATTCAGATTCTGAATGCAGAATGATGGAAGAGGAAGCAATGATGGAAAAATATGTTTTAAAGTGATTTGCAGTAGGGAAATTACACTGTTTAAGCATAGGCCCCTTATAACCTGTGGTAACTGCCACATGATGTGGTAAATACTGAGCATTTCCCACTCCAGCACATCAATAATATCACTTTCTGTTGTAGGAACATGAGCAAGGGAATGCTACTTTTGGATAATGAAAACTAGTCAAGCTCGAGTCTGCTTCTGTGCACATAAACAGTTTGCTTTTTTTATCCAGAAAAGGTAGCGGGTGTTGGTATTCTATCCCTGGTAGCACAACGGTCATGGAAAAAAATATATATACTGGGATGATCTCAATGGCCGGATTTTGTTGTCATGTGGAATTTGCACTCGTGGTTACTTTTGAGTTCTTCTGAAACTTCAGCAAATAGATCATATTGATGAAGGTGTTCTGCTGCTATCTGGAAAAGTTGTCACAACTGACAAACAGTTATTCCCAGTGCTTAAAAGCCAATGCATATATCTGTACAGTTTCACTTTGTTAAAAAAAAGTGGCTCTATAATCACAAACTGTATTCCTAATGCTGCTGAATTGTACTCAGCAAAATTCTTCCTTATAAATAGTTACATCTGCAATAACACAGAAGGACAAAATCCATGCATATGAATGCTTCAGAAGACTGCCAAAAACCTACAAATATGCATAATTTCTTAAGAACCTTACATGCCATGTGACAGAGACAATGGGATCTTTCATGGCAAAAAAGATGGATAAATTAACTTGTCTGAAATGTTAAAATGCTTAGCTTTTGGGCCTTCTTTGCATTGGAATTAAATTGAATATGGAGAAAGCTGTAGTTAAACTAAAGTGTAAAGAATGGACCTTGATGAAATTTGTGGTGGAGCCAGACAGTAGGCTTAACAGCTGCATGAGACACAGAGATAATGTGAATTAAGACTATACACTAAAGAAGGAAGGGATGCTAGATTTTTTTTAATAGAAATTATGTAATGATTATGCAATAGAGCATTTATAGTGTATGCTATATTTTGTACTGTTTTGTACAAAATTAGGCTGCAGAGGGCATGCTAGCTAAAATCTACATTGTAAAGGCAGCAAGAAATCTATAGATACACATGGCATAATCCTATCTGGGAGGTCAGCGTCTCCTAGAAGTTTTCTTTTAATACTTGGAATGAAAATAAAATAGTCACTTGAGCTTGGTTTGCCAGTCACTAAAGTCGGTGGGAGTTTTGCCTTTGCAATGCCGTAGGCTCTGACTGAAGCACAGTACTATAGCAAAACAAAGCAAAATGTTACAAAGCCAAGTGTGCCACCAGCATTCGATAGGCATAGCTGACGTCTGACAGTGGAAAGGAAAATGCTGTCATGGTCCATGACAGTAAACATGATGTGTATTTGTAATTTAGAAGAGGAGATCTGATAAGCAAGATACAACAGAGGAGACCTGACACAAATCCAAATGTCCCACCAAACAAACAAATGGAAATTATGTCATAACCTCTCTTTTCAGTCATGAGGCTTTTATTAATTCCTATTTCCAAGAAGTAAATTGTGAGAAAAATTAAACAATAATTAATAACAGGGAAAAAAAGGTGGCAATATGCTATATCTGGCCAAAAACGGAAGCAGCAGATGGACTTAAGTATTGAACCCTAAATATCAGAAGAGCACATGACAGGAGGTGTGAAAGCAACAACTATAATGCAACTATATTTCAAACTTCTAAGAGCCATGAAAAAGGCTAGAAAAATGTGAACGCTGCCTTGGGGCAGATAAATGCATAACAATGTGCAGTAGAACCTTGCTGGCTGTGGTCTTGGTAAAGGCGATCAAGGGGATTCATGAGTGTTTTCAAATCTCTGTGGCTTGGGTAACTACTTATTAAATAGTTCGTCAGCTACAAAATGTTAAGAACCCGTACCATCTAATGCTGGATGCATACGTAGTATTCTCGTGGAGTATGGGATGCTACAGTACAGGTGGCCGCTAGTTTTATTTTTTCAGGGTGGGTAGAGCAGGCTAGTTGCTACTTGGCCGATGGCAGACATAAACTGGGGGCTTTCCAGGTACATCAAAATGTGCCACTTGTTTACGCAGACAACCAGTTCTTATTTTATTTCTTCCTGATATAATGCTTATGAAAAACCCAGCTTTTATTCTTTTCCTGTGACAGCAGAATTTACACTGCTGGGTTATTTACACAAGAAAAATGTTTAAGGTGAGATGTTCTTGAAAATGATTCCCAGTTTCCCCCTTGCAGTCACAAGGACCCCATGCCCATGAGTGCCTGGGAGCCCTGCAGCCCTGAAGAGACGATGCAAGGACACCAGGACAGGGCCGTGCTGGGAGGAGATCCGCAGAAGAGAATGAGGCTGGACACTCAACAACAGCAGGTAAGGAGCTTTGCACTCAAGCATGTGCAAATATCAGTTGCAATAGTATAGGTGAAGTAGCTCTGGACGTTGGCACTAGTAGTTAATTGAAAAGTGAGAAAGCCAGAAAATCCCTTAGCACGAGTGTACTGTGTGTACTTATAATTATTTTGTACTTTATTTTTGCCTAAATAATGTGTAATGTTTGTTGGATTTTGGTAAGATACTGCAGAAACTTGAAAGGTTTCTGTAAAAGAAAATTATTTTTCCATCCATCAAATTAGACTGATTTATATGGGTTTAATGTCATGAATGGTAAACATTTGTATGCACTGTACAGCTCGTTGGTTCTCTGCTTCACGAATGTCACAGAGGAAAACTTTTTTGCTTAAGAATGAGTAAGCAGCTTTTCTTTGTAGAAATTCATGCAAATCCTTGGGAAGTGCACTATAAAAATGCTACTTCTGTTAGACTACAGACGTCTGTGCTCCATTTAAAACACTCTTTATGGTCTGATTCACTTCTTTAGCAAGTTCTTAAGAAGTCTGCATATTAAGAAAAAGCAGCAGAACTTTAAAGATTTTATAGAAACTAGAGCAGCAAAAAGCCCATTTTCTAAACCTCCTTTTCCTCAGGAACTGGAAAAGGAAGGTTCAAAATATAGGTTAATTCTTCTTGCAGCTCCATCTAATCCTTCTTTTATTTCCCTCATATGGACAGTCTCTCTCTTTTTCAAAAAAAAAAAAAAAAAAAAAGAATTGTTTAGTAATAGACTGTTTCCATGTGTGTGCATTTCCCTTCTGCCTTGAGAGCCATCCATGACAAAATAGTTAAGACCAAAGAAAAATTCTTTACTTAAGAGTACAGAATGCATTTGTTCTCTAAACTGTTAACTTCCAAATGGAAAATCTTGGTAAAAAGACCACTGAAATAAAGGAATTTTTATTCTGTTAGTAATTAGCACATTTACGTATTAACAATACAGCAGCAGTGCTGTACATTGCATACTGAAATGTGCCTGCTTCTGGTTGATTCTCAGGCTCTGCTCCTGTGTATCACAACTCAAAATAAAACCACAGGGAAATGGTATCAGTTGCTTCAATGAAAACAGTTTTCGACCAATGCTGAGGCTTCTGACACTCTTGTACTTTCTCTATATACAGAGTTTACTTGGAGCCTTTTTTCTTAAATATGCATTTATCATGTTAAATGATTTTATATGAGGGCAAAAATACTTTTACATATTTTGTCAGCATTAAAAAAGCAATCTTTTGTGTATCTGTTCATGGCTTAATAACCCTGGTCAATATAAACCATTGAGACAAGTTTACAGGCCCTCCCTGTTTACTGACTCTTTCTGCCATCTCAGTTGCATGACCCAGAGGAAGCCAATCAATTATATTTATGAGTGAGGTACAAATGACAGCCATAAATAATCATGAATCGCTAATGAGCAGAATTCAGTGACTGCAATTACCCACTTTCTCTCATTTTCCAGATTTGCTCATGTATGACAAACATGGGCAAATGTTCGAAGAACTGTGCTTCTGCAGCGATGTTACTTTGAAATGCTGCTTCCCTTCTCAAATGTGCTTTTCACTGGAGGCAAAAACTACATCTATGTACTTGTCTAGTACAGCAAATTACACCTTTTTGTGAATGAGAATTTACTTTTTAAAAAATGGTATGTTTCTAGATTTACCTTTAACAAGGGGTCCCTATGCAGGTACAAGACACAGAGGTGTTTGATTCTGATGTCCAGAGTTGTCTCTCCTTTCATCGCTCTAGCACAACATAACTGCAGTCAGTCAGGCTGACATTCTGTTTCATTTGTGTCATGTGATCACAAGTATATTACACAATGATAATAAATAGCATAAAAACATTAATCTGATTAATTGAGGGTGTAATGTTGCATAGATTTCAGCTAAATCAGAGTAACATAAGAAACCAATTGTTTCACTGAATCAGGTCAAAAATCCCTGTAGATAAGTAACTTTTCTCTGACAGTGGCATGTAGAGGATGCTATGAGAATGGTGCAAAATGTACTCAGAGGGAGCTTTCCCCTGCTATGTCCTCCCAGCATCTACAGCTCAAACAGTTGACAGTGCAGAAATTAAAATACCTCAGTTAAAATCAGAGTAGTACAAGCTGGTGTATAGCTTAGGCCTTAAAATAATACTAATATTATTTTAGTAGTGTATCAGAATATGCAAGCACAGAACAAAAGACAGTGCCTCCTCTGGAGATCCTGCTCCGAGCAAAAAGACAAAAGGAGTATCGTACAGATGAGAAGATGAAACACAAAACAAGTTAGTGATTTACCCCAAGTCATGAGAGTACACCAGAACCAAACCCTGCACACTGATCTCAAAGACACCCTGCTTAAGACCAGTCCAATTCACAAAATTCCCGTTCCCATTTCTGCACCGTTGCTCACCATTTGCAGTTTTTGAGTCCATCCTCCCACTCCCCTCCCTTCTTCCACAAATGTCCCAGTGATTTAAGACAGGGAAAGAGAAATAAAGGATCGCTCTGAAGATATCTGTCTTGAAGGGGGTTATTGAAGTTGCTGCCAGGAAGAGATGGAAAAAATGCCCAGTGCTGCTACCTGGGAACCCAGCAGCAGTGACAGATCCATCTGGGGTCAGCTGAGGGCCCTGCTCTTTCAGTAGCTACCTGGTATCTGCAGGGTAGGCTTTGTAATCTTGTGCCATCTGCTTCCAGAAGCAGAGCCGTGCTTTCAGCTGAAGAACACAAACCTCAGAAGCTGTAGTGCAGGTAGAAGTCCCACCACCAACTCATCTCTGCCCTTTCAGTCCATGCTGCTTGACCATGGCCTAGAATTTCCATAGTGTGCTACTAGCGTGTGGAAGCCAAACACCTTTATTTTCCTTTATTTGGTTAAAAATCATGGCAGTTATACAGATACAGTAAGGTCAGGTACAAGGGCTTCTGTTGCACTCTGCAAGCAAGTCTGCTACATTTGAAAAGGCTTTCTTATCAGCTGTGATCTTTTAATGTATGGATGCTAAATTTCTCAAGAATGATGCTGTTGGATCTAATTCACTCAGTGTACATGCACATGATCCATGAAAATGCATAAACCAAATATTGTTTTAGTCTCATTGTACAATTAGTCTTTCTGCAAAGCCTTTTATTTCTCAAGTGTTCCCAAGGAGTCTGATGGTAGTGTTTGGAAGTGCTACTGAGCACGGCTAAGGTGGTGTCTCAGGGTAAAGCCAGAAGAAATTTCAGCACTTAGAAATGGAATCAGGAAGTGCCTAGTTCCTGTGCCGGTGGGGAATGTGTCCCATCCCCTACAACATGGCCATGTCCAGAGTTATCACTGGGTTGAAACAAGTAACAAAACAATGCCATGCTGATTCCATTTTTCTTTTAGATGACAGCCTCTAGCTTTTTGCCTAAAGCTATACTGTATTAATAGGCCGGCTTGCTTCAATAGTCACTGTTTAGTGAATATTGAAGTGTTGTATACATACATATACAGTGAAGTATATTTTATATTATTTATTCTGCCACCCTCCCATCAACTGCCCAACTGGCTACCTGCTTCATGAGGACTAGCTGGGTCTGCTTACATTTACCTACCTGTCCCTGAAAGGAACAATCTAATATATGTAAAAATGTGGAGTTGTACTGTCCTAGTGAAAATGAAGCATGACCTTTTGTTTCATTATTAATGAACACAACAAAACACATTTATTAAATCTGCACTTTTTCATTACTCCATATGTTTCCTTTTTCCCAGCCCATGTCTGACATGTGACAGTAAAGCGCAGAATGATTGTCCCTAGTGCTTTCTCCCTTGTGATTTCTTGCCACCTGCTTCATAGCATTAAACAGATGTATAAGTGTAGAGCATTACAAAACCCATCTTTTCAATCATTTATCACTTAGAATAATAATAATAAAAAATATAAATAGAGCTATGCTATGGTTAAGCATTTTATCTGCTAAATGTAAAGAAGAAAGGCACTGTAGATTTTAGGAAGAACATGAAGCAGTAAGATATTTTAGGTGCATGGTAGGTCAAATTATCCATTTATATCGCAAGTGACCATAAGGCATTTTATTTTCCATATCACATCTTGTTTATGTTCCTTTAATGATCAAAATATTCCTCTAACATGCCATAAAGAGTATCTTCCAGAGAAATTCTAAAAGAGGCATTGCATTATTCATCGTCAAGTGAAGAGGAAAATTTCAATTGCCAGTTTCTGGTAAATGTCTAATTAAGAAAGGGGACTTCTGAGCCACAGACAGGCGCCACAATCATTAAAGGGCAGTTTTGTGAAGATTATGAGTCTCCAGTCTGTCAAGCAGAGTTTTTCCACAGCTGAACTAATTCAGCAGTAGAAAACCCTGTCTAGAACAAAGCCCTTGGAATTAACATCTTGTTTAAGCAAACACATGCCTACTTTGAAGTAAGTGTGATAGGTTCACAACTGTTATTGAGGTCAAGTTTAATGGTAGTTAAGTGACAGAATATAACTTCAACACTGTCCTTAATTTCAGCTGCAGTACGGGAAGTGTATGTACAGAGTATTTGAAGCCATACGGTGTATTTCAAGTAGACCAGTTTACTATAATTGGCACAACCAGTTCGGTTTTAACATTGAAAACTACTGAAATGTAGAACAACTAATTCTCTGTGCAATTAACTCTGAGGGTGTGAAAAGCATACTTACAGATGCAATTATTTTTGTTTCCAAAATCTTACTGTTTTTATTACAATTTTCTTTTTGAGGTGGATATTTGTTTTGGCAAGCTCCAAATTGGCTCTAATTTGGGATAACATCATTGCTCAGTAAGGTTGAAGTCTAGTTAGACTGTGTCCTTGAATCAGTCTTTCTTAACGACTGATTGCTTTAGTTTAAGTTTTGCAATTCTATATATGTGAGTGGAATTCTAATGGCAGAGGGAGCTGTACCAGTGATCAGCTCAGTGCAACTGGCTGGAGCGTTAGTTCTGCTGAAGGAATCACAGAATCACAGAATCTTTTGGTTGGAAGAGACCTTCAAGATCACCTAGTCCAACCTAAGACCTGACACTAACAATCCCTCCACTAGACCATGTCTCCAAGCTCTGCATCCAAACGTCTTTAGTTTGGAATAGTCTCCTCGCAAGTGCTGCTGCTGGAAGTTGCCAATGAAGTATAGTGGTGGTTACTTCCTCATCACTACTGTCTTCTCATTAGCACAGCAATTCGTATGCTGACCTCGGTGTTTATATTACTTTGGCCACATAATATCTTAGTCTAGTTTAAAGGACAAATCCAGTTTGCCCACTATTGTTTTTACCAACGCTGTCATTTTACTTGTCTCAGAGATGTGCCAGGCCAAGAGCATGTGAACAGAGCTTTCAAGTTACTAAAACGCTAAAAGGTCATTGCATCAGCTGTTTATTTATATGTGAACTTTAGTATTTGTGGAAGGTGCCAGCTCACCAGTCACGGAGGCAGAAGACTTCTGACCTCAGATCATCTGAAGCAAGGGCAGTGGCAATGTGAGCTTGTTTCCTGCCAGCGTTTCTATCCTTATTCTGGAGGGACAGCCTGGAGGAAAGGAGTTGGTCTCCGTGCTCACTTAACCCATGATTTCTCAGCTGGAAGAGTCAGTTTTGATGGGTTGTTTTTATTATATCTTCCCACCCTGAGAACTGGATGAGCTCCATCATCTTGAATCCCAGGGAACAGCTTCGAACATTGCCTGCCCAGTTAGAGTCATGTGATTTATCCTATGGTCTTATCCTTGGAAATATTATTTGTGTATTTAGGAAATGATTTCACTGTGTGCTTACCTCCCAAACTGTGTGTAAACGTCTGCTTACAGAGAAATGGGTACTCAGAAAACTGAGGTCCTAATCTTTATTTTTTATTTTACAAACTCAAAAGCTCTGCCTCAGATGACTCGTTCTTCTGTAAGTTTCCTTCAGTGGAGATTACTTTCTATTCTCCAAGGCACTTCCCTACAAAAGGAGGAGCCCTTCTTTCTGCGATTGTTTGTATAAGAGCTAAAGACATTGAGGACAGGTCTATAACACCTTCCCAATTTTATGGTTTCACCCTTTAGAAAATTCTTCCCCCTTCTCTATTTTCACAAACTTAAAAATGATCTGAAGAAAATTTCCATTTAACCAGAAAACCAAACTCTAATGGCATATAATTAGTTCATTTCATGTGCTGCAAGCAACTGGGAAGTAAACTTCAGGATACAGCTACGATATATGCACCAAGTTGCTGCCCCAAGCGCACTGATCACCAGTGACACTGTTCTGCATCAAGATTTCAAGCTGCCACAGTCCCCTTTGTATTTGTAATACAAAGCATTGAAATGCACAGCTACAATAGCCTTTAATGACTAGGTGTCTTAATTTGCTTTTTATTATGTGATTAAAGGTCCAATAAGGTATGTGTTCAACAAGAGGGAAGACCATTGTTCTGCATCATTAAGCTCACAGCAGCCCAAAAAGAAATTGTAGGCAATGTGCCAAAGCCCTTAATGAAGAGGATCTCTTTGAATTATCTATGGATGAGGAAGGGATAAAGCCTGAGCCCTGGTATATTTGATCCTCTTTGTGCTCTCTGTTATGAGGACTTACGGAGCCAGACGTACCAGACCTTCTGGAATTGTAATTTATTGAAGCATTATTTTCCCAGCCACACTAAAGCTCTTGGCCTAATAGAGAAAGTGCAGTTATGTACTATTATTAATTCTTGCAAGTGTTTTCCGAATTCCTATGCCTAGGGGTCATTAACCTTTTAAAAAATAAGGCTAAGGGGATTTATTTGTAACAATGCTCAATATTTCCTAAAACCAAATTATGTAAATTTTGTCAGACTTCGAGAAAAGCTTCTTCTAGTTTTCTAAGGAATGGCAATGTCAGCTTATCGCATGATATTAGGGTTACATGGGTGATACGAAACAAAAGCTACTGTAAGAGGTATTTATTACTGCTAACATTTTTAAAAACTTTTGTCTTTTATACCCTGTAATTTTAAATGAAAGTGATGCTTCATCTCCTTTACCGTTAAATTTTTACTGATTGCTCTTAAGTTATATGGGGATGCATTTTTATAGTTATAGTGACATTTAATTATCTGGACATACTCCTTAAGCTATAGCACTCCCTCCTACCTATCTTGTGAAACAGAGAAATCAAAGTAGTATGCTGTTAAAATAATTTTGCACAATAATTTGTATTTTGGAATAATCAGGGATTATAGTCTTGAATAATTCAGATTTTACTATGTTAGAAATCCTAATTTTATAGGATTACATGCACCTTTCACTTCTGTGGGAGCTGAGGGTATTCCAGCCATGTTTCCCAAAGGACTCTCACGCTAAATGTTAATCACTGCTGCTGTGCACTGAGCTACTTCCATTGCAGAAACAAGGTTGCAGGACTTTGCAGGTTGATTTCTAAATCCAAACTACTGCCAAAGAGCTGCACCTGCAGTCAGCACCGGATAGTTCAGTCATCTCAGATATCCCTAGGACTGTTCCTGTGATGGATTTTAAGGACACGTATTTAAAGAATGGTGCCCTGCATCTGTTATGAGATGTCAGTAACTTCCAAAGTTTCTCTGCTTCCTTCATTTCACAAAAAAACATAGTGCAAGCTTCCTAAACAATTAAAATATTCGCTATTTGTTGCTGTCTTTGCTCTGGTTGTTGTACTTCTGAATGTGATTCACTGATAGTCATCAAACCCAGATTGCATGAAAACTTGGTGACCTTGGGGGATAAGTAACTATTACAACAGCCACCGTGTGATCCGAACCGAGGGTTCACGCAGACAATAACTGGCACCAACTCTGCTATTGTGGGCAGCATCTGAAGCCAGTTCTCTGTACAGAATAACGTCTGAGAAATCTGATTATCTTTCTCTAAAATTCTTGCCATCATCACATGCATAGCAGCTTAGCAAGTGGAAGTGAGTTAGTATAAATAGAAATGACAGTAAGCATGTCTTCCTATTTGTTCTCACAAGTTTTTTTCCTCCACAAAGCAACAGTGTCCTTTGGGCGAGTGAGCGCGAATTAGATCAAAATGGTGTGATTAAAATTTAATCGCTTCCCTACTAGCATAACATACAAAACACATATATTATTCACTGTGTTGTCAGTGACATCAGTATCTGTGATCAAACGCAGGTAGCAGCACAGCGAAGAGCCCAGGATTTCACTGCTCTGCAACGCTGAGCAATACCCTCTGCCGGCAAGCGGAAAACATGACAGCACTGGGAAATGTCACCCGCCTCAGCCCTCGTGTGACTTGGTAATTGTCACATATTCTAAACCACATTAGGAATGGCAAAGTGGCAAAGTACGATTTGAGAGATCTGGGTGTTTTCTGTTTATCTGGAGTGTTCAACTCGCTTTGCATTTTCAGAGGTTAACTATAAGCTATCTGCCTGTGTTTATTTCAAGAGATCAGTAAGCATATATCCCTTAAATATCTGGCCATCACTTTACTTGGTTCCATCCCACTTTTTTTGTTCCAAATTATATTTCGGATGTGACAGAGTAAAAAACTTCAGAGACAGAAAGAAAAGCAGAAACAAAGGAAATGACATTTTTGTAATAGAAGTTGGTGTGTTATCACATTTTTCGAAAACTTATCAGATGCTTAATATGAATAATTGGATGTATAAAGATCTGTACAGTATTAGTTTTAATCTGCTGTCAATTCTAGCTATTTGTTAGCTGATATCTCTACATACAGAGGTGCAAGAACTGGACATAAAAACTTATATTGGCAGGAGCAGTCACTTAAAGACCAGACTCAGCACTGACTGAATGCATCGCACAGAAAGAAGTGTCTATACGTACTTGTAAACAGAGACAAAACCTTCTGAGCATTAATCATTGCCCATGTCATTCCTAACTTGTTCAAAGAGTGTGTGACCAAGCCATGACCCTTGTCAAGAAATTTTACTAATGCATACTAGAGAAATAAAGCACAGTGTCCTATTTCGTGCCATAAAGTTTTGTGAAGTTTGATGTATAATAGCACACATTTAAATATTTGATGTTCTGCAAGTGTAAATGGGAAGGTAAAAACATAATAATCTTACACATAACAAATAAGGCAACAGACCCTTTCATTTCCACTTGTATAAGCAATTCTTGGTATTCCATTTTCCCTGTCATTAACAGTGGTCACAAGCCTAAAAGAGAACATTTGCTTTTAGAAATGAAATCTAATGCTTTACCTGACAAACTTCATACAGTAATTTGTACTGTTCTTCTTGCTTCTGTAGAGTGCACAAACTGCATCCCATGTTTAAACAAGTGGCAGAAATAATCTTCCTTATTCAGCAGTGCAGCCACAGAAATCTCTGTGAGCAAGCATGCATGCAGATATCCTTTGCAACACCTAGGTGAGTCGGCTGACCTGGAACAGTTCACAGTGGTATCGCGCAGCGCGTTGCAGGGCAACTGTGCTCTGTTCTTTAGAGCTTTCCCTCTTCCCTGGCAGTACACAACACTCCCTCTGCTGCTGCACTCCAGCTGCCGTACTGTGCTCCAACGCGCACGCTATATACTGCTACTCATGCATATTAATCGGCTCTCATTGACTATTCATAACAGACAGTGATACAGAAGCTATAATTGCCAACTATGACAGCTGAAATTTCTCTAATTAACAGGCAAGTGCTTCAGTAGCAGGCATAATAAAAGACACTAACAATTTTGTAAACCATTTTGTAGCAATTACAAATAAACATGACTGCATTTTACTGTGGTCCCTCAGGATAATTCTTAACATATTTAAGCAGACCAGAAGTACATCTTAAATGTAAGTCACAATGCAATGAATCTAATAGCACAAAACTCAGCGGTGGCTACGGCAAAGTTGAATATGCTCAGCAGCATTTATTTTTCTCTCATACTGTGGTGGCATGTGAGAGGCTCACTTTTTTATAGCAGGAGATGACTGAGCTAGGAGGTTAACAAACAACACAGAAAGGCCATCTCTATCCCTGAAAGCCTCAGTACAGCCTTGGGACTTCGCTACAAAGCAACAGAGAGATGTTACTGGTGAATGTACGTGGATTTAGAAGACAAAAAGAGAGCCTTGGATTAATATTTATAGGTTAGCTTCAGAGTAATACTTATACCAAGTGAAAAATGGCCATCTATGCTGCTGATTTTCTCTATTTCAAGAGTGTAAATGACAGGTTTGCATATTAGTTATTAAAAATCTAAATGTTGCCAGATTATAAAAAGATATACAATAAGTCTGGCACGTTTGGCTATTGAGTATTTGAGTGCCTTGATCCACATTAAAACTGTGCCATAGATATAAAAGTATAAAACATCAGTGAACTGCCTAATGAACTAGAAAAGTATTTGTAAGTGTAAGCTTTATGGATATTTCCCAGTCTGTAGGAAACACTACCTCGTGTTGAGCTGGATGGATCATAATCTTTCCAATTGTTTAAACATTCAAAAAGTGTGCATTTTTATAATCCTTATTTCAATTCATTCTGCTATAAAGAAAAGAAGCCAGAATAGCATAAGAATGAGACGAAGAGTTTAATTCAGATATAGGTGTTTCATGGCAGAGGGCCAGGACCTCAGGCTGTGGTTATCTACCTGGTTTCTGACTGTTGGCTTAGCAGATTTCTGTAGATGACAATGGAAGTTCTGTGTGAGGATCATGTGCAGCTTTTATGTCCAAGCGATACACAGGTATCTTGCTGTAGGACGCCCAGCTATTACTACAATTGTACTGACTCACAATTTGCATTAAAACGATCAGCTATTGAAATGCAGTTTACAATGTGCACATGTTTAGTCCTAGACTTTGCTAACTAGAGACTGTGACATGAAGGGATCCTAGAGATCCCTGCACCCTAGAGAATGCGTTTTGGTAGCAGTCCTCCCACCTCAGGGAAACAAAGAATGAAAACATGGGAAAGCAGAGCAGGTCTCCATCCCTGTGCTGTGACTGGGATGTTTCTCCCACGAGATTCCTGCTGCGATGGTGACTTTCAAGGTTTGAGCAAGACAGAGATTGCCCAGATCTTACTGCTGGCCCTCTGTGCTGAAGAAGGGTTCAGGCTCTTGCTGTTAGATACACTTCTATTCAACAACATACTATGGGCTTTTCCAAAGTTGGTTGGCAGCCAGCGGCTGTGGATCTCGAACAACTGGAAAGCTCCTGCATAAGGGAATTAGTGCTCCCTAAAAGCAGAAAAAATGATGATAACTGAATTAAGAAAAAAAGACCCTAACATAATTGTAAAGAAGTTTATGGCTTTGATTAGATAATTTTTGGTTACGTAATTTGATTGAAAATTTTACCTTAAGTTGGTTAAAGATGTTGCCTATGTTTTTTTCTTTTTTATTTCATGCAATTATGTTTCTTCTTAAACACTAGTTGCTATTTAAATGTTAAACTTCAGTTCAGGTGGCTGCATTCAGTCAGGAGTTTTTCTCAGAAATAGCATGCAGCTGGATATGATGAGAAATAAAACAAACATACATGATCTGTCAATTGCAATTTCAATAGAAATGCACTCATTTATTATTTTTCTGTGGTGATGTAATGGACTATAAGAGATAATGTTTCATTATATCTAGTAAATGCCACTGAGACCAGTAATAATCTGTTTGCAAAAAGATTCATCTGATTCAGAAGGAAAATCTGCACATCAGGCCAGGGGAGTAAGTCCAGCAGAAGACTGTTGTTTTGGTGTCCAAGTGGAGCTCTCCCATGTATGTGATGCTCCAGATTCTTTAGCTAACACAGTAAGCACGTTGCTCAGCAGCAACCAGTACGGCGTAGTGGTGCTGTTGGCTGTGTTGCACTGTTGCTCTGGTAAATAAGCTAGCCTGACAGGCCAGCATTTAGCTCAATGGAGATGTTTTCCATTATTGGAATCTAATTCGTATTTCTCTATTCATCTCATAGACAGAAATTGTGGCACTGCCTCATGTTAGTATAGCCTAGATTTTTATGGTACGTTGCCAAATGTCAAACATTTGGGCTGAAAACTTCTATTCTGGGCATTGTCCAAGGAGGACTTTTGCTTTTAATGGTATACTTCAGCCGTAGTGCTTTAGTCATTTCCAAGAGTAAGAGCACAGAAAAAAATTACATTGCCTGCCCATGTTAAGAAATTCTGGATATGTTTTCTTTGAGAAGGTTTTAGTATCAATGTAACTTGAAACAAGAATTTGAAGTTTGGCACAGGGGTGGTTTGTGTTGTCCTTGCTGAAAGCTGCTAAATTTGGTCAGCTTTTCAGCTGCTACAGTTTGCATGTTCTCAATAAAAAAGTTGATACAACTTTTCAGTTTAATTTTTATGAGACTTCTTCGATGATGAACCAACTCTGGGGGTGACGCCAAAAGGTATGAAGAGGCCCTTGCATTGCAGTTCCCTTTCCTAATTGCTCTTTGTAAGGTTCAGGAACTGACACCAAAACCAAAGAGGTCTTTTCAGTGTTCCTCACTGCTGGACCCAGGCAGCATGAAAGAGCCTGAACTGTACCGGCTATGTGAGTGCAGTTGCTTTATAATGTACATACACAGGCAAGTCTGTGTGTTACAGAAAACTAGTAAATGTGTGTTGTATGCGGTGGAGGTAAACTGGCTTCCTTAGGTTTGTCCAGATAAGGCAGCTTGTCACTGGATCCGTCATCTGTGTTAACAATGTGTCATGTGTGGTCTTGCCAGCATGCCACAGATAATGAGCTTAACAAAATGTAGGCATAGGGGATGTCTTACATCACAAGTAATATGAATATTATAGTGGTCCCAGCTGAATCTGAGCAATCCAGATTGAATGGGAAGTTAGCAAGCCAGCTGACTAGGAACAATCGTAAATAGCCTTTGAAGGCACAAGGTGCCAGGAAGAGCTTTCATTAGCATTTATCTAGATTACTTGTTCCCTGACTGATTGCATGTGACCAAGTCTGCAAAATCCTTTTTACCAAGATATCTGGCTCCAACTATCAGGCATTTGCTTTTGTGTCCAAAAGCTAGTTTCCAAGGAACTGAAGATGGAAAGCATCCAGAGTGCATGGGCTACCAGGAGTGGTGGGGAGCTGCTCCAGGAGGCAGGATGTCCTGGTCAGGTTGCGGGTGATGGCTGGGAGGGAATCCTCTCCCAGCATACAGACTGGTTTTGTTTTTTGTGTTTGTCTTAGTTGCAACCTACAGTCCCTCAGCTTGTAACTACAAGCCCAGTTTAAATTTTGCTACTTAAATGTTTTATTTTAAATGCTTTATTTTACAAGCTATCCTGTCAGGTGTTGGCAGGTAAAGGGAATGCACAAGACCTATGCACTTGAGGGGTCCTGTCTGCACGGGTTAGTGAATCAGAATAAAGAGGGAAATAAAGCACTCATGAGGGACCTGCACCCTGGAGGGGAACTTTATTAGGGAACTCAAAGGCTAAAAAGCGCTCTCTGCCAGCTTTTCAAGGGTAAGGACTTACGCTGCCAAGTGCTGGCTCTTGGACAGCAGTTCCCACCAACAAGAATAAACTCATGTCCTTTGTGCGAGGAGCAGATGGCACATAGCTACCTCACAGATCTGGGCAAACACCAAACGGTCGCACTCAGTTCTGGGAGTTCCTAATGTTTGAGCGGTTGACGGCAATATTAGTAACGGTTTGGCATTGTTTATTTTGTTTCTTTAAATGCAAGTTGGCTTTGTTAGTATGTAGTAACTATTACATGGTATTTTTGTACATATACTTAGCAAATTCTGTTTAAACAAATGATTCCTATTTAAGCAGTGTGATTGTGGAAATGTTTGCTTAATGTATCAATACTTTAATTACTTTTCTTATTTTTACAAATATTTAAGACTTGAGAGAAACAAAGGCTAGGAAAGAGAACAGCTGTGACTTTATAAATAATTCTCACATTCGCGTGTTATATAAACAGAAGTCAGGAAACTCTACAGATTATGATTACATAGAGTGGTGTGAAAGAAAACTGTTTGTGCTACACAACTGGACTTTAAAGTAAGTATCTGGAATTTTTCAAAGTGTTTTAGGGTGCTTTTTAATTATAGCCATTGGGTTACCTCTATTAAAGCTTGAGTGCCTCTTTGTTGAGGATGTGTTCCAACTGAGTTCTGTTTCCCTGTGTTTATTTGCAAATTTTCAATACTACAATGCACCGATAGCTGTGAAGTGTTTGATTCTTAATACTACATTTAATTAATGTGGATCTACTTTAAAAATGCCCTTCTAAAAAGGCCTTTGTCGAATACTTGAATGCAAACCAGCATTTTCTATGGCATTGTGCAGTCACAAAAATTAAATACATACTCAAAATGTAATAGCAAAAAAAAACTCAATTCTGGAACTTTTTGCATATGGGCATAGCAATCTGCCTATGCACTGGAAGCTTCAAGACTGGAGCCAAAATATTTAAACTAAAACATACCACAAGAGAGGATGTGAAAGCAAATGTACAATGTTGGCTTTATTCCCATCAGTTAACGTTGATGTCTTGAGATCCTTATTTGCTCCACTTAGCTTCTCTGAAAGAGTTCCAGTTCTCAGAAGTAACTTAAATGAAATGATATTTAGTGTTAAACCATTAAAGGAAGTGTTCTGTCCTCTAAGCTCTTTAAGGAGTCTGATATCTCCTTAATTCATGCCACTTGAGAAAGACAGTAATGTTATAGAAAAATTAGAGCAACGTCATTGTAAGCACTGCAAGGCCGGCACCTACGAGAACACTACTGTGTTAATTCAGTCTTTCCTGAAGCAGAAATGATGAGGTCAGAATCGGGTAAATAACTGTTTAATATGCCACTGAGACCTTGTGATGGAGGGAATAAGGATGCTAAGAGCTGACCTACGGACTACAAAACTCCTCCTCCTGTGGGCTGCCTGTCTGGGTGCCTGTTACCGCAGTGCCAGGAGGGCTTGGTCAATGATTAAGATGAAAGGCGATCCCTAAACCAGAGATGCACGTGCTGGATTTACAGTCACACAGCCATGGGATTGGGTGAAACAGGGTTTTAGCTACGGAGGACAGAGAATGAACAAATCAGGAAAGAAGTGCTCTTTCACCTATTAATAAACCAGTTCCAAAATCACCATCTGCAATACTTCAGACCTAGCAATGCCTGAGTCAGGGACCTGGAAGCTGGTAACACTTTAAGTAGTTCTTTAGCTCAAATCCTTGACATGCTATCCTTGTCTATTTTCCCATTTGTGACAAAATGTATTCAGCCACTAAGAACCACAAACCCAAAAGTATAGAAGACTGGCAAGGAAATGAGAAAATTTGATTATAGGCTGGATTTGTGCTCTAAAAGCTTCTTCCATGTTAGAAGAAACCTCAGCTTCCTCTCAAAAAGCATCTTTGATTTCCTCGGTTTGATACTGGAACAGCCAAGCTTGCCTCTCTAATTTTTTACAGGTGATTTAACTAGATACTTTCTACTTAAGAAGAATGACAAATTTAAGGCTGCACAAATTGTCAGTATTTACATGGTAAAAGCACTGCGGTCATTGTTAGCACACTTAGAAGAATCTTAAATAGAAAGTTTAAGAATATTTAAAGGAAGAAAGCAGATCATGAAGGAATATGAGTGTAGAGTGAACTGTTAGTTATACACTTGTGTTTATAAGGTTCATGTGCTGTCAAATCTAAAATTACTTACAGAGCTTCTATCCCCATTTTGCTTTTGCAGTGAAATATCACTTTGGAGGGATAGCAGTGGTAAGCACAGACTGCTGTGAGTGATGGCTCATTTTAAAATAAAAATGTTTTCTGTAAAAGCGATAATACTCTTTTAATAATCTCAGAGCACGCAAAATGACTCAGTATACTTGAATGCTGCATAAAAACTATTGACATAATACTTAATCTTTGTAACCGATAGACACATGCCCAAAAGCTAATAAAGTTCATTCTAATACAAACGAGCAAGTAAAATAGTATATCACAGTCGGTGATAGCTTTGGATCCTGATCATATAACTGTAGCCCAGGGACAAAGAAAATTGAAGTGATTTAGAAAGGTAGCAAATAGGATATATCTGATATTAAGCAGTTTGCTGAAGCAAAACAGTAATGTCAGAAAGACACAAAGGTGTAAAATCCATTTGACTGTGTCCAAATGCTTCTACTCTTTGACCTTAATGTCTCCAGATGAACTCCCCTTAGGGTCAGCAGAATAATACTTAGTAATATATGGTCAGAATCTGCCAAGACCTGCTAAGTATCACAGTCTTCACTTAGTTTTGTATTTTAGCTACTGCATTCATATTATGAATTTTAAGCCATTTCTATTTGAAAAGATATTAACTTTCATTTCTCAGTTTTTACTGCTCCACACTTAATTTGAAACAGAGCAAAACAGGAATGCCATCTATGGTTCATTAGGTTTTATATTAACCATCTGATGAAAAGGATATGTGGGAATATTAAGTATTAACGGTAAATGGCAGTCAATATGAAAGAAGTTGCTGATATGTTTGCCTTTGTATTCATTTCTAGGTTCAGGTGCACAGGAGGAATCTGATTTCTAATTCTCAGCGAGATCTCCTAAGAAAAAAAGACCCAGAAGATGAGCAGACCTTGAATGAAATGGGATTGACGGCTTCTAGGAACAAAGGAAATGTAAGTGTTCATTTCTGTCTTTGAAGTTGGGAAAGCCGCATTTCCCCTGGAGGAGATAGGCATTATTTCCAGAGCTGGTCTGTGAGATTAATTCCACCGTGGGCACACAGCGGGGCCAGCAGTGACTGAGGGTTGCGCTGGGTCCTGCACACATGAAGCAACAGTCGTCTGTGCTTCAGCAAAGTACAGTCAAAACAGATTCAACGTATGGGGTAGGAGAGAAGAGTAACAGAGGCACACAGTGACTCCGACTGGTTTACAGTCACAGAGACAGGCTGTGCCAGCGCTGTGAACTTCACCTGTGTTTTCCTAGTGCCAACAAAAACGTAATCTTGGAACTGTCTTCTTCTCAATATGGAAGAACACAGAAGATGGCTGAAGTCCTACTGAGTGCTCTAGTGCACTCGATTATCTGTTGTTCAGCGTATAAAACACGCCACCAGTTTAGTGTGGTGTTTGGTTTCCATATATCCTGGTTAGAATATAATCTTACCAGCCTCTGAAATTGCAGCTACACTGGTTCATTTCTTGTTTCATTATGAAATCAATACTATTGTGATAACACTGATTTGATAAAAGACAGCCAAAGGCCACAGTCCCTTCTCTAACAGAGGAAGGACACTTCTCATGTCTAACTTGGTTCCCTCTGAACAAGGAATTCTAGTCCAATGAGTAAAGTCCGTTGTAGGAGACCACAGAACTCACAACTTTGTTCCTTCCACAGTTAATTAACTTGATCTAGTTCTATCTTAAATGGCGATGGAAGCTATTTCCACTTGTTATTAGCACTGTATTTTTGTGCAGCACTGTGAATCAATGGTACGTTACATGTTTACTTTAATGAAAAAAATAAATTACCTACACAGGTTATTGTATTGGCTAACTACGTAGAATTATTACATAGATATACTTCCTCTGCAATTTCTTGCCTCAAAATACATATTCTGAGAACCAGTATTGGTTAAGTAGCATTGAAATGAATACAAAAATATAAACATTTGGTAAAAGAAATGTGAAAGTACACAGGCAGACACAATGATGAATACCAATAATAACCTAGAAATGCTCATTCCTACTGGAACACCCATTTACCCACTAATATTGTCATTTACAATGAAGCCCCATAGCTGCAGGCTTCCCACAATACAGAAACTGAATTCAGATTTTCCTGCAGACTCTTCTTTTTTAGACTGGCAAGCCTACCAAGAAAGTAAGATGCACGTGGGTTTCTTTCACTCGCACCGCTGGAATAGACCAACATCCTTGATAAGGGTTTTACAGATAGAATGTAACTTAGAAGCTTAGAGGTATTAATTAATGAGATTGTCTAGTCATACACAAAATAAGTGGGTTTTGTTCTGCCAAAGTATTATTACATGTCCAGAATTTTTGTCCTGATGGCTAAATTGCAGTAAGACACCAGGATCTAAACTGTTAAAGTTTTTGTAGTTTACTGTATGATTTGCAGATTAATGTTTTTATTTTTATGTTTTGGGTTGCGGCTTGTCTATTTTGGAGTATCAGGTATAGCTGAGAAATATGTAAATGTTTTAGGGAAACTTATTATCCACTGTCCATCTTTGTTAACCTTTGCTGTTCCCCCAAAATGAGAGGGCTGCTGTATAGTACCATACTTTCTGTTCCAATTATTTTAGTCTGTTCTGGCTACGATGATGATAGAAAATTCGTCCTTTTTTTTAAGGACAGTGCAGTGCAATGAATGTACTGGATTGCGTGTACATGTCTACAGGCACAATCAATTCATGGCTGGGGGGAAGAGACTTAAGATTTCTGAGAAATGCACCTATGAAAGCATTAAATAACTCACAGCACAGACAATGGGGGCACCTACTTAAAATAATAGCTTAGCTGCCAATATGATGATCAACATGATTTTCTGTGCTACTTAAAATCCTTTTCTGTTTATCGGCTGTATTTAGCAGGTTATAAACTGCCAAACATGTATTCCTAAGTCTTTGAAATTCAAGTTTCTGTATGTTTTACTTGAGTTTCATATTCTTAGCAGAGGAGAGAAATCACAATAATTAAAGCTTAAAATATTCTCATTTCATGGTGTGGCTAACAAGTGAAACTACAAGTAATGATGTAATCTAACATGTCAAAAAAGAAAATGAAAAGAGGAGACAGAAGGCAGGATGGAGCCAAGGGATGCGATGTGCCATGTCATCTTCTAATTAACTAACTGATCCTTTAAACTGTCAAAATCAGCAAGGAACTCCATGGCCCAGTGTCTTATTAATATTCATACTAGGCCACTAGAAGCTATGATTCCAGTCCCAGTGGTTATAGTTAAACATTTGGAAAAAAAAAGCCAGGCTAGCCAAGGCTTCAACAGCTCCACATTCATAAGGAAATGAAGGCAGGCCACCCTGCTTTCTACAAACCTCTGCTGGGGGAAATTCTCTGAGGATGCATATTGATTTCTGAATTATTATGGGGATTGTATATTGAAAAAACAATTATTTTTTTTCTTGCTATGAGCTGCCACATTGTTGATCACATTGAGCTCTATGTTGTCAAATGAAAGAAAGATGCATGTAACGTTTTGTAATATGAGCCCATTTTTAATTTTGAGCACACCAAATGAATATGCACTTAATAAAACCCTGTCATTTAGAGAAATGGGTGAATTCATTTTGCCTTGTAGGATGCAATGTGGGATTGTTTTTGCAGAAATCTGGGGCCCGCAAGAAAAATAATCTTCCATAATCTTCTTATAATACAATTATTCTCTTACATTTCAGCCTGCCAGTCTTTTCCCACTCCCACTAAGTAGAGTTTCCTGAACCTTGAAGTCTAAGGGAGCAGCTGACATTTGGTTTCTCCATTCATTTTCTGTTTAATTCTTCATGGCAGGGCAATGCTTAAAAAAAATAAAAATAAAAATAAAAATCCTCTCTTCTCTGTATTACGTAGTATATTTTGGGGCCCAGTACAGGCTGGCCACTGACAGGGATATTCCTGTCTACAGTAGAAGATGGGGATGGGGACGGGGACATAATTCAGCACCCCCTGAAGTCACAGGGAGTTTCAGCACTGGCCTTGTGTAAGTAATTTCAAGACCAGACTATTTTGAGGATAGTTAATCCCATTTTACACTAGGCATTTCTATCTGTGCATGGCATAGTAGAAAGCAATATATTATGCAGCACTTTATAGCAGTATGATCAGTAAAGGAGTAGCTGGCCCATAAATCATATGCTATACCTCCCAATGAAAAAATAATTAAATACTTTGAATGTCATCAATGCATTTAATTGAGATACTAAAGAAAAAATATCTTAGGTTACCACCCTACTCCTTCTGTCCTCTTTACCCCACCCTATACCAGTTTCCTTTGATACAACTTTTTAACATGTTCACACAGCTCCTAGAGGAAATAAAACTCCGTATCAATCATCCGCCTTTGCAGCTCGGCGCACGTCCCCATCCCCTGCAGACAGGCAGGGCCAGCAGCGGTGCTCCCTGAGGAGAGCACTGAAGGCAGGAGCCCTGCTCCTCCTGCTCTCCTGCGTCCTGCACCATCCTCCAGCATCGTCCCAGAGGACTGATGTGGGGTTCTCGCCACAAAGTCCTCTAAAGCCTAAGTCACAGCAGGGCAATTTTTAGTAGCCTAACTAACTGCCCATGGGGCTCTTCCCCGGCTGTATCACCGGGCCATGCCCCTGGCGCTGCCGCTCAGCCCACCGCAGTGTCAGCGTAGCGATGCAAGGTCCTTGACAGGCCCTTGGGACCTCTGAAGTAGTGATGTGGAGCTCATGTCCTCCTCCATGAGGACAGACTTCCCTGACCAATGAACACTGAAACCCTGTGCCTAAGATGTGCACAAAAATGTACGTAGTGTGCCTACAGAGATCTGAGATTTGTCTGGGCAGCCTCTCAGTGCCAGAAAAAAGGAATCTCTAAGCAAAGATATTAACCCAAATATATATCATCACATATTCGATTGTGTTAAGTTCTATTATGTATGAAAGACAGGCTCAAATAAAAAAAAAAAATTAAATACTTTAAACTGTCTGTCAGCTAGGTTAACATCAGGCACCAAACTGCCAGACCACAAATCTTGAATATGTTGACTCTAAATGTCTACCAGGAGCATATGTTATGGATCAAAGAACACACTGATTAATCCAGCAGAGACAAAAGTCTGTCACTTTGGTCATGGTGGCATGATGCCACAGAAGACAGTACTAAGGAAGCAAATGAACACAAAACAAATGCCAATGAATAAAATAGCTCTAAAAGAGAATCTCCCCAAATCCAGTTTTATTAGCTCAAATATTTCCACTCATGGGTGCACTTTTTTCAATTCAACATTTCCTGCTTTTTAAAATCATAAAATTCTTAATATTTTTTTGTACATTAATGCATACATTTCCATGCTCTCATTTATTTGAAATCTATTCAAACAGTTTATAATTTTTATTGTGAAAGGTGATTACATGAAGCTATGTACATTGGTATATCATTTGGAAATGAGAATTTGGAATCACAGCAACGCTGTATGCAGAGCTAGATTGTTTTTCTTCAGTAGTTTTAATGGTTTATTTTGCATTACTGTCAAACCTTTTAGTAGGGTAGTATCTTGTTCAAGTGCAGTTTTACAGGGTTTCCTCATCTGACAGAGTTAAAGTAGAACGCTTTAAAACTACTTTAAGGGAGAGGAAGACAATGGCACAATTTTTCCAGGAATCTGCCCAGGAATCTTTTTTCAGGAACCTGAAATTTTCTTATTGTGAAATCTTGGGAACAGGAATAAGGGAAGGCCAGTCATGGCAGGATGGCTGTTTGTATTTGATGCAAGCGTACAGCACGTAGGGTTGAAGACAGCCTCTTGTGTACTCTGCCCGCCAGCCTCACTTCTTCTTTGGACATCCTTCCTGCCTCCCCTGCCGCGCTGCAGGGATTGCCCTGGGGCACTGTGTAGGGTGACAATAATGCTGGGCTCTCTAGTGCCAACAAAATATTCCTTGTCTTTCAAGATAATGGAGAACCGCTCGTAAAGTTTTACACCCCTGACTAATGTCAGGCTTATTTTACGTGCTTAACATTCGTGCTTGCTCCTTAGGCCCTTCCTATAAGTAGTGGCAGAAAACCCTGGTACCTTGGTTAGCTGCTCTAGGCTTGGCCTCTGGCAGTGTCTGCTTGTCCCATCAGTTCTGCGGAGAGCAGGACGCCCGCCCAGGCACCAGCGCAGAGACCAGTCCGGCCCAGGCCCAGGCTGCTGCTCTGCGCCTCGAAGCCAAGGCCTGCCTCCTCGGGGGCGTTTCAAGCAGTCTGACCCCAGGGGGCAGTTTTCTGTACAAGTTCACTTCTAAAACAGATTTTTTATTTTTGTATTTTTTAAATTTATTTGTAAAGTACGGAGCACGGGCAGGGCTTTCAGAGAAGAGCCACACCTGAGGACAGTATTTCAGCACTGTGGGTAACCACCGAATGGAGCTGCTGGCTGAGCGTTCTGCCGAGGGTCTGGTGCGGTGCCTGCCCGATCTGTTTCCAAAAGTTACTCTAATACCTCTGTATGCAGAAAAGCACATTTCTTTGTGAGCATTATTGAGCATTGTGGAAAAGAAATGCTTGCTGCCCTTTCACTTTATTTCCACATTTATCACTCTTCTACAACATCTCTCTCTCAAATGGTGCCTCAAACATCACTGCGTAAAACAGCAGCTGCTCACTATTTTTTTAGTATTTTCCAATATTTTTCCATACAGCATCACAAGTACAGTCATGAACATTCCCTGTATCAAGTATGTCTTCCCCAACTAATGCATGCTTCAGAAAATCTTTCCCATAACTTACACAGGAACATTTCAAACACTTTCCATTTAGTTTCAGTGTTTACTTGAAAGTGTTTCAAACATTCTCCACCTCTGCACTCATAGTTTCTGTAAATTTAATTTAAATTTGTTTTGAATTAGAAAGAAAGAAAAAAAAAAACTTTGGATAATAAGTCTTCCCTAAATTCAAGCTTTAATATTGAACATATTTCTTGTGCATGAGGTACCAAGGCCAATAGTCTATGGGGGTCCTCTGCTTGTAAACTAGGGGATTTGTACACAGATTATACTCAGAGGCATCTGATTCTTTGAAGAGAATGGGACTCCCAGCACTCGTCTTTTTGCTTCCAGAATAGTCCCTGATTAAGCTCTGGTGAAAGGCTCCCCATTCTGCTTGTCATTCAGCAGTGTTTTAATGTGTCCCCTACTTTTTGAAAAGATAGCCTCCTTTGTCATAATAATATCCTGTCAATGCATGCATGTATAGTTGCTAACTTAATGCATAATTTATGAATTAGGTTTTTCAAAGGTATTCATTGAGTGGGTATATTAACTATACACGTTTTGTAAATTTTCTGTCTCATTTTGGCAAAGGATAAGTTATCAGTAATCTTAGAAGAGAGAGTGTATGTGAATGTATGTGCATATTTTATGTTTGGTAATACATATTTATATCATGGTATCCAGCAAGCATGTCAGAAAATGCATGCACCTACACTTTTACCTGATCTTATTGCAAAATGATACTATATTTGTGTTGTCTGGAGGAATAAACATTGCTGTATTAGGTAGATCCCTTTAACAAGCCACTGTTCAGTTATATTTGTTCCAAGCTTGTTCTTCTGCATAATTTAAAAGACAGCTGTCACAGCTACATGCTATCTTGTCTGAAATCTGACATTTGTACAGTGTTAAAAAAGCCACCTACTGTGCTCAATACTCTGAACATGAGTATGCCCATTCCCCTCAACATCAGCTGTAGCTGGGGACACCCGTGCATGGCAGTGGTGCTCAAAACCTTGTAGGTTTGGCTTAAACCAAACACAGTCATACTCTGGGGAGGGTTTAGAATGAAAGGTGAGAAACCACGTGTCTTTACGGTACTGCTTGCAGTGCCTGCTGCACTGCTGGTCCAGGCGGCATTCTGTCTGCCAGGACACGGCGCGGGAGGGCGCGGGGCAAACAGCCGTGCCTGTGCCGGGTCGATCAGGTAGCACCCGGGTACCTGAAGCTAACCCCTGGGAAGCAGTTTGTGGCTACTCCACAGCCTGAAAACGGCTGGGAGAAACAGCATTAAGGCAAGACCTCGAATGGGACAAAAAGCTGCAAAAGCAGCAGTAACTCATCAAATCATGTTACACTACCAGAACGACTGGGAGTTTCTTCAGAAAAAGAGTTCAAGTTAATTGCATGGTAAGGACAATGAGCTCAGGATCCACATGACTCAGGAACTGATTTATGTACTGCAAATATGTATATCCTTTTGAGAAAAGGCCATTTCCTGTTTAAAAATTTAAAAATAGTTGATTAAACTCTGTGGTTACCAAACCAAACACATTACACTATTTAGTCCATTAAAACTCTGAAAGCCTGTTACTTATTGTACAGTGATGCATTGATTGTATTTAATCTTTCCTCCTTCTGCAGTTATTTTCATTTCCTGTGAGCAGCGTGCACTACCGGCAACAAAACACTGCGAGCATTCGCTGGCCAGCGCAAGAGCTGATTATAAAAACCTATTGTCACTTTGACAATATTTATAAGAAATATCTGGATTTTATGAACTCTTATTACATTTATTATTGTAACAAACATATGAAAGCTGGAGCCAGATGATAATAAGGATACTTGAGCAAGCTCTACTGAAAAAATCTTATCTTTCACAGTTAAATTAAGTTAGTGTCATAAGCTTTGATACATTCAAATGTTTGATACGCTACGCTACTTTATGAAAAGCACTTTTTAACTGAAGCTAAAAACAGTGTAAGCATGTTTCTTAAGGGGGAAAAAAAAAGAAAGCAGACGTTGACCTTTCCTATAATTGTCCAATATGAGCTTGTTATTTACCAGGTAACAAAGGTAAATACTGTTATTACTCTAACTTTCACTGCTGTGGTTATAAATACACAGGGGAAATGATGCAGTCAGACCCTTTTTTTTCCACATACCTCCTCATGCACTTTTTACACTGCTGAGGCTGTCTTAGAAGCGGCAATCAGACCAGTTAAAGGGATTTATAAAAACAGAAACTCTCACTAAGTTGGAGCACAGTGCAAGGCCCTGGTATACAACATTAGTGCCATAGATAATGAATTTCCATAAAGATCAAATTCAAAAATACTTTTCCATGGAGTTTATCAGCCAGTGCTAATTTCATATTTTAGGTCTCTGTTTCTCCTTAGATTGGTGAAAAAATACAAGCTTCTAAAGGCTGTTTTCCAGGTCTGTGTTTCTAAATGGCTTTCCTTTCCCCTGCAACTCAAACATTTAAAGATACAAAGCTGTAACAGCACGAAGATGCTAAACTACAGTATTCATGAGTTTATCTCATTTCAAAATCATGGAACAATTTTTGAAAAACAATATGTGTTCTCAAAAAGGTGTAATACTTCTAGTACACATCACTTCTACTGAGTAAAATTATTTTATACTGAGAAGTGAAACTGTTTGCTCCTGGTTTTGGTTTTCATTTAAACTTAAAGAGTTTATTTTCCTCTTATCACCTTGTGTATAAATTCTGTTGTGAACCTGCTCTAACAAATTTAGGAGAAATGGTGATGGAGAGTTATTGGCTTTGCAATTCATGGAACAGTAAGTTTGGTGTTTTTTCCTTACTCTTAATCACTTTATCTAAAACTCAGGATTTGCATTAGTGCTTTTTCAGCTTAGTGTGGTGATGCAGCTTAAAGATGATTTTTGCTGTCAGTGGGCAGAATTAAAGAGATGACTTCTCTTCTGTTCTTCCTCAGAGTCTGAATTTGTCCTTGTTTAGTTCAGACATCAGGAGTAGAAATACAGAAGAAAGGGAAGACTTACTCTTCTTCCAACATATACATAATCTTTGAATGGGGGTGGGGTGGGGGTGGGAATTCCTATTATAAAATATAATATAGCTAGAAAGTTCCAAAAGGTGTCAAGTTGGGATTTTTAAATGCCCAACATCAATTTAATTCAAAATGCTGCCCCAATGGAAATGGGATTGTTATCTCTGTTAAAATATGTCTTCAGGAACCTAAAAAAGCTTTGACTCATCACCCAGATATACTTAATGTTACATCTTTAAGTTGTTGAGCAAGTCATTTTTAAGATAAGTCTATGTGATTTTGTGGCTTTTAAAAGTGACCATTTGTTAGAGAAAGCATATCAGCAGGAGAAATGGTGTGAATTTTTTTCCTGCTACTGCGGATATAGCCTTTTGGTTGCTCTAGTAATTACTTGGATCAAACTACAGAACTTTTATGATTAGCCTGCAAACTTTGCTCCTACCTGGAAGATAAAGGATTAATCTTTTCAACTGTCACAGCACACAGCCAGCATTGTACTCTTGGTCATGATGGTAATTTCTTAAGTCACATGCTTAGAGTTAAAATCTTGCTCTTGAGTTGCAATATGTGACTAGGATTTAAGTATCTGTTTTGTGTGATTAAGAGTAATTCTGAGCAATTAAAGAAAACAGTTCACTTGTGGCAGGTGGCAGAAAGCTAAAGAAGATAATTACTCTTTTTAGTCATCTGTGTTAACTGCCATTAGCAGAATTAAACTGAGATTCACCACTTTGAAATTTGAGGCAAAGTTCCTTCCCCTTAACCACATAATATAACATTGTCTGAGGTCTAATTAGGAAAAAAAAAAAAAGTAATTTAATCCTGCTTGCCATGGGGTGCCTATTTACTAATTTTATTAAAAGTGTCGGTTCTCCAAGATATGATAAATTGAACAACTGCTTGTATTAAATGCCTTTGAATTGCATGTTGGCTTTGAAAAACTGTTCAACTTTGAGAAGTTTGTCCAGGAAAGTCCTGATCTTTACCATCAGCAACTGCAGAAATTAACTTCTATTAAAAAGAAGAAACATTTCTATCCCCTCCATCACGTGTCACAACCGTGAAATAATCCAATACCCCTCCCCAAGTCCACTGACAATTGTGAGTGCTTAAATTGAGTGTTAATACAAATGGTAAATATGATTCTGGCAAAGCACTCATGTTTGAAACTAGCATTTTTTCAGATTTTTCTATTTTCTGGAAATTGTAAGGAGCCTGTGTCTCATGAATATAGTAGATAGCTCATGTTCTATCTTTCATGTTTGTCAGTTGTGTCTACTCTGTACTTTATCTTTGGATATTAGGATTCTGGTAAAGTTAATGTTGTCTCACCCTATAACCGTACAAAGACACAGACCCAGCCACTGTATTAGATAGACAAAAGGTTACTCTGGAGCAACTGCAAATATCAACGATATTTGTGAGTACTGAAGTACTAGGGCTTGGGATTTTTCATGGTAAACATTACGCTTAATCAACGGTAGGAGTTTTCATGTTTGTAGAATGATCCCCGCTAGTTATTGCACCTTCCTTGCTGATTAATACCAACAAGAGTTCATTTAAAAATAGGTGGATTATGTTAAAGGAATTATGTTGGACTTTAATGACTGTAATGACTAATTATAAATTTGAGAATCTGTTATGATTCCTCTCTTCTGTGAAATAGTTGGCAATTGTATTTGTCAAAACCTGATCTGTGTTTACTGGCCGTTCTTGTGCTGCAAGTATTCTGTAGCAACGAGAGACATAGGATGCCTGGAGAATGCTATCCAACTGACTTAGAAAGTACCACTATGTACAGGCAGAAGAAAATGGTGAGATTTAAAGATCTGAGATGATCTTTAAATAGAGCAAATGTTCAAAATCTGATCTTCAGCTGATATAACAGGCATACTACAAATGAAGGACTGAGCTGACAGGGCTGAGGATGAGATCCCCAAAATTTTAGTTCTTACAAGTTCCTAACAGTGATATTTGTGTGATTGGTTTTCTGACTGCAGAATGGCTGCTGCTCTGGGAACGGCATCTCCTACTTTGCCAGATGTTTCTTTTCCTTTTTCAGCAGACTCCATATGAAGAGACAGTTCTGTATGATTTGTGAACTTCTAGTTTGTGTTGGCAAACTTGGATTAACAAAAGCTGTTTTCTGTTGCAAAGCAATACGAAGTTTCTCTCGGCATTAAGTTTTTGAGCAGGGTGGTAATACGTGAGGGAGACAGACCCAGTCAGTGCCAGTGCAAGACCTCTCTGTACAGGGGCTTAAGGCATCTTCGGGTGCACTATGCTGTGGATACTAATGGAAACTGGGTGTGCAGATAGTATAGCATTTCTCTTCATTTTTTGTGATTACTGATGGGGAACCAAAGGCTTGTATGGTTGGTCTGAAGAAATAAAGGAATTCCAGAATTCAGAGCTGCATTTTCAAGATGAAAATCTGGAGGTTTTGTTCCCTTGCCTTCATTCCTGTGCCTTTTGAGTGACTTTCACAAATGAATGGCATGCTCGGTGTTTTCACCGGAGTAGAAGTAAAATCAGCAACTTCACTGTTAGTGTGTAAGGGTGCTGTTCCCCCCCCCCCCCCCAAAAAAAAAAAATATATATATATAGCTATCTATCTCAGATGCCTTGACATCCTCACACCTGGCAGATAGGGTGCAGGACTTAGGAGGACCTGCAGCCCTTTGAAACAGTATCTGGAGAGCAGTCCAGATACGCCACAGTGCCTAAAATGCCATGCTCCATGTGAACTTCCATGCTCAGGCCACCGAATCCCAGTTCAGGTGTTGTATAAATGCTATTGCCAAGCCGATCAGGCAGTTGGAACAAGCTGACCTGTAGCTACAGCTAGATAAAGTAAATACACATTTCCATAAATTAGGTGTTATTCTGTATGAAGTTTCTCACTAGGTTTATTGTGCTTTGATCCATAAATCATTGCAATATTCCTTTAGCTAGTGAGTTGTCTTTATTGGAAATAAAGAAAATATTTGCTATGGAGGAAATATAAATGAGCTGAATTCAAATGAATAGCTTTATGCCAAATATACAGGACAGTTATTCAAACCTCCTCTAATGTGCCAGAACTACTGGAAGTGGTGTTGCTAAGACTGTTTTGCTGTGCAGCCGCATGTCCTTCCTTAGCAGAAGATGCTTCTTACTTCCTTCTTCCCTCTCTGAGCTGTGATTTGGGGCTTCCGTGGAAGAGAAAGAAGGGAGTGGGAGGCAGATATTGTGCAGGAGAACAAAAGCCCTTCAAATAACTCTTTCAGACACATTTCACACTGTAATTGAATGAATTGTACAGAAAATCCTATGTCTGTAGAATACAACTCCCCAGGTGCTCTCAGCTACTATATCCGCAGCTGTTTATATTCAAACTAGGTAATTTAATACACTTACATCTGTATATATTGTACAGTGTATTTTAAAATCAAATGGCTATGAATTTTGATTTGGAACAGAGCAAACATCTATGAAGAGACACTGCCTTTCTCCTTGGACCTTACTGTTAATCTCTGAACATTTAAGCAATATTAAAAATAGAGCATAATGCTGAGACATAAGCTCTATTTTCAATGAGTGCGTAATGTCACTAACATGACATACATGCACAAAAAAAAAAAAGTACGTATCACGTCAGTTGGCAAATCAGCTACTGCCTGGTACTCCCCAAGGGGGGGGATTCATGCATGAGGCTGCCAAAAGAAGGGTCATGATTCAGTTTGGCAGGGGCATAGCCTGGACACATTTTCATTTAATTGCTCCTTGTCATGTGAGATGCGGTCCTGGGTGACATTGTGGCTAGAATAATACAGAAAATAAATACACAGAATCTCATATATGCCAGAATCTCTAAATGCTTTGTTTATTTTGCTAGTGATCATTAGAGATAACAATAATTAGTGTTTCATTTTCTCCCACTTTTTTCCATCATTTCTGCCTGAGTGATGCAGAAGTCAACACACAAGACCTACAGTACATTAAAACAGGATATTCTCCCTGGCTGATTTCTAATGTTATAGTCAAACTGCTTGTGCCTCGCTTTGTAACTTCATCAACATGGGGAAGAAAGGCTAAAGATACTTCTTAGGTCTCCCTGTAAAGCCTGATGGCTAGGGATGTCCTACACTTTATTCACAGCAGGAAGCAGTGTAATTGTCAGCTCCATATTTCTCTACTAAAGAGCTGCCCTTGGCTAAAGGGAGAAAAAAAATTGTGAACAAGATTTTACAAATTTGGCATATGGTAGAGTAGCTGAGGAGGCTGAAAGTGACTCGGCAGCGACACAATACAGGGCAGAATACCCTTCTGTGTGTAGCGAAACCTCTCCTTTGGAAAACACAATATACAAAACAGGCTTGGTTTACTGGAGGTGCAGTTGCTAGTACAGGGTAGGTTGGGGAGGAAGAAACTGCATGTATGAGTACACTTTGGGATGGCTTTGCTGGATATGAGGAAAGTATAGGGAAAGCTGCAGGGGATGGTCAGTGGAGGTATGCGGGACTTTTTTTTGTATTAATGCACGACCGAAATATGTTCACAAGCACTGCATAATGCTTCCAGGAGGCTCTCCCAGGTCTTGTTATCATAGCAATCACACAGTCTCTTCCCTGTGCTTGGATCTCAGATGGTGATGTAAGCTGGCCGCAACTGGCTGCCAGCAGGGTACCGCTGGGTACCGCTGCGTCCTGGCCTCTCACATGTGTCCCCTGGACACACAGGAGTCACGGGAACCCTCTCCTGGCCTCGGTCAGTCACAGATGTCACAGCCTGGGGCAGTTTGTGGCTGCAGCCGAGGAGTGGCCGGGTGTGGGCAGCAGCGGGTGGCCAGGCCGTCCCTTCCCTTCCCTCCACTGCCACCCTGCCGGCTGGCTGCGGGGCAGCACCCCGCGCAGGCAGAGGGGTACTTTGCGCACAGCATGAGGGGACGCCCACACAGTTGCACGGGACCTGGGCAGGGTGCCCTGATGGCCCTCTGCTCCTGAGGGCCCCAGCGAGCCCGCACTGAGCCCGATGACCCCGGCTCTAGCTGCTCACTTCCTGGCACCAAGGGAAAGGTCTCAGTTTCATTTGGCCACAATAAGCTCTCCGACTCCTCGTGTAATTATCGTTTAAGAGCGTGTTCAGTGTTTGAAGGAGTCGGCCATTTAATTGTATAAACGCAAGGGTTTAACCACAAAAGCTGCCAGACACTCCCCCAGTGAGCATTTATCAGCCAAGCAGAATGTCCTTGGGCTATGTATTCATCAAATGTTCATTGATTTAAGCTTTGGGCATTTTATAGGATTGGAAATTATTACTTCTGATTTAAATAGTGTTTAGAGGACAGATATCAAATACAAAATACTATTTATAAAACGAGATTTTTTAAGGATTGCACAACAGAAATACTGGAGAGCATGAGGCTCCCTCCAGTGTTTCGGAACTAAAGAATGGTCTCTCTATACAGCAACTAGCTGTATTAGAAATAAAGTGGGCCCATTTTTCACCTTAAGTGAGACTTTGCTCTTCCCGGTGACTGTTCAGAGTAGAGGATATCAGGTCCCCTGAAAATATTTTCAATTATGTGAGAAACATGGAGGGCTGCTTCTCCTGCCTATTTGGTTCTGACAGTCTGACTGTTCATAAACATCTGAAAAATGACAAAACTCCTTTCTTTTTAATCCTACACTTTCCAAATGCAGGCAGCCACTGGATATTTGAACTGCTGAAAATGGTATTTGGTCACTCAGAAAGGGGCTCTCTAATTATGAGGGGAAACTTTCCACCCATTGCGGTGAAAGCTGATCAGCCACAGAGATGCGTTCATCAGCGCGTTGTCTTAAATAGAAATGACGCACTCTTTTGGGAGAACAAAGCACTGACACACTCTATATCCAAAGATATAGATATAAATATATTATCTGTTGAACTGTATCTCTGAAACAGCTTTAGCATATCAAAGTGAAATCCCCTGAACGTGGAGTCGATCTTTATGCGGGGCTCAGCAGTGATGAGTCACACACGCCACGGCTGAGCCACTGGGCCAGCCCAGGATGGTCCCTGCCACCAAAGTCCGATCTGAAGAGTTTGCTGCTTCTCATCTGCAGCCTTCATCTTCTCTTAAGGAAGTTCAGTTAAAGGTGTGTTTATATATATATAAGGTATTGTCATTTAATATATTACCTTGGCCTTTATAGGCTTGTCCTATATGTAGCCGTGAGAGTGTGACATTTGTTTATAGCTGAAACCTGTTTTAAGTGAAGAGTATCTCACATAGCAATTTGTCAGTGGCTAAAGAGCCTGGGGCTAGCAGTAGACATTCACTTACAGATTCTTTAGACTATTTTAAACAGGCCTTTGGGACCTCCCTACTGACCAGCCTATAACATGCCCTTCTGTAGCATCTCACTGTGCTATTTCTTTTAATTGACTAACCTCAACACTGGCTGTTCAAAATCACTTTAACCCAAACATGCCCCCGGTCTGAAGCTCCTAATGACCTTCCCCTGGCCCTAAACACATATGGCTGAGACAATGCAAACATCATTTGGAAGATGAGTAAATTCAATAACTCAATTACCACTGCACCAAAATAACATTTATCAAACAGTGGCCACAGCGGTTTGTATCTTTAGCTCGCTGTGTTTCAGTGGCACGGCATTTGGGTGAAAGTAACTAATCGATTTAGGAATGATTAAATAGAAATTTGTAACACTTGGCATTATTAAACCTTCAATCTTCATTACATGTGCTTAACGATTACATCATGGGCTGTGTAAAATAAATTAACAGTAGCTGGAAACAATCTCATCATAAATAAAGAAAGCAAAGGTATTAGACTAGTGTTCAATAAAAGGTCTAATAGAAATACTTATATTGTGGCATTATTACTAGATTGTGCATACTGAGGTTTGGAGAAGTTTTAAGACTGAAAAAATGTAAAAAAGCCTAACCCTCCTCTATCCCCCCATGTATCTAACATTGAACTCCTTTATTTTAAAAGGTCTAATTTAGTGGTAGGGCCAGCAGCCCGAGGGCTAGAGTTGAATAACAGGTCACCCCTGCATCCTCCTCAAGCAGAAGAAATACTTCCTTTACAGACAACCTAAATCCCAGGTTCTCCTCATGGGCTTCCACACCCTCATCCTTTGTCTGAAGTTCAATGAGTTTCTAGTTCCACCTGCTCCTTCAGACACCCACGAGGTCCTTTCCTTTTCCTCTTTCAGGACCAAAACACTCAAGATTTTAAGTTAATTTTTAAAATAATTTTGAAAACTCTCTAAAAATCTTTCAAATATTTTCCTACCAGTTTTGTTCAAACCCCGACTTTCCCGCAATCATCCTGCTACCCTAGGTCACTCGTGTCTTCTCTTGCCGTCCCTGGACAGACTCAAACTTTCATCTGTTCTCGTAGTCACCTGCTCTGTGTAACCTGCAGCTCTGGCTTCAACAGACTTCATCTACTTTTATATTCCAGAAATTGCAGTGACGTTGACTCTGATCACATGAAATTTGTATTTGCCAGCAGCCAGGGCATGAAGCATCATGAGTGCAGCGTGGGGCGACCAGGGAGGGTGAGGCCACGTCTCCCAGCAGCAGGCTGCCTGTGTCTGGGTGGTCATCAACACCCCAAGATGGAGACATGGTCTGCAGTGTGCAAAGCTTGGCTTGCACGCTGCAGTTTGGTATTGTCATCAAGTCTGCTCTTTTGCCCAAGCCTGATTTCTCCCCCTATATTTCTCCTTTTTACTGAATATGATTAATATGATTTTGAGTGTTTTTTTTTTTTTTTTTAATAACAAACTTAAAAGATCAAGTTAGAGATAAATATATATATTTTAAGACTACATGTCCACACAGTTTGTGGGTTCAGTGCTGGCAATGCTTAGGCAAACCATTCTGCATATAAATACGTATTTTGAAAGGTTCACATACTGTTATTGTTACATGAAATCAAAGCATTCCTTTAAAAATTACACTGGCTAGCTATTAAATAGATAAGTTTACTCTGGGGATCGCTACAGTTATGTACTTATTTATGAAGTACTACAATGGAAATTTGTTTTGATCTATTCTAGAAAGAATGATGAGCCAGGGGGTGTGAAAGAAGCCGGTTGGTACTGCCCTGTCTTGCACCGTCAGCAGGACTGCGCTGAGATCTGGGAGGACTTTCCAGGTAGCTGTAACCCATATTTACTCTCCCTCTTTGGGCTTATGCCAAACTCAGCTTGCCTGGCATTGGAGAATGTGGGCCAGAAAGGTCCAACACCAAGGCGTTAATCTGTAGCAGTAAAATGTAAATAGCTTCTACCCTTACATTCAGGTTCAAAAGATAAAGCAGCCTTTTCTTTCATTTCCTACTACTATCTCTTCTAGGAGGTGAAAAAGAAAGAAGCAATAAACCTGGTCCTGAATGACTAATGAAGTAAAAACAAAACTGGAATTAAAAAGATTTAACATATTTATCAAATATTATTGAACTATTTAGAAAGGGTTATACAACACAGGACTGTTTTCCAACACATCAGCCATTACCATCTCAATGAAAAATAATTTATATCACAACTCTCCTCCTGTTAAAATTGGAATGTAAATTTAAGTCACCAAAACCCATTTCTATACCATGACAATAATAAATAATAAATCATATATTATTGACAATGATAAATATAGTCCCTTGCTTATTTTTCAGAAATGAATCAAGAGAAAAGATGGCTGCATCAAAATGGCTCAACCCTATAATTTTCTTCCAGTCTCAAGCATATAGCAAATGCCATTATTATGTTTAAAGTTGTGTTTTTTAAAGCTGAGAAAACAGGCCATTAAACAAAAGCAATCAGCATGGGGTATAACCATTCAAGGCCCTTTATTTATTTTATTATTTAAAGAAATTCTTGTTAAGGGAATGGAAAGGGCAAAAAAAGAAAAAAAGAAAACAACAAAGATGAATCTTCAGGTATAAAGGGAGCAAACTGTGAAATGAACCATCCGATAAACAATACAGCTCTTAATCCTTGAAAGGTACAGCAGAAGTGCCTATTGCTCCAGGAGGATAAATGAAGATACACATTTAAGGCTTGAGTTCAAAATATAGCATTAATAAGCCAAAGATCATATGGTTAAAATCACAGTTACAAGCTGATTAATTGATTTATACTTGTAAACCACTTGTTTATAGTTCTTGCTTGGATTAATGCTCAAGTTGTTGACTTCCACCAAACCTTGCACACTCATATGTTCCAGCTCCATGCAAACACATGAATTTGGAGTCCTCAGCATTGGGATGGGGCTGTTTTGTGTGAGCTGTAATGCGTTGTTACAAAGGAAATTAGTAGTTCCTTTTTAAAATGAAAGCATCTGCTTCAAACTTTACTGATTCTGGTCACTGTAAGGTTATTTTCTGTCATTCTATCCCATCCCATAAGAAATATCTTTAGGATGAAGATAAATATATGAAGAACAGGTGGATAGGAAAACTAAAGAAGGCAAAAATATTGACTTGAATCATCAAGGAAATACATAGTGGTCCGAATGGATACTGTCCCACTGACAGGCTTGTAATTCCATCCACCTTCACTGCTACAGAGCGAGCCCTGGCATACCTACCAGTGAGCTGGGGTGCCCATAAAGCAGGTCTGGAGTAATGGCACCAGAATGTAAAATGCAAATAATGCAAATCGAGGTACAGTAATTAATCAAGTATAAGGTGACAGTTACCTCCAGCTCTCTAGAATTAGATTTTTAACAGTTAGCATTTAATTGTTTTCACATAAATGTTGCAAATAGATTTAATCTAAAGATGTATTTTATGTCCTAAAACTTACAGGAGGCCTCAGAGTGAAATACTTGCCTCATTGAAATCGTTTTAGGTATTTTCACTGACTTTTGTGTGTACCGAATTAGGACTAGAACAGCTGGTTCCATAAACTGACAGGTATGTTGTCACAATAAAATGTTTGGACCCTTTCTATATTTCCAAAATAGATTTTTTTTTAATGTCATATTTAGAAAGTTTAAAAGTGAAATTTGTATAAAGTGTTACTAAGTCTATTGCAGTCATTAACATGAAATATATAAAAGACTTTTCCCCTACAGATGGAGGTGTGTACCACATATTGTTTAGTGTACAAAAGGGCTATGTTATAAAGCTTCCGTAAGTATGATTCTGGAAAGTTCTGCTCCTCTTACAAGAGAGTTTTGTTAATCAGCTGTGAAGTCTCGCACGTTAAATACAACAGTAGTAAAAACACGTATTGATTGGTAGGCCAGCAGCTGGAAAAGGTGTTTTATCTCCCGGCTCTGGGTTAGATTTATCCCAGGTCAGTGTTCAGCTGCCGAGCCGGTCACTGTCCTGTGGGACGGTGGTGGGTGGGCCTAGATCAGGATCTGGGAATGGCATTAAAATCCCACAGCAATCAGGATCCTAAAACATAGCTAAGATGCTAAACAAGCTGTGACAGTATTAGCCTGCTGCTCCAAAGCAACAGGTTTCCAAGTTGTATTGAAGTGATAAGGGAGAAAGTTTGCTGTGTTGCTGGCTGTTCTATATTGTATCATGTTTCCCTAAAAACAGAGCTTTTCCTTAAGAGGCAAGGAAAGCTTATGACATTGATCCAGAGATAGGAAGCACATTTCTACACCCATACCCTTAGAAGCCTAGTCCAAAGCTCTATGAAGTCAATAGAAAGATTTCTGTAGACTTCAAATGCCTTCACATCAGGCTCGGGGGAGCACGTGTCCCATGAGAACCCGAAGAAAATATCAGAGTCTAGAAATTCAGACATTCCCCTCAGTTTATGTTCTGACCACACCACACTACATCATAGATTATCTCTGCGGCTGATATGAACGTAATTTGTGGAGGGTTGGATTAACATCGTCAGTGCCACAGCCTGAGCAGATTGCTTCCCCGAGCTGGCATCTGAGTTCATCAGCCCCCTGCGAGACAAATTCCTTTTTCATTATTTTTCCAAATAACATTACCTTGACCAGAAAATGTGAAATATGCCTTAATCTCGGGTAGCCTGGTGAGGTGTATTTGCATTAACTCCACAAGCAAGAATACAAATTTAGGGTTCAGTTGGTGGTCTGACCTAATTCCCACTTTACTGCCAATGTTCCTCAGTATTTGAACACCAGTGATGCAAACAAGAAATATTTCTAGGTCCATTATCTAGGGTTGATACTGTATTCCATGTACATGGGCTATAAAAATACACCATTATACCATACACCTGTGCTGCAGAAAGAATGGATTCTGAATCTGACTTTCTGAATCTTCATTTTGGCCAACATATTTGCAAGACGTTATAAACCCCCGGTATCGGGGCATCAACTCAGTTCAGGCACTGAAAACAACCACTGAGAAGCAGGCAGCTACTTTTTAACCACGATTGCAAAGGTGCTACAACTAAGACTACAGACTTAATAGTTAGGTCTGGTTGCAAACACTGTAACCATATGCATTCCTTAATCTCTCTGCCTGGAAGGTGCTGGAACCTTCACGGTCTGCTCCGGCTCCTAGTTCAGTCCTGAGATGCCTGAAGCTTGGACAGACAGCTGAGCTCGGTTATCAGCGATGATGACTGGGCATCTTTTCAAGTGTTTAACTTTGTTAAGCTTTGTTTAGCTTCTGCAGACAGTTTTAAGACTTGCTACTGACATACATCCCACCAAGTTTTGCGCGAAGTTAACTGCAGAATAATTGAGAGCAGATGTAGGGCAATAATGCAACAAACATGATTGTCTTGTTATCAGTTCACAAGACAGCAGATGATCCTTTCTATCTTCTTTGAGGAAAGACACTTTGAAATGACTACTATAAGAGCAACGTATCCCTCATGGTAAGGCTGTAACGATCTACTGCCGCAGTGTGAGTACACAATCTTTGGGATACCGAGAAGTCAGGACTCAAACACAGTCATTTGAGTTCAGCTCTCTACACTTCCCTGTGGTAATTCTTTTATTTTTGTTTATTTATGGAGAAATAAAGAGTGTGATGTGGAACAGTAAAGCTAATCTAAAATGTTTCAGCTAGATGTGTTTTAGTTGGCAGGACAATAATAACTTAGTAATAACCTCACAATAGCACTGGGTGTATCAGAGAATGAACGCAGCCTACACTCATAAATGTCCAAGTGTTTATGGAGGAGGATAAATTTATTCCCCGAGTTCACCAGCTGCTACTGAGCAAGTTTTCACTACTCGGTTTCAGGTTTTCTACAGGTATGTGCTGCCGGGCAGCTGTGCCTAGTAGGGCACATAAATCCTCCGGGCACACCAGAGGGCTGGGACTAAGACACTGTGCTGGTTGCAAAGCATCGTCAAACTGCCAGCCCTCTGACCACCAGGTGCTATTTTGATTTTGTATAAAAGTACATACCCACTTGTGTCAGTCTGGTCTTTGGAAGACGTTAGCACAGATATTCTGGTTGCATTTGAATTCCAAAGGCAATACCAATAAGGGATACCTGTAATTGAATGTAATATTTGAGAAGGTGGTACTCTGGTGTGCCTTCTCCGTACCGTTGTTGTCCCGTAACTTATGTTGAGGGAACGTTTGAAGATACAGCTGGTGGTAAATTAGGCAGCACCAAAAGGTACACATTGCCACAGGATATCCCAATCAGTTCAACAGTAAAATTAGCAAACTAATAAAAACAGAGGGAGAACTAATGACCTTTCTTTGAGTTTCAGCCTCATGTTTCTCCTTCCTTCTGAACTCTTAAGGTTGGGTCTCAACAGGGAGAAAGGAGAACAACATGTCAGTCTGGATGTCCATTTAAGTTGGCAAATCCAACTCCTTAATTTGCTAGAGGCTATTTACTGAGTGCTCTTAAAGAACGCATATGTTCAACTGTACCTGCAACCTCACTCTTTCTTTCCAATGCATGTTTAAAGTTCTGAGGACTTCATCTAAAGTTGTGATTAAATGAAGACAAGCCTCATGTAACGAGGTGAACTTCTAAAAGGAACAATTTTAGTTTCAAATGTACCTTTTTTATTGGTGTCTTTGTTTGGCATTCTCAAACTAAAATTTCTAAAGCTGAATTACAAACCTACGAAAAATGCAGTTACCATTTAGGTACCAAAACAGCCATACTTGTATTGGTGCAAATGATACCATTGTAACACAATAATCAAATGAGTTTCTCATAAACTCTTCTGTAATCCAATAAAGCAACAGCCTTTTTTTAAACCTTTATCAATCTCAATCTGTAATATTTACATACATATCACAGATAGGGGATGAAAGGGAACTGGAAGAACTGACAAGCAAACTGAGATAAATGAGAAATAACCCATCATTATGGCAAAAAAAGCAAAAGGCAGCATTATGTAGAAACTTTATCGAGTAATTAATGATCTATCTGGGAATAATTACATGTGACTCACTGCTCCCATTTTCTTAAATGAATTTAAAAGCTATTAAATATCCTCTTAACAATAAACAGCATGTGAGATACTGCTTTGCAGCTTTTGTCCACAAAATTTTATCTTAATCAGTGAATATGGATAGTCTTGAGGAAGAGCGGATACAGCTGCCAGGTAGTGACGGATATGTATGCTTATAAGAGAAAGGTGGAGATAATGGATAAGACGACACAGAGCCTTGCATATTAACAGCGTTACTATTACTTGCATTGTACGGATATAACTAGCAGATGATGTCTTTTTATGGCCAGTCTAATATAAGATGGTCCCAGTGAATGCATGTCATGAACACTCTGCGATTGCCATTTCTGTCATGCAAACACAGGATGATGTGGGAGAAGGACATTCCACCATGTGCATGGGTCCGAGTGAGCAAACCAGTCTAAGGGGGGATTGAACTGAACATGTCTATATGCAGTCGGTGCTCCCCCAAGAGTTTCAGTGTAACACTCATGCCATTATGCTACCTTTTTTTGTTAGAAAATAAATATAAAGATGATGAGTGTAACGATGAGAGAGATGCAAGAGGGTGCAGACTAGGGAGAATGGGACCCAGTGGGAGTCACAAGTTCAACAGGACAGACAGAAAATGCATTTTCTTTCCCTTTACCTGCACAAAAGGATAAGGCATTTATTATGCAGATAGTGTGGATTTGAGGAGTACTGCACTTCAGTTTCTTTCTGAGTAACTGAAAGACTAGATTATTATGAAAGCACTAGCTGCAGTATTTTCAGAATAAACCAATTCCACTGTATATCCAATGTGTGGGGATGGAATGAGACTACCTAACAGACTGAACAGCTCAGGTTGGGCCATTCAGCAAGGAACACTTTGCTTTTGCAACTTAAGTAGAAGGAAAATGCTGCATTGCTTGGGGCAGTGATGGTTATGTGCAAAAAGAAGTTAAAGCTCCTGGGGAGTTTTACGTTGAACTAATGAAATTAACCATTTCGACTTTACCAAGTTCATTCTTTTGATACCGAGTCCTGCATCAGTTCTATTTCTTTATCATATTTTGGGAAGAGATCATTCTGCCTTTATTTTAAGATTTCATCCTACTTATCTGCTTAGATTGTAATCCTTCGGGGCAAAGTCTGGTTCTTATTCTGTGCTTGTGAAGGTATGCATGATAAAGCCTTGTGTTTCTGCTACATGCTCTAATCAGCTATAAAGAATGTTACAGCCCCAAATCAAAGAATGACAAAAAAAAAAAGTCATCCTCATGGAGCGAAACAAACTTACAGTACACAGCTGTTTCACTTAATGGGTACAGCTGTTTTTATCCCCAAAATAAAAATTGCTCAAAACTGTACAGAAATTTAACTTACATAAGTCTATTTTTTTACAATTCACTTACAAGCTAAACACTCCACAAAAAATAATTCTATCAAAATATCAGCAACCTTTAAATACTCTATTTCCAAAGATACAGCCTTTGCCATTAAATTGTTTTTTTTTCACCAAAAACACTATATCATGCTAACACGATAAATGTTATATGAGACAATTTAGTGTCATTATTGGTGTTCTGTATGAGCGCTAATGACCTTGCATAAAGCAGACATAAATTATTTTCACATATCATCCCTAGAGTAGCTTTATGAAAATGCATGTAGTGATTGTGTACTTAGTTCTTCAATTAAATGCCCGAGAAGAAGTGACTTTGGTAAGGTTTTGCCACTTGATTTCATGGGATGATCCCATTCCCAAAAGTGATAATAACCTACTTTTATGCTAAAGGGCAGTGATTTGAAGGAGAATATTAAAAATCTATAGCTGTTGTATTTAGCATTTAATTTCAACTCAATTAAATTGCAATTTGATTGGGAAAACATTTATTTGAAATATCCAAATGAGAACATTCAAAGACAAATTTTTCATCAAAAAGGAAGACTACTTTTCATGCAAAATTTTACCTACTCCAGTATCAAACCATAAGCATCCTTCAGGTTTGAATTTTCATAGCACACATAATATATATGAGGTATGCAGAAAATACGTGCTTAAAGACATGAGTTAGTTTGATCCTGACAAATTAAGAGAGATGTAGTGCACATAGACTTAATCAATTTTGTAGTTATTTCCAAGCCGATGTATATAGTGAAGAAAAGACAGTTTTACATAGTTAGGTGCTTTCCGTTCTACAAACTAAAATGGATGTACTTGTAAAGATGTCTGTTGTGAAGACATCAGCTTTAATCATAACTTTTGGATCCAGATCTAATTTTCTAAAGCTAGGATGTTCACAGCTGCGGTACTGGTTTTGGCCATTCGCTAACCTTTCACTTGAGTTGCTTGCTTTAGAAAGTGGCTTCAATAGCATGCCTGATCGTCCTCAGATAAGCTTTCTGGAACTAACATGCTGTGTTTAAAGCATTCTCAATCAATTAAACAGAAATGCGACACAACGGAGGAACATGTGTGCAATCCTGTTTGTGAAACTTCATATTCCCCAGATGCTAGTGGATTGAGTTCTCTCACCTTCAGCATTCTTTAGCAAAAAAATAAAAATATTCTACACTAAGTAATAAATATGCAACAGCTCAATATATATTATTTTAATCATTTCATATCCCAGGATCAACAAAAGTATAAGAAACATAAAGAAATTTTTGCATTAAACTTTTTACAATAGGCAACATTCTGGCATGTCCCCCCAGGAGAGTCAGTTTTAGTTAAAGAACTCTTCTTCAACTCTCTCGCTTAGTTTGAACGAAAGCAGCCCTACGATGGCAGTAACACCTGAGCTGAGGAAGAGGATTGTGCAAGCAGCTTTGAGCCTCACGAACGCAAGCTGCTGCTTGTGGCACCAGACAACTGAAAACAATGCTGCGCTTGGACTGCGAGCTAGCGTGTGGATGAAACTGAGACAGGGCAGCACACATCTGAGCTTCAGTTGGAGCAGACAAGCTCTAACCAACATGCCAGGTGGGGTTGCGTGAGAGGAGAGCAATGCACCTAAACCAGTTAACCTTGCCCAAGTCTTCCAGCTTCAGCTTGAATGCACTTACGCAGTTCTCAGCTGACGTTACAGCTCACTCAGTGTCTGGTGCCGGCTTTTGGTAGCCAAGAAGCGTAGGCTGAATTGCAGCATAAGTAAACTAGAAGAGGGATTGTTTGATTTTATTTCTATTTCTCCCATATACCTAGCTTAGTAATTGCATAGTGCAATGAATAAGCACCTCCTAAATGTGTATGGTTTTGTGGATGTAAGAAATAAGATAGCTATCTAGAAAGTGTTACTTTTTCTTCCTTCCCAGCATATAGAGGAAATACGGCTAATTGTTATCTTTGGCCTCAGTATGACTATATGAAGAAGATGCATAAAATATATGTTGACAGAAAGTTGAAGTGCCCTGCTCTTCTTTTTGATCATCTGTATGTTTAACTCTATGCAATTCTTCCTTTCCATCTAATTTGAGGGCTGAAGAAGTGAAAACAACTGTTTCCAGAGATAAAACCAAAGATAAAAACAAAGAATTAAAATTATATTGTCCTTTAGTCCTGGCTCCTATGCTAGTAAATTAATTCATAAATGGGAGTATTAATACTTATGGTGAAAATGCATTCTATAATTGCCCTGCTTAATAGATAAAGGCCCAAGAAAAAGACAAAGAAAAAAAAAAGAATTAAAGTAAATTAGTGTTTTCATTTTGAGTATGAAGTTTTGAGTTGCAAATGAAGATAAAATGAACGATATTTCCTGTTTATGTTACCAAGATTCTCATTAAGGTGCCTCCTCTTTGACCTATGTTGTTATGAGAAAGAAACTACGGCAAGTAGGCTTATACTAATGAGAGGCAAGAATATCCCTGCTTTTTCACAATTAGAATAAATGTACTGGGGAGCCAGATGGGACCTTTAAAAATTTCCACAATTATATGCCTTCCACAGATAATGGCAAAGACCCCACCGTGGCTATTTTAAAGCAACACACAAACGAACACATTAGCAGACTTCTTGTTAGATTCATTTTTCTCCCCCTTGATTGTGTTTTGATGTTTGGTGAGTTCCAGGGAAGAGGCAAGGTTGGGAAAGAGGTGATTTACTGAAATATTTTCACTTAAAATGATAAATTTCATACAGCCTAACTAGAAACAGGTTTTTGCTGCATGAAAGGAGAGCTGAATAAATTAAAAAAAAATAATCCTATGGTGGCTTTCATAAGAAGCAACTAATTCTGTCAGTTTTATCTAATTAAAACACCAGTGTCCTTGCTTCTACCACAAACTATGTCATTGCTTCTCTGCTTGTAATCCCCTTCTCTCCTCACGTGCCTTTTTCATCATCTCCTAAGCCTCCGCCATGCCAGCTACTCCCAACTGTATTGTTCTTGTTTTTCAGGTCTTCCTCTAAACTGAGCCTTTTGCATGCGTAAATGTGATTGTGTATGTCTGTATCTGACTGATCAAACACCCTTTTTTATCTTCAGAATATACATTTCTAGGATTGGTTTACTTGTGATGTTTGCAAGAAGTCTAGGAAAGAGCAACAAAAAGAGAAAGAGCATTCATGCTCCAATGTGCCATTTTAGTTCAGCCACTTGTTCACGCACATTTGATATTAGCAATCTCTGAATATCAGACCTCTTCAAGTTACCTGAAGCTGGACACTAGCACATGAAGTGAAAAGATGGTTTAATGTACAGAGATTGACTGAGCATCTTTTAATTGCGCAGTTCAAACATTTTTCCAAACCCCATATTGCCTTCCCAAAGACCTCACTTGCTCTTGTATCCGAGAGCTTATGCCAAAAAGGTGGTTATCTCAGCGAGTCTGGCTGACCATGAGGAGGAGAAAACCCCGTACAGGGAGCCTATCTCAACCTAAGTACAAAAGAAGGAAGTGAAATCTGAAAGCCATTGTGCCTCACTTGCTTTAAATGTGAAGATAATGCAGGAAGCGAATAACCACTACCAATCCTGAATCTTTCTGTGGTGTATGAACCATGAGTTTACTTAACTGCACTGGCTGCTGAAAAAAAGGCATTCAGGAAAACATATTTTGGCACTATAAACAAAGTCCAGTTATTTCATTTTACTGTGGCATTCAACAAAACTACCAATAAATAAAACAATTGGCAAGGCTTTAAGATCCATGAGAGTATCCAGCAGTGTAACAAACAAAACAAGCTAGTTATGACTGTGTTGTAAAGTGGGTAATAGACACAGTGGGCCCAATTTTCCAAACTTTACAATAATTTGAAAAGCCCTGCAGAGTGCTTGCTTGTTACTTGTTCATCTTACTTCCTTCACCGAGGCTCATAATTAATTTTAATCGTATAATTCAAGAACAGTTGTTTCATTGTGTCGTCAACTTTGTAGAGTTTTTAAATTACGGGAAAGCTTCTTGAAAATAATTATGGAAAAACCGAAATTGCAGGTGTACCTTCCTGGGCTTGCACTGAATTGAGCATTGCCTGGGGTACGTCTGCTGCGTGCCCATGGAAGCGCTCGCTCCGTGAGCTTTAAGCCCGTTCCCGCGCACGCAGGGCAGCATGCCGCGATCATTACTGTGATGGCCGGTAGGGTGAATCTGCTCCTTGCTTGCAAAGCTAGACTGCTACCTCTAGGTGTACCTGTGTACCACCTGCCTGAAACGTGTCACCGCTGTCTGCAGATTCTCTGCATCTCCAGGGTCGCGCAGGACCGCAGGGTGAGCACACCCTGAGGTCTTGCAGCTTCTTTCCAGAAGACCACGCTGCAGTGCTAAACAAAAGTTAGGGCTTGTGTAAACTTCAGAGGGCTGGGGTAAGATGTCAGGGCGATCGAGAGGTGAAGGTCCCTGCCGGTCAGCTTGACTGCTTGCCCTGGCCCTGTGCGCGCTGTCAGCCCCTAACAGTCACAAGGCAAAACCCTGCAACTGTGTGGAAAGGGAAGTCACAGCCGAGAAGTTACCGAAGGGCAGCTGATGAATGGTCACTCATTAAGCTGTGGTAATATTATTGCTTGCAATGCTCTGTCCATACAGTTAATCAATTCAAGTGAATGAAACTGAATTAAGGCTGCTTTAATTCCAGATGAGAATGTCGACACAAGCATTTAGTGAAGTTCAACCGATCCATTTAAAACAAACTTAAATTTGCTTCTCTCAGTAATGCAGGTAACTCTGGGACAGGTTCAACGCAGCTGCTTCAGGCTGAGCACATCCCATAGCACAAGGTGCTGCATCCCACCCTGCAGGGGTGGAAATCCCACACCACAGGACAAGGCTGCAATGCTGCATAGCTTAGCTCGGTATCTACTCGGCTGTGGTTTGATAAGGCAAATGCTTAGGTACTTTTTAGCAAGTGGATGATGAACACGGCAACATAAAACATTACATGCAGAAAAAGAATGTAAGCAATTGTTAGCAAAATCAGCTTATACATTTACTCTTCATGTGTCATCAGCATCTACCTCAAGCACGCAGGGACAAACAAAACCAAGTTGTTTGTAAAAACAGAGCAGATCTGGTTAAGAAATAGAGCTGATAAAAATATAGAAAACATCATATAGAAGAAACATCAAATAAAAGTTTTTTATCAGTACTTCAGAGGGCACATTATTCACGCAGCCTTCATTCATGACCACTCACACACATGCGTGCAGCTTGTCTCATTGTAACCCGCGCAGCAGTGGAAGAATAACAGCGCACTGAACATGTTAACGCCCTTTGAACTACCGCTGCGCTTCAGAGCCACCGTGCCATCGCAAGGAATTGTGCCATTCCTCATTTCTCTGAAAGCTTATTTCACCTTGGCGTTTTTCAGATACGGCTTCAAGTACCTGCCCTTCAATTTATATGTGGAAGATTTACTTCATATCCAAAGGGACTAGAGACCTACTTTGTCTTCATGGTAAATGTTGTATTTTTTAGTAAAGGGGTGGATGGAAGCACCATGAAAGTGAAATACAAAAAAAAAAAAAAAAAAAAGGCCTGTTTTTACAGCATCATGTANTAGAACAAGAGTTGTCGTATCAAATAATCCACAGGAAACAAAGGAAACACAAAGTGCTGGCATAGCGTACCAGACAGAAGAAATATCACACTGAGCCCTGAGACTCGAGAAGACATCCTAGTCTCCTTGAAGTTGATGGGAATTTTGCCACTGAATTAATGGAGACAGGTTTACACCTGCACTGTCTTAGAAGCAAATGCTTAGCTGCTGAAGCACAGGATGGCAGCCACCCCAGAAAAACAGCAGCTTGCTGAACCCCGAGACATGCTGACTCAACCCGAAACCTGTTCTTAGCTCAAGGACTGAGGTTTTGGCATGACTTTGTACCTGCTCTTGTTTTATTTGCCGCAGCCTTAAGCAGGGATTGTACACAAGCTAAGTGAGACAAATCGTCTAACAAATGTGAAATGGAGATCATAGACTAGCCAGGACATAGGATATGGCAGGACAAGAGATGACTGGAAGCAACTGGAAGATTTATTCCCTGCCTTGAAAAATTCAGAACAAAATCAATTAATTAAACTTTATTTCATCCCATGAAAAGATACAGTTTTGAAAAGGTAATAAAAGCTAGCTGAAAATGCTCAGCAGCATCTCCCATGTTCAAAATATTTTGTATGCAGACTAAATCGTTTTTCTCCGTTACGTTCCCTGCTGCAGACCTGGTGATGTCATTGACGTGTACGTGCTGGTGGCTTAGGGATGAACACTGATTTGTCGCTCCGACTGCTGCGAGCTCCTCAAAGAGGGACGTGCCTCAGCCACTGGGCTTATGCCTCGCTAATGCGTAAGTTATCCCCTCAGTGTGGTCATTCTGTTGGGTTAATATGGATTTGTGTAACAAAAGCCTCAGATTATTTTAAATACTAATCTGCCTCCAAGTAGTAATTACAGTAAGAAAAGAATCAAGCACCTGGACACAACTGGCTACCTTTGCCATCTCTTCCCGTTCACCAGCATCTCCCGAAAACAGCCAAGAGCAAAGTTGCTTATTAGTTCTAAGCACCCCACTGTTCCAGCCTATAATAAATCTTATAACCCACTCACAGCAAACTTGGTGCACCACAAGTAAGACTTCTTCATACTCGCCTATCCAGGAATAGTTCAGTACCAAAATGCCCAGAGTTTTGAAACGATTTTGAAGCAAAGTAAACAGGCTTTTTGCATTCAAAGAACGTAGTGTCCTGTGTGGACTGCATGGACTCCAGCTGTGGGCAGAGGAAAGGTTTTCCAGAGAGGTATTCCTTAACAAATGAGAGGTAATGAGAAAATCTAGTAAATGCCTTTCACTTCGTTTTCTCTAAAGCAGTCTCCACAGAATACATTTCAGGCAACCTTGTCATTGCTCAATGTGAAATGGGCCAAAAGGTGAAAGACTAGTACTTCCTTCGTCCTCATGGGATTGCCAACCACTTACAAAGACTATTCAAATGATCTCATTAACTAAGAGCCCTACTTCCAGAGATCCTTTCACGTGCCTGTACAAAGACAATGGTTCCTGGTAGGCTGACATAATTTCCATCTGATTTTTTTTTCCTTAAAAAGAAGCTTACACAGTTGGCTGAGAGCTTCTCATGCTTACTTAGTGGTAAGAATTCTGAATACCATAAATTTGGTGCTCAGTGATGCTTTTGCTAGCTATTGATGCTCATTATGACTATTACTCACATGAGAAAAGACCTAATTTTAGAAAATACCTGCAATTTATTTGATACTGTGCATGAAATAAACTTACACCTAACCCAGTACAGGTGTAAAAGAGAGTCATATATTATGGAAGAAAACATTTGCTTTAAGGCGGTACATTACTTTTTGGGCTAGGCATTCCAGCTTCATTCCCTTCTTGCTGTTGCAGATGCTGAAGAGCTGTCTTTGCACCTCTCTAGCCTGCGTGCATCCCTTTTCCTGGGAAGCCAATGGCATTGATTAAGAAAAGAACTGCCTAGTTAGCCACCTATCCATTCTTGAGCAGGGAGAGACTTGACTGTCTGATGTATCCTAATCTCTAGCGTTACAAGCAGGTCCTGGTTTTCCTAGAATTAATGGTTACAGACGTATCGATCTAGATGTGAGAAAGGTCACACTCCCAAAAGCCAGACACATAAAAGAGAAAAATGGAAATGAAATGGCTTTATGCTTCCAACTGTGTGTTACAGCTGCTGAGCTGCGAAGGACTATGCACAGCATCTTTCCAAAATTATATTTGTCTGCATACAGGACTATGACGGGGAGTTAAAACGTGCCTTAGCTACAATACCCCAGTTTGCAACATCCCAACTCCTACAAGCCTCACCATCATTATAACAATACCAGGTTTTAATCACAGAGAATGTCACCTTCATATTAAAATGATCCAGATATTTTTCAGTGTATGTGAATCAGCAAAGTCCTCTGAGGCTGAAGTATGCCCATGGTATTATTCATTGTTTTATACAGAATGAAGAGAGAAACTAATTCACTGTCCTTTTGTACTGGGAATAGAATAATGCCTGTGATTTTCTACTTTGAAAAGATATTTTATAATCCCATTTAATGTTGAGTTAAACATTTCATTGTTTGCCATGGCTAATCCACAGATTTGAAGGGAAAATTCCACTTTAAAATGTAACGGAGCTTCTCTGTTCCTTCAGTTTTGAATTAGTACTCACAATTTTGAAAGTAAGTACCAATTTGTGGAGGTATTTGCCAGCATGTGTTCTAATACACTTATTGTTAAGTACAGTGAAACAGAGGGTGCTTTGGATACCGAATGCAAATTTGGTCAGACTAGTAAAACCAGTGCAATCTTCACTTAGAGATGCCTTCTAATTAAATGAATAAACTTATTCTGAAAGATGTTCAATGAAGGATGCAGAATAGGATTATTCTACTCCATCAAGCACCCTTTTGATGTCTAATGAAACTACAACACCAGGTAAATTACAGTTTTGTGATCACTGCATACTTTTTAATGAGATTATTAAGAAAAATCCAATATATTACAAGTGGGTCAGATACATTTTTATGTATCTGTCTGGAGAGACAGCCTCCAGAATGATCATTCAGAAATACACAGCTGACTACAGAAAGAACATTTAAATAAACATGCTGTTATTAAAGCATGGAAATCACATAACTGTTGCTATTTACTGACACTTTCAAGCATCAGACTGCTTTTGAATCTGTTATGGCCAGTGAATAAGCTCATAAAAATATCCAAATATTCATGGATACATAGCAATAAACTTTAATAACAAATTCTATTACAATATTTTTAAAGAAACACAACTGTCCCAGCCATTTTTGGATATTTCAGCAACATTTTAAAAGATAACACAGTGCGTACCAATATGCAGGGGAAATGCACAGACACAAGCCTCACGTGCCATGAAGCACATGCCACACTGCACGGGGTTACAGGCCTGTTAACATTTCCAAGTAAATGAGGCTTAGTATTCAAATGCCTCAATTATACCAGCTCTTTCTCACCGTAAAGTAATCATATGTCATATGTATGAAGGTGACACCAGTACAGAAGTGCTTTCCGTTTAAATAACGCTGCTCCCTGTGACAGCCGTGGTCAAGCTCCTGTTGACTTCCACAGGAACCCAATTAATCCGAATGGAAGGCGCTGTGGAAGCTCCCCCTGGAACACGCCACGGCACCAAGCCACTGATTTACTTTCATGTTTCACTCGCTCACTAACCCAGCTCCCAAGGCGTCCCGAGCCGCTGAGCTACTTCAGTCCCATTTGCAAAGACTGCCTCTCCTCCTGAGCCGAAGCTGCACTGGCCTTTTGTGCGAAACGGGCCGATATCCAGCTTAGGCTTGAAACAAAGACACACATTTCATCAGCCCCACTTTGCCATAGCTAGGAACCTGCAGCGCCTCGCGGCTGTGGGGGGAGCACGAACCATTCGTCCGGCGCTGCTGCACGCCAGGCATTCTGCTTGCAGGGTCTTTAAATCCTGGCCAAATGGCTAAATTACTCTTCCTCCACTTGTCAATGCTTCTGCTTGTGAAAAGACAAGTTGCCTGGGGAAGCCTGGATGCATGTCTCAGCAGTCTGAATTGGACATGAACTAATTGGAAACTTCATTGCAAATGAACTAATATCACGCGTGCTCTCTGCAAGCCAGGCTGCGTCTTTCAACTGCTGTGCACCAGAAGCTGAAGGAGAGCCAGATTCAATGGAATGATCTTAACCACACAGAATTCACGCTGCATTTTCTCCTGAGATGCTGGTGTTTGATGGCTTGAACCCTTCAGGTGTTTCAGGAACTCCTGGGAATTGTGATTGGAGACAGACAAACATGATATTATTGGGCTCAGATTTGTGGAATTTGGGAAAACTTTCATTTTCACTTCTCTCTGAACCCTACAGTACTAAAATCGAGAGTTGTGTGACAGCCATGAGACATAATTTGAGTATTTGTATTCAGTAGTTATAATTTTGATAAAAGTTTTTCTTTACTCGGAGACTTACAGTCGGTAATAATACCGGTTCAAATGCTAAAAGCATGCACCATACAATTAAACCTGAATCTCAGATTAACACTCTTTTTCACTGAATCAACAGGAAATACATGATTACCAGGCTCAGAAATGTTGGGTAAGTAACATTTTTCTAAGAATAACAAGATTATGCTTCAGACTCGCCTACGGCTCACCCTACTGACACTTTCCTGTCAATGCAAAAGGATGCATCCCTTCACAAGATAGCTCTTTACTACTGTAAATTACTGCTACTGCACTACGGAATGTGGCATACTGCAATAATGTCAAAAGCTACAGAACTATAAATAATTTTAGTAGTAAAATGGAAGAAAAATATTTTAACTCCTAATTCAGAATTGACCAAAAGTTAGCTGGTGAATTTTAACAGCCTTTAGTTTAGCCCTCTGATGTCAACGCAGTTGAGAAGGTGCTCGAGTGTGCTGTTAACAGGGCTGGATTTAAGCGTGCAGTTCTGTCGGTCTGCTGGTGCCTTTGGCTCCCACTGTCAAACTCTGACAGATGCAGCTGTGGCAGTTGCTCCTGCCCCCAGCTGCCTGCTTTGTGTTGATGATGATCGCTGCTGTTGTAGCAGGGAGTGTGTCTGCACATCCGTCCAGTTCACGCCCGTATTTCACACCACCCTCACCGATGCTTTGGGCTGAAGTGCCAGGCTGTGAACCGGGGCACTGGAGGTGCTGACACGTCCCATTCTGTCACTCTTTATAGAGGACGATGATGCTGGAAGGCAGAGGTATTAGGTGAACAGCTGGAGGTGGTCACGTCTTAGCCACTGCAGCTAAATCTGCCAAGTCTTATCTGTCAGAGTACACCGTTTATACTTTTAGCCTCATGCGTATGGAACCATAGGATTACCAAATTACTACTTGAAATACAATGCATTAGTCCGGATGAGATCAATTAAAGAAAAAATGCAAGTAACAACTAGAACATCTGAATGCTTCAATGAAAAACATATTGTTAATGCAATTTAGAGAAAATACCAGATCCTAAACTTTGCACATAATTTAATACTGTACTTTGGAGGGAAAACAAAACAAAAACAACAAACTTCCAATAGAAGATGTTATGTGCTTGCTTGACAAGTACTTCAAACATATAGAGCTCTGATCGTCATCTGTTTTAAGTCAGAGTGACTTCACTTAAGTCAGAGGAGCCATGAAAGCCAACAGCAGATGAAAAGCGGGCCCTAGTTTGCTCTTCACTAATCTTCAGGAAAGTCCTAAGCTTATGGACGGAACACTTTCTTTCTCCAAGATAAGGAAATATAATATATCCCTAGAGTATCTCTTATCTGCCCTCAAATTCAATCTGGAAAGCCTTTCTTCTTTCCCAAGCCTTTTGTAGAATTTCAGTTCTATAAACATAGCCTTTCCCAGTTTATTGGTATTTTTAATGTGTTAAAGCTGTTGGCCCATTTTTGGCCACAGTCCCCTCTTTTTCTGATTCCTCTTAAAACTTTTGAAACCTGTTCTTTTGCTGCTCACTTCACTCTTTATAGATGTTTCTTCTCCCATTTTCTTTTGTGAACTGAAATGCTTCCTCTACTTACAGTTCCCCTTAAGTCTCTCCACTGCGTTTCAGCCTCTGACCTTCTCTGTGCAGTGTGTACGTGTTTGTGTCCATGTGTGGGAGAGAGAAAACCAATGTGTATGAGTTTAGATCTCAGCATTGCTTGCTTTATGGTAATACTCATCACCATCGCACCTAATATGTATTATAAAAGTAAACTGAAGTATAGATAAACTCTTACATGTGGGAACTGAAATACATGTTCTTCCAGTGTTTATGGTACTCTGGTGCCATCTAGCGAAATATATACAGTAAATATTATAATAATGTGAGAAAAGTTCATTTTTTGCATGAATGAATATGTCTAAATATATTACTGAATATATGTACTGCTGTTCTTTACAAGTGTGCAAAATTCAGTGACAAATAGTGTAAGAACAAACAAAATAAATTTTTAACTGGGGTGGTTTCTTAAAGCACCCCAAAGCGTTGCGTTTCCAAGGCACTCAGGTTGCCAGTGATTTAACATTCCATTGCACGTATAAAACCTGCTTCTTAAATCTTTGATAAATCCTTTCCAAGTAGAAACAAAGGAGCTTTAGTTAACTGTATCCAATTTGTAGACTAAACATATAACTTGTATAATCGGTCTCAAAAAGCTGTTTACACTATTTGCCACATTTGCAAAGGAATGTATAAGGGCCTGTTATTTACCTAGAATATTTTCTCAAAATCTTAAGTCCTGCACAGTTTCTTATTTGTAGCAGATGCTCAAAACTGCCTGGAAAAGCAGCTCAAGAGCCAGTGGCTTCGAATGGGAAATTTCACATTTAACCCTTTCCCTCCTCTGCAAATAGAATTCGTCATTTCTTTCTTTAGGCTTTTGAAACCTCTTGAAGAGCTTCTGATGTTTCGCGGCAGCTACCGAGCACCCCTTGCAGCCCAACTGCTCTGCCTACAGGTCACCACTGGCCCGCTGGACTTTTTCACACACCACGATGTGCAGCCACGGGCATTACGCTCAGCAGATCACAGATTTGGCACACGAGCCACAGCTGCCACGTGGGAGGTTTGGAGCAAGAGGAGGCATCAGGCAGTGCACTGCAGAGCATGCGCAGGAGGTAGGTGCCCCAGTGGAGAAGTCTGGGGTAGGAACCGGTTCAATGAAGCTCATCAATAACCTGCCAGTCCTGGTAAACTTGTGTGGAGGTGACACTGCTACCCATTAATCAATTTAAGAGAGAAATGAAAAAACATTGCCCACCTGGTCCTATTTGATTATGGATATCGTTAGTCTCAAGTACAAATAGTTTATAAGATGCCAGGGAAATTGTATGGGGATTGCTTTGAAAACTCTATCATTGTGTCCTCCTAGTCTAGCTTAACATTCCTGTAGCAAATAGAGCACATGATCAAAAGCGCTTTCTTCTGTCTTACAGCCATTTCCAACTTATTTCTACTACTACTGCTTTTTATGATACTGTAGAAAAGCCAAACCAGGATTAGAAACCAGCTCTAATGTGTGATGTGCTGTCACAGATGGAGACAACCTCTGCCCAAAGGACTGCAAATCAAGGGTTTGATCCAAAATCAGTTAACGAACATCTTTTCACTGATCTCAGTGAGGTCTGGAGCAGGCCTAACAGCAAAGATGTTGTCTATTAAGTTAAATTTTCTTTTGGATGACATTTTGGAACTGTTAGCATAGTTCACATTTCAGTTTCCATTGTCTGCAACCATATGAACTTGATACTTTACAACAGTTTTACGCACAGATTGGAAATCTGATTTCAGTTACTCCTACTGCTGCTTTATTTCATTTAAGGAAATTGGTATTAAATTGTTGGATATACTTATGCGGCCACATTTGTCATTACTTTAGCCAGTCTGAAGCCATGCAACCTACAGTACTTCATTCTCACCATTAATTAAAACTCTTCCAGGGTTAACACACCCAGGAAATAGGATTGGTGAACAAGTGTTGTGTAACAGATGAACTCATATAAAATCTAAATGTGATTTAATTAGTTGATAATGGATCATTAATTACAAAGCCAGTGAAATGAAACACATTGTTGTGGGAACACATAATGGAACTATTGAGAAAGAATAGATTTGTTTTTACTAAGTACTTGTCTGCTAAGAAAACCACCTGTGCAAATAACTGGCTCAAATCAGATGACAAGCAGATTTTTTATTGCACAAGAAAGATTTCGGTTTCCATGACAATGCACCTAGGTCAAAACAGCAAATTGTATCTTTTTCTGCAATAAACATTTCATTTACTCTAGCAGCTTTAACATCCAGGTTTATAGTGTGTCTAAAATATATTTATTAGCTAGCAATTATTTAATACAGCAGCTTCTGCCCAGAAATTGCTGTTCAGTGACTAGGGATTCAGCTAGAAGTGTATGGGATCTATCCTAAGCCTTTTGGCATTTTAAACAAATGCTGTAATGCTGTTTGGCTCACAGTAACCTACTGTGAGCTCTGGGGAGAACTAAGCAAACAGTTTAAATGTTATACAAAAGTTTTTATTTAATTGAATTCAAGCATTTATGAAATTATATTAAATTAGGTCATATCCATAGGTTATGCAGTATTTAACATTTTCACCAGTAATTGCCTGTACATCTAATTTAAAATTTAATGACATTATGTAAGAAAAAGGTTCGCTTGATCTGAGGGCAAATACGCTTTATTTATAGGCCTTTTTCTCGGACCGAGAATGGAAAGTACAAATGTGTTACTCATTAAGGCCCGCGTTGTTACGTGATTGGATGGCTAAATCACCGCTTCCCCAGGGCGCCCGGGCCAAAAAGAGCTGGAGTCAGCGAAAATAGAAAAATAGGTGTTCTCATTTCCAGTGTTCCGAATCGAAAGAAACAATTAGTAAATCTCTGAAATAACGAGGGGGTTGATTCACCAGAGCTGCCTGGGAGCGGCGGCCGCCAGCCCGCGGCCTGCAGCAGCCGCCCTCCCTCTGCCGCCTCCGAGTGGGCCCGCGGGGCCGGAGCCCCACGCAGGCGGCTTCGCCTCGATGCGGCAGGGTCCTGGCTCGCGCCTCGGGGCCGACGCCGCTGGTGCTGAAGGCCGCGTGCCGCTGCCGAGTCTGCTGGGCAGCACCCGGAGCAGCGGCCTGGGCCTTACAAGCACCGGCGCATAAAGTCGCACCACCCGCCATCTTCCTGGGTTTCGCGTGACTCCTCTTCTCTGGGAATTCTCTGCTTTTCGCAGGACGCTTTCAGCCTGACTTCTCCAGGGAAATGCAGCTTGCCCGAATGCGCTCTCTTCAGTTCCCTCCCGGTAACTTTGAACTTGCAGGCTGGTTTCTGCCAGGCTGCACAGACAGATGGACAGAAGCCTAAAGACACTGCAGCCATCGCGAAAGCTGGCGGGGAGAGGAGGGCTGGGGCCGGTGGCCAAGGAGCCCGTGTGCTGCAGCACTTTAGGCGGTGCTCGGTGGACGGGTCCCAGGGACGCGAGGGAATGTTGAGGCTCTTGTGGCAGAGGGAGACAAAGGATTTAGGAAAATCCTGTAGGAAAATGGGCTTTAATTTGAAGAAAAATGGTTTCATTGGGTGAAGAACATCATGTACCGCACACCTCAGGGCCCATGGTTTCTAGCGGCTGTTGGTTGTGTGAGGTGGCACAGCAGGCTGTCCCCTGTGTGACATCCGCTGGATGCCCGGGTGCGTGAGGACGAAGCAGAACTCGCTCAGCAGCAGTGGCCGGGATGGGGGGACTGGACTAGAGCCACAGCTGGGAGTTGCCTGACTATTTTATGCTCACTTCGGAAACTAAAATGTAATGATCGCCTCCCAGTCTATCATTCAGAAGTAGATCACCGTGTTGTGAATGAAAATAGGAAGCTATGTCAAACACCTTTAATGCATATAACTTCTTGAATAGAAACTCTGAAGATAGATAGCTTGTGTAAGCTCTGTTTCTTTTTCCTACACTTTCAGCTAAAAGGTATTTGGAAAGACTTTCTTGTTTCAGTAACAGTACACAAATGCATACAGTTCACACCTGACTGGGACTTTAGGCCAAAAACTGAATATGTAAGGATATATATTCTTTGATATATATATATATACACCTTGATATAAAGAGGAGTATGCTTTACATAATACTGTTCCCAATATCCACTACTTCTAAGTGAAAAAAGAACAACAAATTCAAGATTATAAGGTGAGGCTGAAAAAGAAGTAAGAGGGGAGAGCTGGTAGAAGGCAAACTCCAGCATCTTCAAACTTCAGACACATTGCCTCCCACCCTCAAAGCACATCTTTTTCATTTGAGCACCCCATACACATAATGAACAGCAATAAATGGGGGACAAGTTCATAGGAAGGGAAATGCCCTACCTCTCCCTCCTGCCACACCTATTTAAACATCACACAAACCTATGCAGAAACCATCTTCTGTTTCCTTAAACTCTTGTCTTTAATTAATATCCTTATCCGGTGTGTTAATTACTGTGCAAAATAAAGGTCAAATTCTGTGAGCACAGACACGTTCCAATAATCTAAAGAACCAAAAGACACATTTATATGAATTTCGGCTTCCAGGCAACCAAGGAGTTGACTTGGCGCATTACGGGTCCCTTCGCTTACTTCTGTGTGCCACATCTGGACTGAAATTGCTGTGCACTCGCAGGCCACATCTGTGCCCGCAGAGCAGAGGCCGCTAGATGGCTTCCGAGCCGCGGTCTTCAGCCATCGGCCCCGCTGCGCAGCGGCCTCGGTGCGCTGGGTGTCTGAAAGAAAACGGGGCTCTTGTGCTGCCAGAAAACCCTCCAGAAGCAATCTTCCGCATTTTCTCCTGCCCAGCGCAGAGGGAGCGCTTGGTGCACCACTGTGAGTATTGATGGGAGCAGGAGAGAAGGCATCTTTGGGCTAGAAATGGTATTGAGAATAAAATTTAATACGCTTTTTAGAACTGGGATTTGAAGTTATCATAGCCCTGTGGACTAATACCATAGAAAAGACACTGTACCGGGTGCACGGTGCAACTTCAAAAGGACTTAACAGCCCCCTGCAGAACTGTATTCTCAGAGCAACAACTCTTCTTATCTCCACGTGACAGGAACGCCACAGAACACTTTGCTCTGGGCCAGTCCATCCAGCTTTGTGATTTCATTTTCACTAGGTGGCTGAAGAAATATGGTGTTCTTTTTTTTTTTTTTTAAATTGAACTTTCTAGTAATATCTTCACTTCCTGGCTGAGAATTTTGTCCAAGCTTTTTGTTTCCTCCTAGTCACACAGGGGTTTTTAAACTTCAGCTCTCCCTTCACAGGCACCATGTAGTTTGCTGGGTTTTGAAGCAGACAGGAAAAAACAGGGCTCTGTGGTGCTCCTGGCATAGGGCTTAAGAGGAACTGGCTGGAACAGCCGGCATTGCGGCAACAGGACAGCCGTGTAAGAAGGAAGTGTTTCCTGATTTCCACCAAAGCATTCACAAAGACTTGCAGAACAGAGTTAGCTGGGAGCCAGCTTAATTGGCACTAATTGGTTTCCCTTGGCTGGTTATGTCTCTTTGAAAGGCATCTTCATGCTGCTTTTCAAGGAGGAGCACTTACATCTGGTCCTTCTGAGAAAGCGACAACCGTCTCGCCCAGCACCCGGCATTTGGGAACACAGCCCAGGGAGCAGCCGTGGCCCCGTGTCCTCCCTCCCCGTCCCCTCCGCCGCCGCCCCAGCAGGAGTGTGCCCTCGCCCTGCGGGTGCGATGCGCTCAGGCTCGGGCTGCCGCGCCGTTCTCTTCATCAGCCTCTGGGTGACGGGGGTGACCATCGGGGTGTGCCAGATCATACCAGAATGTAAGAGGTAAACCATTTAGTGGTGTGTAGACATTATGGTAGTTTTTGGTACGTTTTGGTGGAGTTAAAACAAGGTTAGCCTGTAAAGCCTTGTCTGGAATATGTGAAACAAAGGGAGCAAGCTTGTCTCCTATATAAGAACATAAATGCTCGGGCTGGTGGATGTCTGCTCTGAAAGGGAGAGGCAACATGGGTGTTCCTCCGGAGAACCTGCCTCCTGGCTGAGGCCACAGCAAATGCTCCTCTGCTTTCCGACCTTGGTAAGGAGTCGAGTTGACGACGGCAGATTGTTGATGTTCTTTTAATTCCTTCTTATTGTAATGAACTTAGAAGGATGGCCAGTGTCTTTCAGCAGTTTCCCTGCTGATGTTTGTCTCCCAGGGAAGCACCTTAAAGGAAATCACTTTCCCTTGCCTTTAGTCACCCCAACTAGCATTTTCAGAAGGCCAACAGCTATCGTCAAGGTTAGCTTTCTAAAAGAAATGGACTTTGTAAGCAATTTAATGATCTTGAAATCTCCTCCTTGTTGTGATGTGGTGATCACATGGAAGTACAACTGTTGACAGAAGTACAGCTCTGAGTTCCTTAGAAAATCTACAGATTGAGAGATTTACTAGCCTATCTGCAGTAAGCAGAAATAAACAAAAACCTAATTTCCTCTCGGTAAACCAACAGACAGGGGAGCATACTTTCTAAACATGGCACGCACTTATAATCCTAAGGTAAAGCTTTCCATCTGGGAAAGATGGAAAAGTAGGTCAGTTTGCTTATCATTCGCTATGTGTTCAGTGGCTTGGACACATACACTGGTAATGAGGAAATGCTGGCACAATACACTCTGAAGTTCAAGCTCTACAATGACAGGTTTCAGATGTAAGTAAAATTCTATTAAGATTACAATCACTGTGAAAAGCAAAGTTTCTAACCCTTTAATGACAGCTACATGACAACTGTTGGCCTTGGGAGCTTTTCTGCTCCTGGAGCATGGACGCTCCGGCTGCTGAATGTCAGGACAGCATGTGTATCATCTCAGCGCGCGTTTCTCTGCTCCTGCCTCCCTGTTCCTCCTGGAAGGAAAGCTGCATGTGTGGGCAGAGGGGCCGGGTGGTGGGCTGGGAGCAGGACTGCGGTGTATCGGCACGGCCTGTTCAGCTCCTCTCTGCTGTCAGGAATCGATGTATTGCAATTTCACAGGTCTCTGGGTAAGGAGAGGTGTGTAGCTGCACTCTCCTACAGTACAGCCATAACTAAAATTCTTTCTGAAGACGTGGGAAGTGTGTATTTTGCTGCTCAGGCAGGTTGCCTAAATAGTGTAGAAACACTTCGCTGAGATGCAAGCAACTGAACAATCTGGTATGCCCAGCTGGACAGTTCAAAAAAGAGCAGAGCACCAAATCATCTGTGGAATTGCCATTGACATAAATGTCGATGGAGGCACAGCGCAGAAAAACTCCATTTCCACTGAGTTCTTCACTTTCACAGTCCATCTTAGTGAAACTCTTTAGATAACTACAACAGAGATGTTGAAATAAAGTACAATGGCTGTTCCTTGCACATACTAAATAAATTTTCTCAGGTCCATCCTCCACATTAGATTAGGCAATACCAGCATTTAAAAATTTTAACCATTTGCATTTTCAGGGATGAGACAGAGTAAAATGTTATTTTGCTGCACATTAGACTTACAACAGCACTGCTCAGTAAACCTATCATAAGCTCCCAGCCTTTCCAAACTTAGACAGGAAACACCTGGACTTCTGTGGGAAAACATCACTGAGAGTGCACTGTAGTTTTGGAACAGATCATTTTGAATTGTTAATAAATATTCATCTCATTGCAGTAAAACACTGTGTGTCCAGTGCTATAAACATTGGTGGAGCTAAATTAAATACATGCAATCTTAGTCATCTTGATTTTTTTCCCTAAAATAAGAACTTGACTTCCCCTCCAAGAACATCTTAAGTTTTAAAAGCTTAAAACTCAAGAAGCTAATTCTATCGGATATACAAATTAAATATCTCAGTTTCTGTTATATTTATTCATTGTTAACACACTCCCCCATCTTTTCTAAATGGCTCACTATTAAGTTAACTAAAATGAAGGCTTTGTTTCTTTTCCTGGGAAAAGCCTTGCACCTTGGCAGACGTAGCCCTGTAGGCTCATACAGGAATTCACTGGCATGCCCCTAATGGTCTCAATTTGAAAAACAAACCTAGAGATGTCCCTAATTATGTGAAAGCCAAGGGGCAAAATGCAAATTGTATACAAATCCTCAGGCTTTTCCCCAAGAAACTGCACAGAATGTGCGTATCTATTTTTGCTACATTGGTAGAGCTTATGTTTGTGATAAAGAGCCCCAGAGCCATGCCCTGAACTGGGAAGATTTCCTAATTTCGGGAATAATAATTTAATTGTTGCAAATCAGTCCTGAGCTGAATGAAAACCTGAACTTTCTGCTGCAGTGTGACTGTTTAGCTTGGCACAAATAGGGCAGGTAGCAGAAACAGGCACGTTGAAAACAGGGGATTCTAGTGAAGGCCATGAAGTTTATTCCTAAGTCATCTGAAGAACAATTACAGACCTGCAGATAAAATAACATTCTTGAGCATACTGCGTTACCCGTGACCAGAAACCTGAACATTTTGTTCCGTTTTTGGCAAACACCCCATTAAGGCACACACCGCGCACCTCCGAACGCCCAGCACAGGTGCTCGCGGCTGCACTTGGGCGCATCCCTGAGGAGGGGTCGGTGTTTTGGGGTGCAGACAATTCTGCCGGCCCCTGCGCCGCGACGGGGGGCTCTCCAACGCCCACGCAGGCTTTGTTGCATTTGGCAGGGACAGAAGATGCAGCTCGGACTCATTTCCAAACCATAACACAGATTCGTTAGAGGGCATCATAAACAAATGCTGCATGCATCCTGCTGCATATGCTCACAAGTGAGGTTAATCTTTTACAGATAATTTGCGCAGCTCTGGGAGCTGTTTCCATGTTTCTCTTGCCTAACTACCTTTTGTGAAGCTTGCTTGCTAACACTGTAGATGTGTGTCCTAACAGCTTTCATTGTTCAGGTTTAACATAAGCATTCACCAATTTTCTACTAAAATATATTGCCCATGGAAAATTAATATATTTTTCTGTCTTTTCTCAAAAGTATTTTAATACTCAGGAAAACAAGATATCATAAATCTAAGGAACGAAAAGCTGCTTTCAATTGAGCAGAAAAAAATAAAAGGCAAAGTCTGTTGTGCATGTGTGTCAACAGCTTTCAAAGCTGCGATCTGAGCACAAAAAGCAATCAGAAAAATCTTACTGCTCATACAAGAAAAATTTCCCTTGGTGAGAACTACACAAACACTGAAGCAGCCTTAAGCTTGGCTTATTGTGTCTGTCTGTAGCTCTACAAAGAAGACTACTTGTTTCTATTTTCTGAATGTGTTGAAAACTAAAACATGGCAGCTGTAGTTCTGCTGCAAAGCTCCCCCAAACAAACACCAAAACAATCCTGACCACCTGTTTTGAGCAGACTTCAGCTGCGCAAAATGCCTCTCCTAAGGGAAAGTGTTGCAGAATATTTCTGAGAGCCAAAAAGCAAGGGGGTTCTAGCTGAGATTTTCCTGTGCACGTAACACTGCATTATTAAATCTCTATTGCTTTGTTCTTTCCGCCCCAGGTAGGTTATTTATTTTGTGCGACCATCGCTGTTGTAGAGAGGAGCATTCTGTACGGTGAGCTGCTGATGCAGAGCAGCAGTTTGAGCCCCGGTGGTTGCTGCTGTCCTGCGGGGCCAGCCAGAAGTGGCACCGGGCTCCTTCTGGAGCTGGCCCTTTGGCTGGACACTGGGGTTTCTTTGCTTGGCCCGGGCAAGCCACACGGCTTCCTCACCCGCACGTGCCTCTCGAGAGTGTGAACGACAGCCGGAGTCGGAGGCCTGGGCATTGCTCACAGACTCCCAGCCCTTGTAAATACCAGTCAGCCACCCGGTGGGAACACCCCGTATGCTGAGCTGAAGGACTGCTGTGTCAGAATAGCCCATAATACGATAAATAAATGGAACCACACTTAGTAAACATCTGTTTTGCAAATTATCTCCGAACCATCTTCTCGCTTCACGACAGACACGGCAGTGATTTCTCCTACCACCACTGCCGAAGCGCTGCGGCTCAGCAAGGTGCCGCTGCCCCCTGCCCACCTCTGAGGAAAGCACCCGGCTGCTCCGCTCCCGGCTCCTCGCCCGCGCCTGCCCCGCAGCCCCCAGCTGCTGCCGCACCGAAGCTCCTCTTTTGTGCTGACACGAATAATCTTGCAAAATTGCAGGCATTTTGAAAGGCCATTGTGTTCAACAGATATTGACATGGCCATGGGTATTCATGCAGCCTGGTATAGAATAGAAACACTGCGTGAGATAGCCAAAGTCTTCAAATAAGTTCTTATTATAATAAGTGGTTCAAGAGCCAGCAAGGTACATGTAAAATGTTCCCTGGAAGTTTGTAAAACTGTTTATCAGCATTGCCTATAAACTAGTAGCACAGAGTAACAAAACCAGATACCAAGCATGGAAGGGATAGTCAGATTACAGATGGACAGAGAAAGGTGGAAGGGCGTAAGTGGATGAGATGGTATTCCCCAAGCCATCTGAGCTGAAGCAGCTTTCCTGTAATAAATACATCGTTGTTGATCTGACAAGAAGATTGCTTTTGTGAAGTTGTAGCTTAGGCAAGCATTCAGTAACTTGCCTTTTTTTTTTTTTTTTTTTTTTTTTCTTTTTTTTTTTTGACCAGTGCAGGGGAAATGGATGGAATGGAGGCAGATTAGCTCATGCATGATAAATAGATTTAATAATCCTCATTATCTTTTTTTTTGTCAGCTCCCTCCTCTAGCCAGTTGAGAAAGAGAAGCTCCTGCTAATAACAGATCACCTAACTTCCCGGGGCAGCAATGCCGCCCACCACCGGTGCTGGGGAATCTCACGTGTTTAATCTCCTGTACAGAACGGCTGCCAGGGCATTGCGGTGACTTCACCACACTGCAGACGTTCATGCAGAGACCGATCTTTTTCTCTGTAATGTTCAAAACACGAATGGCCTTACTTGATGCCTTGAGACCTTTCATTTTAGAATTTATTCCAGCTGGACTGCAGAGCTGGGCTGACATTTCCTTGGTAGTCTTGCCCCACACTGCAATGTTGAGAAAAAGCTCAGACTGTTCGAAAGCTCCCTGCTCTCATGAATGGCTTGTTTGTATGGGTGACTTGCCACCAGCCTTGGTACTATGAACACTCTCACTGTTACTCTTTAACTATAGTAAATCAGTTAAAGACTAACCGTGGTGTTCCGGAGAAATATTTTATTTCATGCAATGAGACTGGCCCACAGTCATGTATCTGACTTCCAGACTGGAAAGACTATAAAGAACAATGATTCTGAACTTTACAGCGTTTTTTCAGTGATTTATATACACACAGAGTAAGGAAGATGAAGACTTTATGCTTTAACAAGCTCAGAAGTGAATACATCTTCCTTTTCAAATAGTCTGCTGGCAGGGGGTCTAAAAAAACTAGCAAATATAGGTATAACTGTGAAGGTATTTTTTTATGAAAGACTTCACTGTGTATTTCTCTAGCGGACTAATTACGCATAAAACAACTAAAAGCACGCATTATTATGGTAACTCCTAAGTGACCTGTTCAAACAGGCAAAACATGATAACGACGCTGGAAAGCAGACCCTGCTTGGCGGATGTTAGGGTAAATGCCTTTCCAATAAACTCTCCAGACTCTAAACTATGGCATTTCATTTTTCCAGGAGCCTCTCAAGTATGACCATGTGGATTTTCAATGGCAGAAACATCCTGCTCACAGCTGATGTTTTGTCAAGCTGTTTTCTTCCCCAAGCCAAGTCAGGAGAAAATGCATAAATATTCTTAGAAGCAGGTCACTTATTTTCTAACTGACATACATTTTGTATTCTGCTATTTTCACTCTATTTTCCATCCATACAGAGCCCACATTGTTGTATGGGCAGCAGTTTATATGAGAAAATTAAACTGGTACTACTTAGCTGCTTCTAGCAAAACCCAAGGAAAAATCTGTGCAGACAGTCTCTTTTGTTGAAGATTGGAATATTTTGATTTATGTAAAACTATGAGGAAAGGATTCAACTCAACTAAATGAGAAAGTTCAATCTGAAAGTTAGAGTTTGGCACCAATTAACTATGTTTTTTTTTTTTTTTTCAAATCAGATTCAAATTCTGTCACAGTGACTTTTTCATAGACAAACCCTTAAATTCTATGTCGTTTTGAGATCCTATGCTTTGCTTCCTGCAGCCAAACTGACTGGCTTTAGGATATATAGAGATGGTAAGTCTGTTTTGCATTAAGCACCGCCTGAATAGGCACTAATTCCACTAAAACACAGGCATAAACCAGTGAAAGATGAAAATCAACTCAATCTGATATGTAGTATGTAAGAGGAAAAGCAAAATCATTGATGCAAAATATTAGGAGAAAATGTGTTTTAAAACCCTCTATGAACCGACCAAACTTCCGACATCTGAAGCATGATTTAACATTACACCAGATGTTAACGTATTTTGTGTTTTAGAAAAGCATACGACAATCTTGTATAGAATTTTTGCTTTAACGATTAGTGTGTGAAAACTGCATTCAGGAGGTGATCACAGTAAGTCCGAAGCTTTGCTCTGATTAACAAATTAGCCAGTTCTAAACAGATCAAGTAACAGTCAGAAAAGCCGATGACCCTTGAAAGCAGGCTTAAACTTTCATTGGGCCACTTATTACAGACCACTTGCTTTGCATGCAAACAATATCAGGTGTGCCCCCTTGGACCAGAAAATCTCTTTATTAAAAAATGAAAGAGCACTTGGTTTTCACTAGCTGCTTTGAAGTAACAGCAGTTATTCCTAATAAGAGGGATTTTCAGAACCCAAAGAGTTTGTATTTAGAAAGAGATTGCTTTCACTGGCATACTACAATTTAATTAACTCAGATTTATAAGGAGAAGATCTGTGTTAGTTGCATTCATAATAGGCATATAAAATTAAAAGAGAGTTTGTAATGAAATGACATTTATAGAAAGAGGCCAATACTTTAAAAGCTACCATATCAGACAATATGATGCTGCTTAATGCTGAATAATTATTTTTTCATAATGGGTGAGACCCCTCTTGAAAGCTTTTGCTAACTGCTGTATGGCTCTAAACTGATGTTCACAGGAGCCTTTTCTTGGACTCCAATGGGTAAAGAGTTGGGCAAAGGCACCCTGAATAATGAAGATTTTTTCTTTTAATTCTTTGGTTTCTTCAATATGTTTTCTCAAATTTTCAAATGCTAAATACTTCAGCTTCTATTCAGTATTTACAGGTGTTGTCAGAAAGGAAAATGCTACCTCTGCTGGTGTAAATCAGTATAATCGAGGACCTGCTCAACGTATTTATGTGCTCAAGCGTGTTCTCCTAGACAGATTTAAAGTGTATAATTTAGGTGGGATCTCACAAACTGCATTACCTCGACAGTCCAGCATTAATAAATAAAGTATCTAACAAACCATTTCAGTGACAGCGTTTACGAAAAATTCATTTTTGGCAGAGTAAGACTAAGGCAGTTCAGCAAATGATTCCATATACTAAACTTCCAGCTGTTACCGTGATTTCTGTTCATTATATATCTCATTCATTATAGATTCCCTGACGAAATGGCTTTCCTCTTCTGATGCTACACTATCATATGCTCTGGAAATCCAGAATGCCCTTCTCCAAGAGTTAGAGACTGGTTTGTCAGTACATACCGTAACTGGGGAAGGGTGACACATGACAGAGCTACTGATCTTAAAGCTGGAAACACGTCCAGAGTTCACTTCTGTAGCCCACACAAGCCAGAACGCACCTATGATGGGCAGCATGCTCCATGAAATCTGTGAGTTTATTCAAGGGTAATGCTTAGAGACAAGAGGATAGAACATATTTTCTCAGTCTCCAGGTTTCAAGCTGCTACAGGATTTCGGTTCCAAAGTATGATCTAGCCTAGCTTGGGAATTTTCATATGAAGGCTGTTAGTGCATCTGGTTTGATTTGTTTCTAATCAACCGATGTGGATTTTTAAAATGTATTCCCTTGGAAAGTTTAGCTGATATTTTCAAGGAAAACAATCAAGAAAATTCAGCTTTGACATGCACATTTTTTTTGCTTATACAACAAAACCTCTTGCTTTCAAGTCTGTGGTGTTCCAGAGACACTGGGGAACAGAAATATTTTTTCATGCCAAAATATGCATTTCTGTCCTAAGTAGATTATTTAAAGAAACCTGTCCTGTTAAATGAAAATCCCCGGTTCAGCAGTTCATAGGCGAAAATTGTCAGTATCAAATAAAAAGAAACAACACCGAATTAAGCATAAACATCTATCACAGATCTATTTCTGTTTATCAGCTACTGAAATCACCTGTGGGGATCTCAGTTTCTGGCGGGCCAGACCTGTGCCCCAGCAGGAGGCACGCAGGCAGCAGCTCCCCCCTCCAGGAGCAGCCTGCAGCCGGCAGCCCCTTACGCTCCATCTCCAGCCTGCGGCACGCTCTGGTGGGGCCGGGCTCTGCTTCTGCCTGTGTTCCCACTTGGCTTCAGCGTCAGAGTCTGTTGGTTTCCTCTTCTGTGTCATATTCCAAATCCTGTTTCTGTCTGGATATCTATCTTTCTGCTGGTTGCCCTCCAGTCTCAGTTTACTGCTGTAATTAATGGGTTTGACATCCCTCTTGCTTCGTCCCTACCACTGTCTGGATCACTGAAATACAGTCCGTAGGCACATTTCTCAGCATGTGTGCTTTGTTCAGCGCCTGGCTGCAGAATATGCATTGCTGAGTAGAATTTCCATCCTTTCTACATATACAACATGAGTTAGGGAGGTTTCCAAAACAATAGTATTTCACACCATCCTTTTGTACATTACATATTTTAGGTGGGATTGGTAAAAATACCTGCAATTAGTCATCCTTGACACCTTTTCAGATCATTTTTCAGTTATTTGCACTTTACCAGTTTAATCCGGGAGGTTGAAATGATCTGTGAAGGATATCTGCTTCGCGTTTGGTTTTGAGGAGAAATTTTCAAGAAAAAAGGAGACGCTCATCTGAGAATGAATGTAGGGGAAAATATGGTGTTTTGCACATAAGTTTTAGGACTTCGGGCCTCTCGCTCCACACACGGGTAGTGGTGGCACATGGCTTTGGCAGGTAGGGGCAGCAGAGCCCCCAGCTGTGCTCCATGTCCCGCACCAGAGCTGCTGCGGCCAGGAGCTCGCAGCTCCTCGCTTATGCACCAGGGACAGGTGGCAAAGTGGCTGAGAGCAAACGAAGGAAGCAGCCCAGCTAAAAACATGGAGCAGCGGCATAGCATGGGGTACGCAGCGTGCAGGGAGCCGTCTGTAACTGAAAGCTGATCTGAACTGGGGGTCCAGGAACAGGGAATGAGCCGGGGGGGAAATGGAGGCATGAGAAGGCAGCAAGACAGAGGACCACAATGGGATAGGTTTGGGGGGGAATACAGTCTGCTTTTTTTCAAACAGTCGAGCACTGCTGTGCTGGTTCTGGTGTGCTGCTAGGCAAATCACTCAAAATGAGCTTGTCACAGGTGGCCACAAGCTGAACGGTCCCTGATGTGCTAATGCCCAACTGGAGGCACCTAATCTGGCTGATCTGCGGGAGTGCTGGCACCCCACAACTTCACTTCGCATTAGCGTCCCTGCTCGAACATTCAAACTGATGATGCAACCCCAAATACCCTGAGAGATCGGGTCTGATGCTTAAGAGCTGTTAGCTCTGGCCTGTCACCCAGCACAGGATGGCTTTTTTCCTGTAGTCCAGGTTCCTGCCTCCTAGTATCAGCTCACTTTGCAGCTGGGAAGATTAATTAATGTCTGGGAAAAAGACACAAAAAGGAACAACTGGGGCAAAATTAGCAATTCTGCATTTGAAGCAAAGTTCAGACTGTGTCAGTGAGCCAGTCATGTGAAACGCTGCCTGAACAATACGGCAGCACAAAAGCGCTGAGCAGCAGCCGCTCATTCCGGCTACTGCCGCCAGCTGTGTGCCCTGAGCAGAGATTTGAGTCTGGTCGCAGGAATAAAGAAAACTGTACCCAACTCTCCTTGCTGTTGAGCCTCTCCACGTACAATTTAACCACCTTTTAATTTAATCTGTGGGCGTAACGTGCGGTATATGAATTACACGTGGAAGCCCTTTGTTTGTAGCATATTTGTAGCTTCTTGCTGTTTGCTTTAGAAATTCCTAACTGCCCAACTGACTCAGACCTGCACACACAATAACCCTTAACAAACTGCTCTTGCTGATAATCAAGGTTGCAGGGGCCAAGGTCAGAGTTCAGCTCCATCTGATGTCAAGGGCCTTCACCAAAGCCCAGAGCAGCATGTGATGCGGGAGCGCTCTTTAATGCCAGCTGCTGTTAAAGGCTGCGGTCCTTCATGCTCCGCTGGAAGCTGGCTGGGACGCTGCTTACATGAGTGGCTAGTTTAAAGCTCCTGTTAGTTAATCCCTCAAACGGCCCAGTGACTGCTTTCATGAAGTATACTGGGAAGATTAAAACTGCCTGATTTTTTTTTTTTTTGCCCTGAAGTTCACAGTAAACTGCCAATGTAATTTTAAAAGCCCATAAAAGCACTGAAAATGCATTTGAAAGAGAAGTAGACATAGGAAGAATGTGGATATTAGAGTTTCATGATTTCCAGAGAAGCTTCAAGTGATAATCTAACAAGAATTATCCAAAGCATTAGGACAATATAGATTGTATCTCTTCTGCAGATAGGGTAATGCTACAAGGCTAGGAGGAAAAGGCTACTCTGATATTCAAAGTGTTTCTTCTCCTTAGTCAAGCTTTCATGTTCCCTACAGAAAGCTGGCATGCCTAAACATATTATAGGGTAATATCTGACACTTTTATTATTGCCTTTTCAGGAAGAAGCTAATATTCAACATGAAACAACACTTTCTCCTTCAAACTTTAAAAAACTGAATGCTAACTGTGACATTTATAATTCTGACCTCAGCAGTGAAAGTCATGTTCACATGTATTAAAGGGTGAAATCGTGAGGTGCTAGGAGGCATCTTGCGCTGCCTCCAGTGCTAGGCTTTGCTGAATGTTCTGGTGCTTGTGTCTTCTCACTGCATTGAAAAGGTAGCTGGGTGCCTAACGTGGGGATCTGGATTTCATTAGATAGCAAGGATCTTCAGTAGGGCTGCAGAGCTCAGTTTTGCAGCACTTGAGATCTGGTTTTGGATCTAAAAGAGAATTTGACTATAGCTGCAAGGACATTCTGTCTAATCTAAAAAGTACCACAAGATTTTCTGTACCGTCTCCCCTCATCTGTAGCTGCATTCCATGTGAACTGGTGTTTTTCTGTTGTAAACTTACGTAATTAGGGGTAATCTTTTTTTCTGTATAGATAAGCATGTTCTTTGCATTGCCATTTCTTATGATGACCAAGAGCTAAAATACCTTACTCTCATACTTCAACTCTCTAGTTAATCCAAACACGTTTTGCTACTAAACTTGGAAGTGAAAAATAACTACAGGAAAAAAATACGTTCCTGAACTTTCCATTCTTTGTAATCTTCTATCTGTATCCTGATTACTTCAATCAGTGGGATAGTGTACAGAGTAAGTTAAGTAATACAAATCAAAATGTGTGATTATCTTCTTAATAAGCTTCAAGATAATGGTCTCTGTACTTTCCATCTGTGGTTTCTTACGCAGTCTTTCTCTTTATTGTTGGGGTCTTCAGTCAGATCAGATACAGAACATCAGAAAAACATGATACAAGTGATACAACCTGCAATTATCCTCATCACAGAACTGCTTGATATGTTTTATTCTGGTAGTTTATGCTTTCATTTATACTTTCAAGTTCATGCTTTGCAACAACATTTTAAGATTCGTAGCTAAAGCACTTCCACTGGTCGAAACTGCAGGTCACTGTTCAGGGTTGCTCTTCAGGGTTACTGTACTTAACAGTTTTGGGGCATACGCTTTCTTATGGGTTTAACAGAACACTTACATACACTGATGTTTTAATCCCAATGACCTTTCTAAGATGTGAGAGTGCAGCTTCTGAATGTTGCTGTGCTTTTCTGCACTGGAATGAATGGTTGGCTCTGTGACATGCGGGTATTGGAAATTCACTTGGAATCTCTGCCCTGAACTGTTACTGGTATTTTGATGTGAGCCTGGAAATTTTACAGCTTGCTTATTCATACCTACTTGTAAGTGGTCCAGAGAAATAAGCCAACTTCTTACCAACACATTGTCCATTATTTTGAAAGTGTGAAAAGATGACAGCATTTTTTTGCAACTTGAAGTATTTTTCCATCTTAGTAGAAAATATCTTTCACAATGTAAATATTTGTTGATGAAACACACTTCTCGTTTTCTACACTACCATTTTTTTTCTTCTTCAAAGTGCAACTTGAACTATTTATAACTTGTGCTGATTAGAAATAGCATTTTTTTAGTTCTAAGGAAATGTTCTCACTAGCAGTCAACGGCTTTTATCACTTTGTACTCCACTAATATATTCACTAATATTTATACTGTTGGTATAAATAACCAGTAATGAAGAGTTTTGAAGGTATGCAGAACACATTAATGCAATTAGAAGGTAAACTAATGCTACTTTTCCTACTTAAGTCTGTAATCAGTTCTTCTAACAAGATCATATGGGAAGCCAATCTGATCTACATCTAGCCTGTTCAGAATTGTTTATGGGATTTGATTAGTCTTCAATAAGTCACAAATGAGAATTTATATTTTTTTTGCACCCAAGCAAGGCTACAAGTAAATATTATATGACTTCAGAGGAATTTAGCATATAACACTAAAGTGGATCAAAAAAATAGCCAATTGACTAGGCAAATAAACAGTACCCATAACTCCACAGATCCTTAATTGGAATAAGAAAGTAAATAGTCAAGCAGCTTCCAAACAAATTAAACTAAGTAATGTGAGAAATCTCTTTTAGTTTAGTTATAACAAAAAGGAAAAGATGAAGCCAAAACAAAAGAAAGAATAGGACAGATCTTCTGCTGTGAGTGTTCCTTTTCCGTCAGACAGAAAAAGCAAAGATTTACAATAACTAAAAACCTAACCCATAATTTTTTAAACTGACCATATTTTTTTCCAACAAACTGATGACATGATGACAGCTTTTCAAGGCTTTCCCACAAATGACATTCTTCAGCATTTTCCTAACACAGTGCTGAACTGTTACAGTATTTCATCCGTATGAATTAATCTCTATGAATTAATCTCATGGCTGTACTTTACTCATTTACCATTACTTCCATGCACATATATTCCATGACTACTTGTTGTAAAGGAATAAGGTTCATGTTTTCTACATAAATATGTACCCTTTATGTCTGTCATGACTTACTCGCATTAGCTGTATACTAAATGATGTTAGACATGAGACTAAGTTAGTATGTTGATTCTGGAATGTAGCAGTTGCACGTGGTTGACTGGCCTCTACTAAGGTTTATAGCGTAGTTTTGTAGTTCATAACATAGGCAATTTTTACAATATAACACCCCTGCTAATAAAAATAAAGTTGTTACGTAAGGCCACTACTAAATAATGAAACCACTACTATGCTTAACTTCCCTATTAAATTCTGTGTAGCAGTAAACGTTGTTATAGAGTTTGTTATTAATGTGAGTAACCTCAAGATTGCTGCCAACACTTCAAACATAAAATTTCTGTATAGATGTTGGAATCAAATGATATAGTGCTTTGCAACTTACTGCACTTTACAATATCTGGGGACACAACATAGCCCTTTCTAGCCCCAAATGGAATGGATGAAGGATGACAAATAGCTTCTAGTTATAACTAAGAAATATCTGGCTGTAAAATTAGTATTAGTATCAACCATTGTAGTTAAAGAACTCTAAAAAAAAAAACCTTGTTGGAGTAATAAAATCCACATACAATCTTTTTTGTTTTTCTACAAGAAAGCAGTAACTAACAAAGTTCTGCCTCAGTGAATCTTCACTGTGACCTGAGGATTCAATTTTAACAAGTCGATTTTAATCCTGTTAGTGTAAGATCAAAGAAAAAGATTCATTGGCAGGGTTAAATGGAGCAACGTTGAAGGATTTATAAAAGTAAGGCCAATACACACATCAGTCCTTCTGTCCTAATTAGGCTTACATTTTTTCTAAGTATTGCTGGCAGGAATTAATGCTCAGAGGCCTAAGCCAAAGTCGCTCACTTTAACCCGAGGACATTTTTTCACTTACTTTGACTGTATTTTAAGGTTTCCATTTTGAAGTATTTAGCTTAATTTCCTGTTTTAGAAAGCGAAGGTCTTTTCAGCAACTCTTTGAGTAACTACTCTTTTCCTTTTCTGTGCCTACATCCCAGGAGTCCACGTCGCTGGGGGTGACAACGAGGCCTTGCGGCCTGCTGAGCAGCTCCTTCTGGTGAAGGACACCTGCGGTAGGGCGCCCCAACATCCCCTGTCTGTAAAGGCACCCACCAAACAACGCAAAGTTCTTCCCACAAAACAGTTATTTCCATTTCTGTGGCTGCTTCATCAGTGTTGAAAAAATGGTGAGAAAACTTAATCCTATGTGTAAATGGTCACTGCTACTTCGCTACATAACCAACTGAAGACATTTGAGCTACTGGGGCTGGTTCAGCCTCATAGCTTTGCACGCAGAAATGGACTCATTTCTCTCATAGAAAATGCCCCTCAGGAAAGGAGCACCTATGGAATTGGTCCTTGTTCTCCAGACACTCCAAGGAGGAGGGAGGTGTTACAGGGCAATCAGCCTACATGCAGAAAGGAAACAGGCAAGCCAAACATGGAAATAACTGAAAGATAAGTGAATACATAAAACTACCACTGGAGCCTCTACTTAATTTTAGTCATCTTCGGTCCTTGCAACTTTGCACTGCCTGGCTCTGAAAAAAGTAGCTATTCTTTTGGATTCACAGGATATACGCCTACTTCAGTGCAAGTTAAGCACTTGATAATTCTCTGTCCTTTTTTTACTTTTGTCTGTCTAAAAACTTTTGCTAACTTTCATTGATCTCATTTTATCCAGTGGTCTGAATAAATGCTCTTGGACCTGCAATTTTTATGCCTCTTTGATTACCCTAAGATGAAGGATAGTTTCCATTCTTCTAAAATGATTTTTCTTGGCTCATATGCAGTGCAGTACACAATGTAAGATTGTCTTGAGAGAAAATGAAGGGAGAGGCCAAAAGTGGTTATCAAAGTTTCAGTGGTAAAATATCCAATGCCATAATGTCATTCCCTCCTGGAAATCAGGCAATGAACAGTTAACTCAGGCCATCCATTTGTGCATCTGTATGTATACATGTAACGTATAAACTTAATTAAAAACAATTGTAACTGCCGAAGTGTAACATTACTGAGCATAACACGTATTTTGTCATGGCTTCAAAATGCAAATGTGCTTTTTGACTTGTTATGGAAGTCTTGCTTGCCAGACATTTCTAAATAAAGCCCAGGAGACTGGATTTTACATCTTCCCCCTCTTAACCCTTCTCTTAATCACTTCCCTCTAATTCCACTTTTTTCAATGTGTGTGGCTTGAGTAAAGCCTCTTCTCTATAATTGTCTTCCAAATTGGCAAAAGGACAGTGCAGGGTGTGACCCTCCTCCGTTTTTTTATGCAGAATTGTATTCTCCTGTGTCCCATTCTCCTACAAGCTCTCCCACGTCTCTGCTAAGTAGCCAGGATCATACAAAGCAGTCAGATTCCTGTTTCACATCTGTGTCTTCCTACGGCAATCGGATCCATAAAATGAGTTGTCATCATGGTATTTGATAATATTCTGAGCCAGAGGTACTACATCTTCACATCTGGAAGTGAGTGGTTCCCTCCTTATAGCTGCAGAAGATGGTGAAACTCACTGCACAGCACTAGCAATAGCAGTAAGAGAAGCTGCTGAGAATTTCAGAGGAGCAGAAAAAGGGTTGGGCAAAAGAAGACAATGCAGTCGCAGGAGAAATGCTGAAGTAGAAGATTCCTCAAAATGTTTCTCTTCATCAGGGATTCATTCTGAGCTATTGCCTAGACTGTGTATTTTGCAGCCACTGGTAGGATTTCACTGATGGAAAGCATCTCAGTTCACACAGATAAAATGCTTTCTAGCACACTGGTGCACGCTAGAACAAGTATGTGCACACATCATACATTGCATGCTACCCTTGTTAATGAGATTAACTCGGTAGTACTACATATGAGAGTGCTGCCCCCCTAGGCAGTACAATCTTGCACACTTAGGAGAGATGCTAAAAATGTGTGTTTAAACAACGGTCAATATTATGTTCTTGAAGACCAATTTTATAGAAGACAAATACATTGTGTGGTAGTCTAACGTTATTGCTTTTGCCTTAATTCTCTTCTGTTTGTTAAACACAAATGTTTATGCCACCCCTTATTCAACAGTAAGCGAGTCTGACAGCTTTTGGCACACACTGATTTTTTAATAACTACCATCCATTGGCATACACTTACTTCTTTAATAAGTACCATCCACTAAGCACGCATACCAGAGATGTAAAACAGTTTCATTAAATTAAGCAGAGGCACAAACCATTAAAATTATTTTCTTACTAATAAAAGGCAAATGTTTACATTTATTAACACTATATTGATTTCAAACTATACAAATGATAGGCTATTTTGCAATACCTCCCACACCAGTTTTTATGGGTATTTAGAAGAGGAGTTTAAAAGACAGTATTTTCTAACCAAACATAGCATTTTCCAACATTTTGACTGTTCCTGACTGTATTAGTCCTAACGAGATTCAGCAGCAGCAGCAGCTGCCCATTTCACGTGCCTGCTCTGGTCCGTGTCCCCACCTCCGTCCCTGCTGCCAGCGCCCAGGGGCTGGCTTCACCTGCGGCAAAGGCTACGGGCTCACCAGCACTACATACTCAGGCTGCTGTTCCAAAAGGAATCTGAATGTCAGCATGCATCAGTATTTTTGGAATTCCTCTGTGATCAATAACGTTACCAGCAATCACATCTGGCTCCTCCCTTTTCCCTCCCCTTTTTCCACCTCTCTGTAAGAGTTCTGAACAACCAGGCAGAATGGGGAACAAACATGAGCCAGCAGATCTCCCAGCATCACTGACAAGAAAATCATACACTCAAATATCACCACAGTAAAATTGTTACAAAATCTAGCTCTACCCTGGAAAAAAAGGAGTAAATGCTAAACTGATGATATCAAAGCATTATAAATTAATTGAACTGCAAAATCTTTCTGATTTCGTAGAGGTTTCTAGCGTAGACAAGAATAAATGCAAAGCCTGGCAAGTAAACCTGCGCCATTATGCAAACATGACGGGAGAAGAATATAAGATATCCTTATATAAGATAAGGATCCTAATATAAAAACTTACACAATGGGGTTTTATTTTTTTTCCAACTTGTACATGGTACTAAGTTTCAGCACTGCACCTATATTTTGTGCAACATATTTATGTACTAGCAACGATAGTCCTATGGCAAGAGTCACCTGGCTCTCAAGAGATGCAGTGTTCTGACTGCACGCACGTGCCTCCAGGTGTGCACAAGCAGAGCTCTCCAGAGAAACAGCCTTGGATGTCCTGCCTTCCGCCTGTGCAAAGGTAGGGCAGTGCAGGCTTGCTGAGACTGCATCTCTTGCAGCTCATTTCCTTTTGCCATGGAGCTGGGGCTGAGGGTGATGGTGAAGGAATGGGTTACTGTCTCCACCTGGCCACTGTGGATGTCAGAAACTGTTGGGCCAAAGTACTGCAAACATGAGTGTATTTGGATCATGAGCCATTTCTTTATGGTTCTACAGATGGGACAGATTTTCTATTGAGTCCCAGCTGCTCTCACTTTCCTATTTCATGGACCAGGTCCCCAGCCAGAGTGAAATCAAGGAAGACTGGGCTGAATCATAACTATGCCAGCTGACACCATCTAGCAGTTCAACTCCCTGGGAGTTGTGTGAACACAAAAGGTGCAGTGCTGCTGTGTGAAAACAATAATGCAGCAGATATTTGGGTCTTGAAAATGTCTGGAATGAGCTGAAATGTGTGGCTGGCTGGCTGGAGGGGTCTGTGGAGCCTGCAAAGTGCTCAGGCTGACTGTGATTTATGTCTGCTTCCAGGTACATGTAAATTTTCCACCCCCCCTATAGACTCAAGCACTGTGCTACACAGTCATGCGAGATTAAAGTTCCTGCACATTTTCTAGAAGCATCGGCCGCACTGAGGAAGAAGTGCAGGAAGGCGCATTTGTTTTGTGCTTACAAGAATCCTTTACAGATACACGTGTTTTCTTTGCATTTCATATGAGCACGAATTAGAATATTCCACTTGGGAAAAATGTTATTTTAGTTAATTTCCTACAGACTGTTTTTTAAGTGAATGGTGAATAAGTCTTCAGTTGAACACAGCACTTTCAGATCCCGTTGCTTAGAATAGCTCCCCACTTCTCAAGTATTAATTGTATCTGGTTATGTTTAAATGTCATTAAAATATGCAGCAAGTGATCTACAGGGATTCATATTTCCACCAAAAATCAAGCCCGCACCTTCACGTCCCCGTGCAGGAATCCTGGACGGGTTTATCCCGCTGTGCCTGTTGCAAACATCTGCCACTTTTGAGCGCTGAAAAGAGTACTTTGCAATTAAAATCTTAGCATTGTAGCTCAACTCTTTTAGGAGAGAATATTGCCATTTTATTCACAAACTGTTTCAAGAAAGGAAAGGGGGAGAAGAGGCGAGGAAGTAAGCCAAGAGTGCTTTGACTTGCGTTCTGTTTTAAAGTGTCTCAGTGCGCGGCGTGCCAAGAAAAACACAGTCCAGCGCGGCGAGCAGCGAGGAGCTCCGGTTACAGCCGTCGAGCACGGCGAGAGACGGCCGCCTCGGGCAGGGGGAAGGGGAAGAAAGCGAGAAGCGGGGAGCGGGGCCGTGCTCCCAGCAACTGCATGCTTGTGCAGGTCCGCGACAAGGCGCCCATTCTGCAGCCTGCCCTTGTCCGGTCTGAAATCAGTGGGATCATTCATATGGGTGGGCCAGGCCAGGTCTGGGCTGGCAGAACTGCGCTGAGGGACGGGTAAATGGGAACGGGCAGAACTGCGAGCTGCCAGCGTAGGTGAATGCACACACGTGAGCACAAACACGGCCACTGGTTTTCAGAGCTTCACCAAGGAGCTTACAAGAGGAGAAGGAAAAACAGTAACAACCCTCCAGAATTTTTGTGTATTTTCTCTTCTGGTTATATTTGTTAGTGTAATTTCAGAAAGCAAGCCTCCTTAGGGCATATATTGTTGCATGTTACTTTACTAAGGACAAGTCAGCAACTTCTACAGATTTGTACATGGAACTGGGTCATGCATACAAAGCTCCGATTTATCGCCCTTTTAAGAGGCAAGCAGGGCTGCTAGGCCTTCCAGACAGGCAAAGAGAAATGCATGAAGCACATATGGATCAGCAAGAACTGTCGTGGGTCAGCACCAGGCTTTTCCCCCCAACTTTTCTCAGACAAGGAGGAAACTCTGCTCAAGCTGCACATGAAGTCTGTGTTGATCTTTAAGAAGGAGGATAGCAGGATACAGTAGCAGGAGTCAACTCAAAAAGCAAAACTCGTGGAACTGTTATAAGCAATCACACTGGACGTGCTTTTGCCACACACTGCCACTGAAATAGGGAGAGAGCCTGCCCGTGAGCCCAAGTGGCTGAGCCAGACCTTACATGTCTTTGAAATAACGTTATTTCATTATGCTGGCCGCGGCAGGGCGATTGCAGGCGGTGTGTGAACTTCTGCAGTGCCGCGGTGCCCTGCAGCCACCCCGCTGCTCCTGTCCTCCGCTTCTGAGTGGGAACTGCCCATCCCCGGGTGACACGGACACCGCGTGGGCTGTGACACAGACACTGTGCGGGCTGTGACACCGCTGATGGCACAGATCCCTTTCAAACAGCTCGCTGCCTTCAAGGAGTGCTTAAGAAGAGGGAGAGCTAGGGAAGTAAAGCTGTGCAGTTTCTTGTCAGCGCACAAAGCATGTGGCACTTCAAGGGTACTACAACTGCAACAAATTCACTCCAGATTTTTACTGCAAGACCTGTGAGAGCTGACTGTGGCTCTGGGACTGTGGAGTCATCCCACCTAAACAACAGGACGAGATCTTTGCCCTGCCCTGGGAGAAACAGGGACAGCCTAGGGTGCTCACAGGCCTTGACAGCTCTGACCAGCCTCACCTGTGGCCTCCGCCCACCCCGCCCACAGGCCCAGAAGCCCACTTAAGCTCAGCCCTGGGGCCCTGGGCCCTTCCTGAGCTGTGCTGGGGGGGTATCAGTCCCCAGCTCCTTTCCTGACTTGTGTGGGTGGCTTGGCTTGACCGTGGACCTGGCTTGCTGCCTTGGCTTCATTTGGCGATCACTGGACTGTCGGTAGGACATGTTGCCATCATTGCCCTGCTTTCACTAGTGTTTTTATTTTTAATAGTGTTTTATATTGCTATCACAATCACCTTTTACTTGTAGTAGGTCAAGAATTGCTGTCTGTCGCTGGTTGGATCTTTCTGGGTTTGGGCACTTTGCCTGTTAAGGTAGTTGCATCCCAGTGAGCCTCTCTGTTAAGGAAGGCAAGCAACAGGCATAAAGCTGAATTGGGAAAAGTTGCATTTCAGTGGGGGTGAAAAGGCTTACTTCTTTTGACCCAGTTCAGGGTCTACAGTTGAGTCCTTGTTAAAGTCTTTCTAGTAGATGTTGATTCTTATGTCTAAGAAGTTGAAGACTTCTCCTGGAGCTGGAGGCTAAACAAGTCTTTTCGTATTCTTTGGTTGAGAAAACTGTTTGAGATCCTGACAAAACCTTGGAGCAATTCAGGTTTGCTCTTACTTGTGCCCAGGTGCCCACAGTCCCAGGGGGCCGTTCACATTGCCAGAGGTTACGGTGGAAAAATGAGTAATAACTTGCTTAAGGAATTTCCATGAGGTTCCAGACTACCAGCTGCCCCTTTGAAACCAAAAGCATCCTCTTCCTCTCTTCTATTTGAATGTGGGGAACCATTACGTGGCCCTTGTCATGGGCTTACAGATGAACCGCTTTGTGGATGATATTGACAGCATTGCCAAATGCTCCCAGAAGTATCTAGCTAGCATGGCCCAGTCTCAATGCGCAAGAATCTCTATTGTGATGTCCATGTCATTACATTGTTAGATGTTGCCACTTATTTCTGAACATAGCAAAAATAACCAGGGCAATCTAAATGCACTTTGTGAAACTGACTTATTTTACATGTAATCCTTTAAATCTATGTGGAGACAGTAGAATCTAGTGGTTGGTGTATGGAAATAAGATCCAAGAAAAGGGCTTCTAGTGCTGCCTTCTCCCACATATGTAGCCCCTCTGCACCTGTAGGTCTCCATCTGTAAGGACACAGGCAACAGTACTCACCAGCCTTTACAAATGGCTGAGATGTTCTGATGGAAAGGGTTCTTTACATATGCAAGACATTAATACAATTGCATAGAGAGTTAAAGATACCAGCCAAATATCCAGCCTATGCCACGATTCATTCTGAAATGCAATAAACTGTAATTACTTGTTGCTGGCTGTCTCACACAGTACTTTCCAAGACAAAGTACAAAAACTTCGAGAAAAACAGTCTAGAAACATAAAGCTGAACTCTTATTATCATTGAAGAATCAGTTATTTGGAATTTCAGAAGTTAATACACTTCAGGATCAAATAAGCCAGAGTATTCTGACAGAAATCTGTAATCCAAAATACAACTCTTATTTTTTTAAAAGGAGCTTTTCTATTTTAAAAGCCTTGTCTACAGTAGTATGAGGAAAGCTTATTGTGTGTATATACATGTGTGTGTATACAGTATCCAAATTCTGCTATCAATTACACGAATATGAATCTGGAACAACTCCAGTGATATTTACATGTGTCTAAATTAAAACAGAGCGTGGTTTGTTAATGAGGTATATATGTTCCGGTGCTGTATACTGTTCTACAACAGCAAAGACTTGTTGAAATCAGCTTTTCATTCTTGCTAGTGATATTAGCACCTAAGGGATATTTTCTGCTCTGTAACAATGGGTGCAGTTGTAGTAAATCTCTACTTGGGAATATTTAAAATGATCACCTATGAAAACTCTTTAGTGGTTTGAACATGATATGATGAGTTAGAACCAAGGACAAAAAAAGTACAACTTTGCTGCATGTATAAGCATAATTTAGCAGCCAATCCCAGTATTTTTATTAATTCTGTACTGATGACCCTGTCTATATCAGTATTACTCATCCTGTTTCTTAGTCAGCAAGTCAAGATGCTTATTGCTTTCCATAGTAAAACATTGCCTCACGCTGGGTTTGCCTCTAAATGGCTGTGTTAGATTCTATTCTACGTATTGTTCAATAAGGTCATTCTCAAATTTGAATATACAGTTGGGAACATCTCCTGTATTTTCAGAATCCTCAGTCAGTTACTAAGCCACCATGAGCAGACATAAGCATTGACAGTTAGGCTTAGTAATCATGATTGAATTTTCTAACAGCCATATCTTGTATGACACTGAAAGCAGAATAATGGAGATGTCAAGGAAGTGTTGGTGTTTTTTGTTAGAACATACACAACTACACGTGCACTACCAAGGACAGTACACAGTTCCATTTAATGGAGCTTTCAAAGAGTTGTTTCAAATGATTTTAAGCCTTAAGCTGCAGTGATTTTTAAATAACAAGCTCACTCCAGATAAATTAGTCACTTCAAAACTAACAATGCAAACTCATTCTTCAGTATGCTAAGCTCTCTGGCCCACTTCTGGGGGAAAAAAAAAATATGTTGATTTAAAGAAAGCAGCTGTTTTGCATTTATAAAATTTGCATTATCTTTTCTTGGAACTGGGTCATCAGCCTTGGGTTAGGAAATCTGGAAATATTTCACTGAATATTTCTGAACTGATTTCCGTCAGCACGTTTCCTCATTCTGACTTCAGTAATAAAATGGACCATGTGGTCACAATTTATCCCCAATTTCTATTAGCAGAGGTGAATGCTGAAAGCAGGACTTAATCTGAAGTTTCAAGATAGTTCTCAAATGTTAACTAATATAGAAGCATTCACATCACCTTAAATGCCTTGTATTGCTATTTAGAAAACATTTAACTGCCACAGGGCAAAAGGATTAGAGAGTATAACTTTTTATTCACTTGTGTTTTTGCTGTAGATCTTTCTCTTGCTGCTTTTATGTCATAAACTTCTGCTAACAGGGTCCCTTTCCTCTCTTAAGAATTCCTGCTGTGAAGTCCTAATTGCCCCATTCATTCTCCCACTGATGCAGATTGCTCATTAGAGATATCAGTTGTTACCAATGGAAACACACTGCTCTCATCAGGCCGGAACTGCAGGCCACTTCTTCACCTAGTGGAGAACAGCCATGGGCGTTCACTGAAATCAAAGCAACTGCATATTTTCATCAGAAGACAACTGGTCCCATGGGATATACCACCCAGCAGGTAGCACACAAAGATTTAACTGCATGTGTAAACATGATTTTTCTGTACATCCTTTTTTTCTTAGTTTGCCCTTAGGTCAAAAACAAAAGAGTTAAAAAGACAAAAAAAGGCTACCTTTTGTAAAGTTAAATATCCCCAAATCAGGAGATTAATCTTTAAAGGCTGAAAATATACATTTTATATCATTGCAATATCAATGTTAAGTGCAGTCTACTGTCTTGAGCCATGGACTGAGAGGGCTTTTGTATAAAAACAGGACTCCGTTCTTCTGACTCCTCTGTGCCCCTGCATGAGTCACGGGGGTTAGCCTCCTACAGGCTTTTGAATGTTGGAAGGAAAAACATTTACATGGAAGCATCAGAAACACACGTCGAGGTCTGCATTCTTCAGATTACTGTTTTGTGCAATCATGTAATGTGTTAGTCAACATCAACACCTAATGCCAACTTCGTCAAGGCCAAAATATGGTTTATTGCAATCTAAGGTTATGCTGATGACACTTAAGTTTGTCAATGGTCCCATTAAAATCAGTGGCTGCATAAATGAAACGGCAGAACTGAGTTCTAAAAGCTCTCTGGAACTACTTAAGGATGTGAAACTATGCCCTGGTAGAATATGTGTACTATCAGGACTTATTAGGCTACCATGATCAATAAAAATTGCTAGTAGTGTAAATTCCGTCTCATGCTAAAACTGGTGTGTTTACCTGTGAGATTTAGCAAACCTGTTCCTCAAGCATAAATTGTGAAGGTCGCTTTTCTGATTCAGCAAGTATGCTGCAACTGAGTGTTAAAGTATATATGGTATAAGATGATTCTTTACTGGCAAAAGGAACTGAGTGGACTTAAAACAAGCATCCAAGAGAGGTTTCTATGCTCAAAATCCTAAGAGATGGTTGCAGTGATTATCTCCATCAGTGTTTGAAAACTTCATAGCTGTTTTCTCAGAGTTAGGCCATATATTTGGTATGTGCATGTGTAGCTTAAAATGAGAAGTTCGATTTGCATTACATGACTGAGCTTCGTATATGAGAAAAGTTAAGGTAATCAGAGCTTCTCCAAATATCAAAATTTTGAAAACCTGAAATTGTATTTATATCTCAAATGTTTTTAAATTAATAGGTAATTAAAACAAGTAATATAACAACACATGTAGGGGAGTATGTTTAGCCAACAGTAGGATGGAATGCTATACAGGTGATAAAAGCTAGATTGCAAGTACAGTGTGCTAGGCAGTTAATGAAAGGTAAGACTGAAATGTGGCCTTCCTTGCTTTTCTCAGATACCTACCTGGCAGAATAAACCAGGTGATTATTGTATTTAGTCATATACCTTGTATAAACTGCTGTTAAAATTGGTAAAACATTTTGTTTAACACTAGCAACTGTTACATGAACCAGCCAGTGCAATGTGGAGTCCAATCCAAGCCCAATTTAAACATGATAGCCTTGCCATTTGCTTTCATAGAAGTTGGATAAAAGCCCATAATTTTTATTTCAGAAAACATTCTGGCCGTGTCTTGAGTCAAATGGAATGTTCTTACAGCAACAAACTCCCTTAAATATTTCAGCACAATTGGATTACAATAATTTCAATGCACTTAGCCCTGGAGACATTGTTGTATCCATAACAAAGTTGAATGCAATAAGATCCCAGAATAGGAAGGACTTTTTCTCAAAAATGTGGCATGATTATATATTTTTTTAAAATTCCTGAGGGTAAGATATTTCAAGTCTAGATGCATCTGTTTGTGAAAGTACTAAATCATAAAAACATTGCTCTGAAAATCTTGTTTGAGATATATACACAAACATTTTAGTGTGTGTGTATGTGTATATATATATATTTAAAAGTTACTGTAATATATCTGGTCAATAGCTGGCTTATCTAGTGACAGTCATGCAAGCATTTGAGGGACTCTGGAGCTTTGACAGCAACCAGACTAATCTTTAATACAGACTTGAACTTAGCTCATGGTCTTCCATGAGAAGTGGGGAGTGTAAATATTAGGATGCTCATTGTTATACATGAGATATTTCCATGGAGCATTTTGGATGCACAGTATTTTTGTATTGGAAATACTTTTTCAACTTTCCAATAAAGAAGGCCAACATTTGGCTGTTTTTAAAGCGTGAAACATCTGATGGCTTTGCTTAAAGGGAATGTAAGTTTACTTCATTTGATATTTCCTAGCAAGAGAGGGTTTGAATAACTTTGGCCTATACCTTAACTGTCTGGATGATTTTTTTCTGACTTATTTTCTTCCTTGGTCTAGTCATTCAGTATTTCCATTTTTATACTCATTAAATAGTATCATAATTTGCAGTGCGTAATAGTAATCACAAACTAGTTTTTTTTTGTTGCTATATTCCTTCTGCCTCCAAATACCTAAGTTTCCCATTCAGAGAGGCAGCTATAAAAATAAAACCAGTATTTTTTGGTCAGTATGGTTCTAAAATCTGGACTATGACCTGTATACGTGAAAATCGGCAAAAAAACCACTGGACTGTTACATTTAAAACATCACTTTCCTGAAGTGCTCTGTAATTACTGTGTGCTAAGCCTGACAGCTTGGTACCTCCTGCCTGGGACTCTCGAGCTGCAGGTACCTCATCCAAATATGGATGGTTTCAGATGCAAGTGTGATTTTCATGAATTGGTATGGTGTAGTGAACCATTTATTTTGAAAGTATTATTGAGAGTAAACAGTTGCTCAGAGAAGACTGCAGCTTGTTTACGATCTTTAGTAATACTATATTTTTTACAGGCCCCAATTTGTACCTACTACTTTTTGGTAACTTCTGCTTATTTTAATAACAGTTGAGAATTAAAGAGGAGAAATAATTAAAACAGACAATGTTCTGGATCATTAACAAAGTATTCATGGTATTAGCATAGCTTACTTGTAAGAAAGTATCATGGTGTTATTCATTCACTATAATATACTGCAGTCAGCAAACGGATAGTGACTGCAGACTGAGCTGAGTATCAGATGGTGTAGGCATGCAGTTTCACTGACTTCAGCTGAAAATGCTCTCAGTCCCTGCTTGTTGGGAGTCAGAGGATTTGTATTTTCCATTTCAGTGCACTTACTGCAAATAAAAATATTCCTGTTCACTTCTACACTCGAGGACAGGACTTGCTACATGGATTTGCTCATCGATCTTCCCACTTCTTCCCTCTACTCTCCTGTTTCACACTTATATTTTCCTTGGGCTCTATGCATACAGAATTGTGCAGATACTTGAGAGAAATCTAAATGCCTCATAGCATCATTTCTTGCTCTGATACTTTCTTTTCAAGTGCCTATATGAAAATTGGGAGCTTTGCTACCACCTGTATCCTTTGGTAGATGCACCTAGCAGCCTGAGGGGATGGGCACAACCTACGCCTGCTGTCTGGTGGCACAGCAGCAGCTTTCCCTGTACTGTTGCACACAGTATTACAGCTGTGCAGGGGGCGAGCTGCACTTCTCTCAGAGCTCTGACCTGCAGGATTAGCAGGTGGCACTGGCAGAGACAAGGGTGCAATTCTGCTGTTAGAACTACAGAGTTGCTATGATGTTGTCTGTGGGGGGGATCCAGGAATAACTAATCACCTTTGCCAGAGAAAGTGAGGTGGTTTTACCCTATGGTTCATTACTTTGCCGGATGATGCCAGTCAGTTATTTTTCCAATATTTCAAGGAAAAGATCAATCCCTGTGTCTAGCAGGAACCTTTATGCACTTGATGGGTGATTGGGACTTTTCATAGGCTAGGCTATTGCCTATGATCATTAACAAATCTATTGTTGACTTCAGTATATATATTCTATTTACAATTAAATCAAACTTGGGGGGATAATGACAGTCAGAAGCTGCTTGAAATCAGTAAGAGTAGCAGAAAATGTGGCTCAGGTAGCCATCATACACTGAGCTGTCTCTTACTGGCTCATGCCTTTCACATGGATTTAAAAACTCTATCTTCTATGTTCATTATGAGTACTTCCATTTCATTCTATATGGGCACACTGTATATGTGTATTTAAGTATACAGACATGCATCTTTTATTCTGGGATTTTCTGTTCTACTTCAGAGTTCTGCAGGAGACTTCTTTTCATAAAGCACAAATAGAATACTTTTAGAGGCTCCAATACAACATATGCAATAACAAAATGTAATTCTTCTGCTTTTGCATCAGCTTTACTTTGTCATAGATCTCTTGAAGCTTGGAGTTACATTAGCATAAACTTTTGTAATTAATAGAAAATGATAACCAAGTATTTACAATTAATATCTAGTGTTGTGAACCATTGTACCAATCACAGTGATGTTCTGTAAAGCTTCATGCAGAGATTTGCACTGGCTTTGCTAGAAAGGGCTGTATAGATGCCTCGGTGCCTTTTGAGGATAGCAAAGACCAATAAATCAGGCTGCTTTGGATTCTATTTTACAACTGGAAAAGATTATGCTGATCTTTACAAAAAGGAGAGGATAGTATTCTGATGCACAGCATTTGATGGTTACCACTCATTTTCTTCATGAAGAAGAAAGGAGTAAATTGTCCATATGCTTTTAAATAGTACTGTCAACATATTGTATTTCTAAATCAGCTTAATCCATTTTGCTATAAATGGAAACCATGCTTTCAGTATTTCTGGTGGGAATTAGTTAACCAAGTGCTAAAACTTGCCAAACTGCATTTTATATAAAAAAGGGAGCTTCATGAATCAAAAGCAGTGTTCAGCTGCATATAAATAGGCTTCCAGAAAAACGTAGGCCTTGTAATCACATCTTGATAGTCTAATACCTTGTATAAAAACCAGAAACTATTTTCTGCATCTGACAGTGTTTACAATACGGAGCCTGAAGTCTGCCCTCCTATAGTTACTATTTCATACAACTATATTTATGGCCTAAAATGGAACGGGCTTCCTATTTACAGCTCGGAGGATATTTATCTGTTCAGGTAAGTACCTAATTCCATTCAGCCTTTGTGTGAAACAGGATGTGGGATAAAAACATAATCCAAAGTAGAATGGAAATCGTCCCATCAGATGGCTCGGAGCTTGCGTGGGGCACAGCAGCCGGGGGGTCCCGTCCTGCAGGGCCTAGGCCTTCTGCGCGAGCAGGGAGCGATGCTCCTTGCCCTGCTGCCGTCTCTACGGCTCTGCAGGCAGAGGCTGCCTGAGACCAGAACAGGAATCTCACTGCACAGCAAACAGATGTGCTGGAGAAGGATTTAACTCCATCACCTGAAGCACAAAGGAGAAGTAAATGTAAGGGTGTAGTGTTAGGAGTCTGGATAGACCATTCCATTTGAGGAGAACTTGAAAGGCACAAGAAGGTATGCTCGTTGGGACCGGACCGGGCACAGCACCCTGCTGTTTCAGCTTCTAGCTTCCCTCTGGTTGACCTGATGGACTGCAGGTATATTTATACCCCGCAGGGTTGCCAGTGGAATATCAGGTGCTTGTTTTGCTTTCAGCTTGAGAGGCCCTTTAGAGGGGCTGATGCCTTTTACTATCTGCTTGACAGAAGTAGGTTTGATGGATGTGACTTTCAAAGAGGGAAAAATGGAGTAAGTGCTTGGAGATGATTGACAGATGCAGTAAATCTAACCCAGTCTTTGAAGATCAAGAACTAATGGTGGTGCACATGCAGCGTTATCCTTTCGCTCTCTGTAAGGCCTTTCAGCTTGTGAACAGTGCCCTTACTTTTTCATGTTGTTGAAAACAGAACATATGGTTACATTCAATGCAAACAAGTCAGAATCACTGTCAGATGAACACAGATTAAAACCATAAGAGAAATCTGACCCACTCAGATGCTGTGGCACTAGTGCCCTCCCACTCAGCTGCAGGCACCCCCATTGCTGAAAGCCTAGCTCCTTCTTGCAGGCTTTGCTGGAAGCACACTGGCAGTGGGATATCAGGAAACATTCATGTTAATGATAATGTATGATTTCCAAACACTTTCCACAAGAAAGAATCCAGTATTAACATGATTATTTGCTGTGAATAATATGCTGTCACCACATGGCTAGATACCTCGCCTTTGTCAGGAAGACGTGGTGCTGGCATAGACTGTGCTTTTCAGAATTTGGTAGCTTAAGTTCTACAGCACTCCTGATAAACAAGTAAACCCTATATCAAGCACTCTGTTGAATTTCCTCTTCACTGCTTGCTTTCTTAAGACTGTAAACTGTCCTTCTCCGGGAGGTACAGCCAGCCTGCCTTCCAGTTCAGAGCTCCTCCTGCCAAATGCATTAGATGGGAGAGCTGACTTTTCTGCAGTATTCATATTCCAATTCCTCTGCCAAAAATGCAATTCGGGTGTTTCACAGGACAAAGCAAAGACTGCCAGCAAACAGCAAGTATCTTGAAATGTAAAAACCTTGTACTTGGCATGGATTATTTAAAACAGCAGAATACAGAGATCCTATGTATAATATCAAGTGTTGTCCAATTCAATGACTGCAGCTTTTGTCTAGGTGCTAAGCTTTTGTTGACACATCTTGAATTTGCTGGAACAGCCGCAGCTCTTAAATCCCACAGGAAGGCTGCTTTTGGGTTTCGGGATAGGTTGAGACCAGACTCTAACAGGCTGCTGACCCTGCTTTCCTGTGAGACCTACTGCTTTTCAAAATGAAACTTATTTGTAATAATAAACATGTAAGGGGATGATTGCATTGCAATCAGAAAGACTTAAGGTTGCAGTGCTTTTGAATTATTACTTTAAAAAGTTTAGAAAATCTTGTTTTGTACACATGCAGTATATTATGGATCTAAACCTGTTTTCTAATTCTGCATTCTGCTATCAGACACTGATAAGCTGGATTCCAGGCAGTGGCCAAGATTATTAGTATACCAGGTCAGTGCCAGTATGGGGCTGATTTTACCATCTGATATGCTTTTCCCATCTCTGATTTCGATGAGTCTGTGATATGTGATATATGTCATGCTTTACTGTGTTAGATCATATGTTAGAGGGCTGTTGCAACATTTGTCAGCATCTTTATAGGGGGAAAAAGAAACCCTAGGAAATGTACTGATTCCGTACTAATGTTTAGCCAAACACGCGAAGCTGATAACATTTAGCAAGCACTGTTCCAAAACCCAAAGGAAAGCAATGCGGTTGGTAGCAAATCTGATCTGAAAGCTTATTTTTACAGAGAAGTTGCAATTTCCATTTACAAGAACCAAATTTTAGTTCTCCATTTATCTGGAGATTTAAGGTTTGTTTGTTGTAAGAGTAATATTAGCTAAAACCATCCATTAACATGATTTAACAGAAATCAAAGCAGAAACATAACTATTTTTTAAAGAAGTCCCAGGAAGAGTTGAAAAGCATGACTTTTTCAACACAACTCAGGAGTTATTGAGTGAAGCAGTTGAAATACTTGTATGCAGTGCTGTTCTGTGCAAAACTTTTAAAGGTTAAGTTGCTAGCTGTCACTGTTCAGTTACACATCGTGTTCCTGCTGGGGGAAGGGAGCACTAACTACTCTATTTTTCCACTCTGCAGCCAGACTCTCTCTAAACAATTTCCTGCACTGGGTTCACCTAAGAGACTAAATTGTTTCTAATACAAGGAATGTAGTTAACCACAACCGATAGACAAATACCTTTTCTTATCACTAATGGTTACAACACTTGACTGCAAAAGCAATTTAAACCTTACAAATGGCATATTCAACCCTGAAACAACAGTTACGCAGGGAGAATTGTTGTTACAGCAGCTTTTCATTACATCTTTGAATGTTTGCACTGAAAATTGGTTATATATATTTTTAAAATTCAGCAATATTGTTTTGTTTTTATCTGCTGTATATCTGAAAATGATAGCTTCATGAGAGTATCCTGTAGGTCTTCAAGCTGTGGACAGTATTTGGTGCTTAGCAGTTCATATTGAAGCTCAGCAGCAAAGCACTGAGGGCTCAAGAATAGTTCATATGTTTAGAGTGGGGAAAAATGTTCATTGTATTTATTGGAACATCTGAGACACATCACAAAGATTAGGCTCCCAACAAGATAAATGATATGGGTAAAAATTGCATATGTGGATGTACATAATAGTAATCCCCAAACAGCATGGAAGTCACACAGGCAAACTGATTTGCCTTCCAGTACTTAGCTCAGGGAAATGGGGCATAGGAACCTCAAGGGCAGATTCAGACCATAAAACTTTCATGAAATATGCACATAGGAGTCAGGCAGCAGAATCAGTTCTTCGTCTTCTCCTTTTGGACCTGTCACTTGTATTCCCATATCAAATGGAAGGAGCTACCTCTTACTCTGTAGTCAACAGGAGTTTCATCTATGCCCTGACAGGGATGGGTGACCCTCTCCTACCTTCTACTTTCTGGATAAAGAAACCTCTTAAGTTTCTTCACCATATTTCTGGTAAATTCCTAGCTTTGATAACAATGAAACTGTTGATGAAAATTGCCAGCTTGTCTGTCAAACCCCTTGACATCCAAGCACATCAGGCAGGCTCAGTGCACAAAGACGAGATCTGTCAGAGCAGTGACCTGGGCACCCATCTGCCTAACATGGGTGCAGTCTGCCCTCCTGCCTGATGTCTCCGTCTCTCCCTTACCAGAGCAGATTCCCTGAATCCTACCCCAGGGGACTTGCTCAGGCTCACACGCCCACCAGCCTCCTTGCAGTTTGTTTCTTTTAAGCCCTTGCTTCTAAGAATTGTGGTCTTAAGTGGGAACATCAGCTTTCATCAGAAAATTTTTAGCCCTCGTGACAAGGAGGAAGGCTTGAAAATGTGGAACACAAGTTCAAAGAAAAATTGAATTCTCATAATTTTTAGAAAATTCCTGACCTTGAGTCAATGGCATGACTTGTTGCAGTGTTTTGACAACAGGGACTACTAATCTTAGGTCAATTTTGGGGGGAAAACTGCTATGAAGTTGCGTATTTAATGGAATATAAATATGAATTCATCAAGATTGAATTTAAAACAATATTAAATTCAGGCACACTAATTCTGAATTCATATTAATTTACACATGGCTGAAACTAAATATTTAACTGATGTCCACACATTTCATTAACTGATGTCCACATATTGCCCTAGAAAACAGCAATCTTCAGTTGTACTTGAAGACTCGCATCTATACTGTTGGATAGTTTTAGTTTCCCAGTGACTTTGGGAGCTTTGTGTGGAAAGGAATGAAGGAGTGGTTTTGTGACGAATAAATAGGATAGTCTGTCTTTGTCCCTGACAATGACAGCACCTACAGGCGGTTTCCTTCAGGCACTGGAATTCAGTGTGAATCATTTGATATGACAACATGTGGTGCTCTCTGGGAATTTTCTGGTATTAATAAATTCCCATTTTCAAGTTCTTCTACACTTAACCTGTTAGTAATTAGGATTTTAGGGAGGATATTTGAGCCACACAATTGCATCAGTTTTACAGTAAATGTCCTGCAACTGTATATATCCATATTAATACTTCCTCCTTTTTCATGTAACCTTGGTTGTACAGAATTAACAATAAGCAAACCATCTCTCTCCATGCATCTTAACACAGTATTCATAAGTCACAGATTCTCTACAGTTATACCTGGCTTAACAGACATTTCACAAAGTCGAAGCATATTATTTCAAACTTTTGAACAGTTGCTCTGTTTTTCATTTTTATCCACTGAGAACAAGTGGCATAATTTTTGCTGCATGTATGCTTGAGGGACTGGAGGTGGGGCTAGCACCAGACTAAAACTTCTCACTGAAGGTTAGGATCTGGAGTATGTCTGCTTTGTTACCCCAAGTTACTTAACAGCCACATCTCTACAAAGCCATGGTAACTTCCTGGATGTGCACTCTGTGTTCACCAAGCATGATGTGAAAGTACATGAGCCATAATCATCCTGCAAGGGATGATTTTAGCCTGCTGAGGGAGAGGAAAAATGACCCATAAAGGAAGTTTTAACCTGAATTTGCTACCTCAACTCCCTATTCAATGACTGCTTAATAGTTTTGGGTGAAATGAATTGGAAAGTTCTGAATATAATACTACCATATTAGTTTAATTATTTTAAATATAAAATATCTTGAGATTGTCAGAATGCAAAGTAGCTGGGATCTAGGGATTCAGAATTCGGTTTAGTTTCCATCTCTGTTCCTGATTCCCTTTGTGGCTTGGAGAAACCCACCCTCAGCTGCCCAGACCCACTTCCATTTGATAACACTGCTGCTGGGAATGCTCTTGCTCCCAGGCTACTTCTGTGACCCCGCAGCAGCTATCTGTCCTCCTCCTGAAGCCAGTTTTAAATGAGCCACCCGCAAAGCGTGTTCGATGTAGCAAATGACTTGCGCATCCTCTGTCCACGGGTTGTGCCACTCTGTGGAAGGCTCCTGGGTCACGGTCTCCGCCTGCTGTTCCGCTGCCCAGGCAGATGGGGCAGCAGCTCAGAGCAGGTGAGGGGACCGGTAAGGACTGAATGGTGTAAGGTTCTCCCTTAGGGATTTTGGAAGGCTGCTACAAAGCCAGCCCTGGGGCTCACCCACCAGCAGGCCATGTGGCAGGTAAACTTGCCTCAGAGGCTACTCTAAGGTTGCCACCTGTTGCTAGCATGACAAAAACCAAAAGTGGTATGTGTCTTTTTTCAAAACAAACAACAAAAAAAAGTTGAAATGAAATAGGTGGCTTTCAGCCCCTGTTTAGGATGGCATTTCAAGCTATCATGCAGGAATGGTAATAAGTCCTTACAGTTTAGACTTGCTATATATACAGACCTTTGAAGATACGATGTCTAGCTCCGTTAGCGCTATTATTAGTAGGCAGACTGCAGTAATGAGTCAGCTCCCAGGTTTTCCAGTGACACAAGTCAAAACACCATGTAACAATGTTTTTCCAATGTTGCAAAACACCATGAGTGTGAATCACTGGGTTTAATAGTGAGACAAGAAGGCAAAGTATCCAGGGGCCGAAAATCCATGAGCATCTTCTCTGCATAAAATTTCCATCTCCTCTGGGTCTCTCTCCTCCTACCCTGTACTGTGTGCAGTCATTTAAATTACAGCAAGTGTGAAACACCATCAGTGAGAACAATTGTTTTACATGTTCTTCACATTAAATAAAATGACCACACAAGGGGCACAGTAGTGGAGAATATGGCCCATGGGAAAATTTATCTGAAATAATGGTTTCTTCTGAGCTTGAAAATTGCTGAGATGGTCTGAGAGTTATAGTTCGATTTAATGACTCCCAGACTTGTAGGAGTGTCTGGTCTGGATCTCAATTTCTCAGCTGGTTTCTCCTCTCATGAACCAGTGTCTGTCCCAGAATGGGAACTAGTTATGAACTTCAGGTTGTGGGTTCATCTTCATTTTTAGCTACCATCTTATCACTCTTCCGCAAGCCTTCTTCTCAAGTATAAATAATACATACTCTAAGTGTACTGTCTTTGGTTAAAACTAGCAATAATGTGAGTGCTATAGATTACATATGTCAACAGGTCCTCACTGAGTAATGGTTTAGTGTTTATTATACATCCTTAAATATTTTTTCTACAAGCATTTTAATGTTACTTCATTTCACACTGTAAAAACTCAGATTTCAGCACAAATGTCAGACATAACGTTGAAATCCTTAAACACTCTTTTGGGGGTAGTTCTGTTAGAAGTGCATTTTTCAGAAGCTGGTGCCAGTTGTTGAGCTTGCCCTGAACTGTCAGCATACCTTTTCAATCAAAGCAACAGCTGCCAGACTGATATAGTCCTGCACCAGAATGAGAACCCTTCAGAGCCTACATGCCCCCGCCTTATCTCAGAAGAGTCTGTAGCTGCTGATACCGAATCACTAAAAATGGCAGCAGAAACAGTAATTTGGGGCTAATCTAACATCACGGGCTGAAGGGAAGCCACAGTCCACCCCACCCTACATTCCTTGAACACCCAGATCTCCCTCTGGGACTCTTAGGTATACAAAGAATGAATGCTTTCTCTATCTGTAAACTGATTCACATTTTGCTTTTTTAAAGGGTATTATTAATTGCTGTTATAAATAGTCAAATATTACAGCAAGCTGCAGTTGGATCTAGAATTCAGAGATAAACTTTTTAATCAAAATTGGAGTTTTGAGCAATTATTCTCACTTATGGATGCTTTCTATTCCTCATGGAAGTGCAGGTACAGCTTGTTTATATGGTGTCTGGCTGCAGGTGTTGTAGCTGTGGCTTAAGAAGCATTCTAACAATTTAAGCCTCTGTTTTCAGGACTTCAGAAAAAATTCCTATTTTGTCTCAGATTTCTCATGTTCTTAGTCTCAGGGTAGCTGACCCATTTTAAGGATTAGTAAAATCCCACAGAATATTTTGTTCAGTAATAAAAATCATAGTTTGGATAATTTTTCTATCTGATCATTTCTCTATCACTTCATGCTGCTGCCATAACTCCACTGACTTAAACTCTGTTAAAATTTGTTAGCTAATCTGTTTGAACATAGCCAAAAAATGTAGTGTTGATGTGGTGTTGTATACTTTAATATAGGCTCCGTTGGTCACATTAAAAGTAAAGCTTCCCTAAACTTTCCCTTGACTAGTTCAGCCTAAATAGTAAAACAGTGGTTAAGTACCTTGCTGGGCTGAAAGGTCTGGGTTCCACATCTGACTTTGCCATGAAATTGGGTGAAGTGACCTGTGCCTTGGCTCCCCGCTGGCAATGAGGAGACAACCTCTCTTTACTCTGTCCTTCTGTACATTTTGAATATTTGTACTGTACATTTTTGGAGATGGGCACTATTGCCAATGGGGATTCAGTTTCAGTGAGGGTCCCCAGGCATTACTAGGGTATTAATAAAAGATGACCCACAGCCTTGGATCCCACGTAACTTTCATACTGTGGGTTAAAGGCTAAATAGGGCAGAAGGTGCCTATCCTCTGCAGTGCAAGGAGAAAAAAATATTAGTCCTGTCTGATTCAGTGGGAAATAAGGTCACTGAAGCCAATACAAGCCCCTACCTTAATGGACAGCTTCCTTTTCTTTCTGGTGAACTGATTAAATAAACCTTTGGGTTTGACTGTGATAGCTGAATGAGTAAGTAGCCTTTCAGATGACAAAGTGGAATTAACACAAAGCCACAGTTCCTTAGCACATCCTCCAGGCATGAGTAGTTTTGAGGATGTGAGAAGGCCAGAAATGGAAAGAGCAAATGCTCTTTATCCTAATGCAACAGTTGTTGGAAATAACAAGCCAGTTGTAAAACTGTCAAATATTTGGTGCTTATGTAAAACAGTCTTGCATTATTCACCTTCTGTTGCTAAAGTCTGTTCTGTTGATGCCATTCAACCAACTTCTCCATTTAGTACTGGTAGTAATAACAAAAATAGTTTTAGTAGGTTCTTGTTATCACCAGTATTTGATCATTTTCCTTTGGCCTTCCATCAAAGCCTCTTACCACTGCAAAAAAAAAGTCAGTATGACCCCATGCTGGCTGCAGCAAAGAAAATTTGGAGGCACTGAAAATACTCCATGAAGACATTGCTATGTGAACAATTACCTAAATAAGTACAACTCTTTTGATACGGATTTCAGACTTGGGCTCTGTTTCAGAACTGACACTGGACATTGCAAATGAGAGCCACGAACCCTTTATACCTGACAGTTTCTGATGCTTTTTGTTACATTTAAGAAATAGGAATGGAAATGCCTGAGACCATTCTGATACTGCGCAGCTGAGAAGCATGCTTAGTTCAGCTTTTATGCAGTACTTGTGCTCTCACCCCATCTTGGAGCCCAAATTCTGGCCCCATTCAGGGGAAGAATAATGCCAACAGACATGGGAGCTTACCTTAGAAAATCATACACAATTGCCATGAAATAAATTGACTCTGATTTGTTTGATGCAAATACAAAGAAGTCCATATAATGCCTTGATAACAGTAACCAGCTGTATGAGTTGACAGCTCATCCAGCTCTATCCCTAGCAACCTTTTAACTGCCTAAGTGCAAGCTGAACACCTTTTAAGTGGAAAGAACTTTCATCCCATGGGCTTAAAGAAAAATACTTTAAAGCATAAACAAGACAACTGGTTATTGTGCTGCTATTGCATATTAGATGAGATGTTTGTTTGTCCATCTGCATTTTGAAGCAGAAAACTAAAATAATATTTGCCCTGGTTGCTTACTATAAAAAGCACATGAAAATTGAGTGCAACTTACTGAGACTCCTATCTAGCTACATAAGACATAATTCATGCAGCTAAAATGGAAGTCTTGGAAAGACTACAACTTTTATGCAGTGCAGTTTGACTCTAACCACCTGTTGCAAGGATTCAGAATAGTTTCCAGTGTCTTTCCACATCCCAGGGCTCTGTGAGAGAGGTCTCTAAAAGGGGCATTTGAAACAATAACACTCCCCACCTGGGAAGGAAAGGCAGTGTCAGCCTGCTCAGCAGCGCGGCAGCTGTTGATGTGGAATTCTTGCTTTACTGATAGGGGGGAAAATGGTCGTGTCAGGTCATAACTGAAATCTTACTTTGGTTTAAGTGTGTGAGGTGAGAAAGCTTCCCCTGGCACCTGTTAAAATGTATCTGGCATTGCTTTGCTTCACTGAACCTACTGGCCTTTAAAAGCTAATAACTGATGATGTTCGTAGAGAGCTGCCCCTGCAGAAACATCTGTGTACCAAGAAAGCCTCTAGTTCCATCTTGAGTAAGAATCAACTTTTTCTTTCTCAGTCCAAACTTCTCTCGTGTCCTCTGCAGCTGTCCTGCGATGAAACAATAGATTGATTCAGACCCTCCCCAAAAGAAGGGAGCACGACTAAAAGTTACATTGCTCCCAGGGTTACCAAAGCAGAAAGACCGTTCAGCTTCTTGCGGGTTTGCAGCACGTAGGACCTGGCTCTGGCACAAACGAGGATGCTTGGCCTCCTGCGCTTGTGCTTGAGACTCCCGAGTGATTGAGACAAAGATAAATGTGTTTGGGAATGAAAGGTTTTAGCCCGCTCTGTGTAAATTCCTATACAGTGTTATCATCATGGAAGCCGAAGAGCCAGACAAATAGCAATGAAATGTAACCGTTGACTCTGGAAAATATTCAGAGTAAAATTAAACTTCAGTTGACAGATTTTTAACTTCTTTCTTGTTTAAAGTTTTTCATTTATGCTAAGCTAAACTACCATAAACTAATCTGTGGTAGCGCTGGCTTTGAGTTCAGTAGTCCATACCAATCTGTAGCTTTGCAATCAGATTCTCCTGTTTGAGAAAATTTGTTACTGTTCAAAATCCCCATAGACAACAAAGAAGTTAAAGGGTGATCATACAGGGAAATTAATCTGATATGTATAAAAAGTGCTGAACGATGCCCCTAAAGTAAACTGATTTATTTAAGGGCGATCATAAATAGGTAAATATTTCACCCAAAAGTAAATTTTAAATTTTATTGCATTGAAGGTATGTTTTCAAGTTTTATAAGGAGGATGAGAATTACATTTTTTCAAATTGTATGCAATGCACTGAAAGATCTGTCTATTAGCTAACTTCCAAGTTTTATCCAAGTAAAATACTTTATAGATAAATTGCTTGCTGAGGTCCCAAAAGAACTAAAAAAATCTTCTTGCCTTGTACTTTCTTAAAAAAAAAAAAAAGCCACCTCTTGGGATATGCACATTTTTTCTTCTCCTTCCTTATATGCTTATTAGATCATTTTCTTCTTTGTTGTAAAATAAAGGAATTATAGAAAGCAACATCTGAATATACATAGCTTTTATCACAAGATGATTGTTAGGAATGTAAAATTATATCAGCTCTGTCTATGAAATCTTTAAATATCTATTTAGAAAATAAACTAAACAATCTGAATAGCATTACAGTGAAAGCCGACAGGATGTGGAATAGATTTAGCCACTTTTCCTCTAAGTGGCTCCTCCTTTAGCTTTATATTTTCTTACATGTAAAGTCAAGTGCCAAACTGCTAACAAAATGCAATTATATTACTTTATTGTTCCTCTAATTTTCCACTAAGTTTTACCTATTTGTTTGTTGCTGGTCTTTAGTTTTTTAATTCTTTAGAATTTCAGTTTAACTCAAACTCTCAGCCTTCTCAGAGTAGGTGGTCTGTAACATTAAACCATCAAACAATTAGTTTTATGCTTTCCTTTCTAATTCCAGCCCCAGCTTTCTTTTCACAAGCAATGGTAGGAAATCCTCTGTCTGACATAGTAAAAGATAAAGTAAAACAAAAATCAGGCCCACTTGTGATTTAAAGACACTTAGTGCTTTTAATGCCCTAAATGTTACATTTTTTAAATATAATAGTATACTTTGATCCAGAGGCTATTCAGACAACAAAATGGCTAGGAGACAACAATGATGATAAAGGTTTTCCCAACAAACTGTAGCTTTAGAATTGACCTTGATCTAGAATTTGTCTAATTTGTATATCTAACCAAAAGGAAACTTTGAACTGTGGACCTGAACTATAAGCTTTTACATAATAAATCTAGTTATTGTGACATAAAAAAAAAATACTGAGTTTTCTTCTTTCTGAGAAGTTAAAGAACTCAAATACCAAATATGATGTCTCTAAATCACAAAAAGGAGTGGTAGAAGTCAGTTTTTGTTGCAAAGTCATTATTTCAGGTTCTAAGCCTGTATCTACTCCACAATTAATGGTAAAAACTAAAGCAAAGAAAATGAGTGCACTGTAACAAAAATACCACAAACATTTTGAAAAGAAAAATATTTTTCCATTTTCAAACTGAGCAAATGTCTTTTTTACAGTAAATATGTAGTAATCTGTAACGAAAACATCAATATGTGGTGGTCCACTATCTTACTTCAGAAATTTAGTTTCTCAGGAGAATAAAAGCAGCTAGGAATCTGCTGGCTAAGCTAGATGTTACAAACTAAAGGAAGTAAAACTCGAGTGGTTTACAAAAACTGGGTGGTTATAAAGGAGATAACTAATAATTTGTCCTTGTTTTATAAAATTCTTCCTCAAATGTCATAAATACCATAATTTGGATTCTTGAATGACTAGTTAAGGTTTTACTTAATAAAAGGAAATGTAAAGTGAATTTGTCTCGTATATCAGTGGATATGCCATTTGTGGATTGTTTTCATATGCTTGTAGACTCTGACACTTGAGTACTAAGACCCAATTTCTTCTAATGTATATGCTTAATTTTAAGCAGATGAGTAGTCCCTTTAGCTTTAGTAAAGCAAATTCCACACTTAAAGTTAAGCATTCTCATACACATTCAGGCTTTTTTTCTGCAGTAGACAGCTTACGGTAATGCTACTTTTTATCCCAAGGGACTCCTGTTCACTTACACATCGTACTATAGGCTTGCATTGAGCTTAAAATAACAGAATGAATACTTCTAAATTTACTTTTTATCATCAGATTAGGAAAGACTTTACAAATGTGGCCATCAATTCTCATAAAATAACGACTGCAGTGGGCATAACCTCTTCATTATTGATCTCCACTTGGTACAAAAACTCCCTCAGTGGAATCTTCACCAGCGAGTTCAGCTAGCCAAGACTCCTGTCCTAGTAAATATCAAATTAATTGGGCACTATGCTTGTTACTTCAGGTCAGGATTTGTCTTTTGATTTTGTCAGCTTTTAAAATACTGTCCTACTATCTTTGGCTACTTTACTTAAAGACAATTTCCTTTGAGAAAGGACTTGCATGGTTTGAAATGTTGTGAATTACAGTTAACTTATTGGGTAACATCAACAATAGATATAAACAAAGGCATTTATTGTTTCAGCATCTGTTTGATGGTGTAAGTATATACTTATTCCCATAGGACTTTTTTCCCTGCAAAAGATGTACATCATCTGCCTGAGAATATGAATAACTTAGTGTGATTATTAGTCTGATGGCAGAAAGCGGTTAAGACCTTTCCCAAGACCTCCATTTATAGCCTTAATTTGCATTCTTCTACAAGGATAAGTAAATTCTACCATGGTTTATCGCTTCATTGACAGCTCACTTTAATTAAGCAGCCATGATAATTACATTCTGTCCTGAAACTGCAGGAAAACACTTTGAGTAGTTAAAAGCTTTTGGTCCTGTTTTTTTCAAAGGTTTTCTAAAGGAGAGGAATTAAATGGTTGCAAACAGACACAAATAAGCAGACCGGGCCAGACTCTGCAATCCTTGTTCATACGGAACAGAACCTCACGGTATGGAAATAAACCCTGATTTCTTAGCTTATGCTTGAAATTCGTTTCATCCCAACAGAAACTTTGCAGCATCTCCATGACACCCCCCACCACCACCTCCCTATTTCCGCCTGAGCTACATTACTAAAATGCTACTCATTAATCTAATGAATTCAGGTACCTAACTGCAGCAGAGAGTCTGTGGAAGGGAAGCTGGGAAAACTGTAGCTGAAATGCACAGTGTCAGCCCAGTGAAAGCAGTCTGTAATAGTCTATAAAACGTGGAGGTTTGCTAGACCTGACAAGAGGCTACACTGTTGATCACTCTGACACCCCTGCTCATTCCTAGGTTTATTACTTGCTTCAAGTCAACAGCTCTGAGTCTGCAAAGGTCTTCTGCAACGTGAAATCCATGAAGAGGGCAAACAAACTTGCTTTTTGGTAAATGTAAAGTGAAGTGAGAGAATATTTTAATTATCATCAGGGGGTAAAACTGGTTAAAACTGAAAGGAAAGCTTCCAGTTGCTAGAGGAAGGTTTGTAGTAGAAGCAGCAATTCCCCTGCTGCAGAGGAAACTGTCTACAAAGCAAGAGAAAAGAGGGAGGCCAAAATGAAGGGAAAACAATGAAAGGTTATATTAAAAAAAAAAAAGCATCAGTATGTACTGGCTCCTTCAAATACAGAAAGGAATCAGAGTTGGCCATGTGAACTTTTAGATTAAAACAAGAGTTGCTAGCAGGACATTTATCAACTGTAACTATCTGAAGACTGCTTGTTGCGTTATGTTCCAAATTATTTGATGCTTACCATGGCTAAGGAAATGTTTTTAAAAGCTAGCTGTTCTTGAGTCTACCTTATGAAAGGCCGAAACTTTTACTCTGAAATAAGAGCTAGGGATTCTTGACAAACTAGCAGGAAAAGGAAAGTACCACTAGCAGAGAAAATGGGAAAATGCACAAGTGAAAATTACATAAATTCAATTTTTATTGCAAGCCCGTGGTGAAGGCAACTGCTTCAGCTGAAGTGGGAATCTAACTGGTGCAAGCCAGTGACAGTGCCCTGGTGAAGTGCAGGTCCCAGGGCTTCCCTGCATGAGAACTTGCCTGTTATTTTTAGCAACATCTCATATTCTGTGACACTACCATTGCCTTGCTTTTGCTTGTTCACATTGGGGATGAACAAAGCTTTAAAGAGTTTGATGCAGTCTCTTCAAAGAACACAATGATTTAAGAATTCTTGCTAACTATAGACATGGGATTTCCTTAACACTTGCAATACATGAATGTTAGTCTTAATTCTGAATGAACTACAAAAGAGACAAATAAATATGCAGTCAGTGGGGTCTCCTTATAAAACAAAGATTTCTTTTTCTTTGAGAAATTTGCATCAGAAAGAGCACTGTATGGGAAAGGGGGTTATTTTTTCCTTAGCTTTTGGCAAATGATTATAAACTTCTACACACAGTATAGGCTTAGAGGCCTCTGTAAGTCCACCACACGCTTTTAAAAAGAAGCAAAGTGCTTGAAAGTTTGCATGAGAATTCTGGTGACAGGAAGTACTTGTTCAGTGTGCTTTAACTGCACTGCTGCCCCTGCACCCCCCGGGGCAGCAGAAAGGCCCTTCTGCACAGGGTGCCTTGTGGCCCTGCCTGAAGGCTGTGTGCTTAGCCATGCTTGCTCCAACAGGTTAGGCTGCATCTGCATGCAGAACAGCATGCCATCTGCTTATACATCAGTTCCATCCTTTTCTTTTACGCTCTGTAGTCCTCTGCATAAGCAGTATGATGCTGCTGCACAAACTCAGCATTTAATTTTTTCCCTTTTTGCTAGAGGGAAAACCAATTAGCCAGAAAACAATGGTCCATTTCCACATGCCACACAGGAAGAGTAATTTAAACTTCCAACTGTTCTGTATTTGTGGATCAGGTTAAATACTCTAGGATTTCCAGTGAATTAAATGGGACCTGGGCTGAGCCAACAGTCTGTGTTCAGTTTACATCTGTTATGGCCATAGGAGTCTTTTCTTTCTATTATCTTCTCCATGTCAAACCACAATGTATCTCCATCCGAAAGCATACTCTCAGAAACGCTACCAGCCCTAAAAAGCCAGAATTTCAGCAACAAAATATTTCTTTGAATAACTTCAGGCTGACATTAGCTTTTGTCCGTGACCTGTCATGTTATTGATAAACTGTAATAGTTTGAGTAGCAAAAAGAAATCACCCTATTTATTCATGGGCTTAACTCAAGAAAGCTCTGCCTAGGGCCCGTTACTATTTATGGCCAGATATTGGTCTTAAAAAGAGAGGATTGTTAAAAGAAAGATTTTCATTTAGAAATCAAGTTAGAGAAATATACTTCACAGAGAACGTTGCAAGGGAGGAGATCAGATGATCTTTGTGTGTTTCTTTAGGAGGAAAAAGAAGTTATGCAATTCCAAGCAGTCATGTGGTGTGGCAGCTGCTAAAGTTACTGCTAATTTTTATTAGAGCTGGCCAGAGCCAGAGAAAGGTCTGCTTTATAAGCAAGACCTTTTAAGAAATAAACTAAGTCTTCCTGAGCTGGGAAGCCTGCAGAACTGAGAGACAAGAAGAAAAAATACCACTAAAAGGTTCTTTTTTCTTTTTCTTTTTACAAATTATTTAGGAAACTTTTTCACTCTCCCTTCCTGTTGCTGGTTTCTTTCTCATGTTCATCCAATCAAACATCCAGTATTTACTAGCTTTCAGCTCAAATTCCTGCTCAACCCCATGGCCCAAAAGGACTACTCACAGGCACAACGTGTATGTGCCTTCATTTACCCGAGGAAGGAGCGTGGCCCTGGGTGCCAGACATTAGCTGACCCTGCTCTGAGCACGGGGGTTGGACTGCATGAGCTCCAGAGGTCCTCTCCAGCCTCAGCCATTCCCTGATCCTGGGAAGCAAGATTTAATTCTATTTATTAGTCTTGAAGATGGGACTTCAAAATTACCTATATTCCTGTGACATTTTATAGGTCTGAGTTCCTGCGGGTCATGTCTTTGAGAATCTGGGCATAAATGAAATGGGAATGTGGTCCAGACTTGATCACCAGAGCTTTTATTTGCTGTCAGTGTTGCACATTTTTGTGTACTTAAAAGTTATTTCAATTTTGGCAAAAAGACAAAAAAAGTGCTTCCAGATAAAACTCATTACAATAAAAAGAGACCAGTCATGCTCCTTCATTTGTCATCTAAACCCAGTTTAAACAGGATGAATTTTGTACAGCTGGTAAATGAATCATAAGTAATAGGTGGATAATAAACTGGGGTTATGGATGATAACTGTCTATATTTTGTTAGTGTGAAAGGGTTTAAAGAAGAATTTGCCAGAGTATGTTCTTTCTGAGATCCATGGGTCAAGTTCTACAATAGAGGCTATATAAATTGATTTTTCTTTTTTTTTGAAAGATTGTTTTAACACCAGTAGGCTATTAGGAAGGGGCTTGTACCAACATGAGATACTGTTTTGCAGACTCTGACTTTTTTTTTTGCACCTGTCTCTCACAACTGAAGCACATTCCACCTTTAATGCATAATTTCAGTTGCAGATAAGGTCTGCAACATTTGGCCTATTTGGAATTGAGTGGCCAAGAGCACAGTAACCACCTAGTCCTTCACAAAAGGAATGTCTCTTGCCATGCATACAGGGATGGGACGAGTGTCTCTGCTGCCCACCTAGTCGTCCACCCACACAGCACGTTGGTACCAATCCCCCTTCCACTCGCAGCAAATTCTGAACTTTTGGTTTTTGAAATATTATCCCGCATCGGTCTTTAAAACCCCCAATTCTGCTTTTGGAGGCAAATTCCCTTTACTGATATAAGATTTTACAGATAGAAGCTTTTTTCAAAATGCCACACTGTTATAAGAAAACTACCATGATACAAATTTACTTTGCATATTATAATGCATAAAAAAGACTTAAAAACAACAACTTAAATATTGTGCTCATTTAAAAGCCCCAGTGCTGAAGAAAAACAATCTCTTCTACTATTGTTGTCAGAAAAGTACTATTTGTGTTTATAAGAGTCTAAAAACTTTACAGGTCCTGTAGTTGCACTTTGTAGTAGAACATAAAATAGTAAAATTATACTGATTTAAAAATTATCAAAACATCAAGCATAAAGCAGACAAGCAGTCAACAACGTTGGAATTAGTATCACAATGCTGATAAGTTGTCACCTCTTAGTGTTTAAAGTACAGAACTGCAGGTAATTGTGAACAGCTTTCCATTTTTCATGGAGTAAAGAATGAGTTAGGAAGAAGAAACAAAACTCAATACCTCATATTGGAAGATATTTTGTTTACTATCAAGCAGTAAAAATTTGATTTAAACACTACAAATACCATTGTTCAGAAGCAACTTTGCATTGTAGTTGTTACCAGAACAGATTCCAGGATTTTATTTCAATTTCCGTATTTTGTGGGGGGGGAAAAAAGGAAATATACTATTGTGAAAAACAGACAAGTGAGGCTTGCATGAGAGACAAGCAGGTTTACATGCCATGCTCTTGTTCTGAAGAAAAATCCCACCACCCGTACAAACCAGGTTAGAGCTGCAGGATCAGCAGCTCTAGACTGAGGATTCTTGGGAAGATCTGTTCACCCTCACACATTCCACTCCTCTAGTATTTGCTGGACAAATTCCATTTTTCTTTTAATTCCAAATGACAAGTTTTACTCAAGTGCATTTTGAATGGCAATGGTCTGAGCTTGCTTTTTTTCCAGTTAATTTGCACTCACTTTATGCATATCTTTTAGTACAATTGACATGGTAATGTACTGCATATGTGCTAAATTAGGGATGATTGCATCTGATTGCTCAATTATTGTGATATGAACAAAATGTGTGAAAATAGTTGATAGGACATTCTGTGTGTTTTCTCTAAAAAGACTCAGCATTCAGAAATCTAAAAATAAAATCTAACAGTTAATCATAATGGTTTGGCTTCAAATGTGGAAAACTGAACAGGAGATGATTTAAAATGCAAAAAATTATACCACATGTGAAAAGAAGATCAAATTGTCTCATTGTTATATGCTCTATATGCATCCTTTTAAAAAGTATTTGTTGGAGTTTGACACATTACTCTTCGCTTAGCTAAAGAGAATATAAAACAGCTATTTTTCACTTTGAAAGAGTGATCATTCACAGAGCCAAAATCTGCATTCCTCAAGTTGTATTTTTTCTTCAGTGCACGTGTCCCGGCCACAGGCCATGCAGTATCATGATGGCTCCTGCAGCCCCCAAGGTGACACCCCAGGCTTGCCCCTGGCGCAGGACAGCCTCCGTGGGGAGCAATAGGTGGCCTCGCCTTGCCTCGGCACACGGCAGGCAGCGCGCAGGCTGCGCTGTTGTCATTGGGACAATAACGAGATGTTATCAGGGTGAAACCGAACCAAGCCTGGATTGGTTTACTGGAAAATGGGAAATACAAGTGAGGGAGAGTGGCTGGGATGCTTGACGAGACTTGTGATCCTGCAACACGCGAGTCGCCTGTGCGAGTCCCATGCTTCACGTGAGGTCTGAAAGGCCTGGAGGTTATCAAAGCGCTTTGCATTGCCTTTCCAAGTCCCGTTCCTCATGATATCGAGCAAGTTGATAACCAAAGCAAAAAATTTTGGGGGGTGGGGCATATGCTGTACAATCTGTGCCTTAAGCTGCTTGGTTTTTGAAGTGTTACAAAAAGCTATCCTATCACTAGCATTTTTCTCTCACTTTTTCCATTCGTCCAGTCAGGAAAAATTTCACGCACAAGAATCTGACCTGGAAAGTATATTCCTCATCATCACTTCTTTTTCTCAAGAGCAATCTCCCTTTTAACCATGCAATTCCAACACCCACTGAACGAAATTGTGTAATTCCTCTGCAGGGCCTTCAGAAGGAGAGGCTCTCGCCCCGCGCAGCCCTTCCCGCCTAGCAGGGCTGGCCATGGGTTTCCCTGGGGCGCAGCTGCCTGCGGAGAGGAACATGTGAGAGGAACGGGGGCTGTAAGCCATTCCCAGAGGAAAAACGAGAATGGGGCTGTCAGGAGAAAACAGGCGATGTGAGGAAGTGCCAAAGAGCCGCAGCGGGGTCGGAGATGAAGCAGACACTGTGCAAAGCTGCGCAGAGCTGGGGCCTCTCCTGCGGCTGAACAAGCCCCGAGCAGAGACGCACAGGTAGGGCTGCGTGTGGGGGGAACGGCGGAAAGGAGCATGGATGCTGTAATCCCCATAATTTAGTGTTACACGGAGGGAATCTATTCCTGAGCTTAGAGAGCTTCTTTGGATAATTTAATTACTTCTTTTTCATTCAGCATACTCTTGAGAGCAATGTTCTAAGCTCCCACAGATTCAAGATGCCCATGTCATGCTTAGGGTCAGCATGCTGTGGACTTCTAGTGGCAGGAAGACAGTAAAATGGGGGGGATATCTGAGGGAAACCCACCCTGGACTTTTTCAGAAGTTACAGTGTGAAACGTGCTTGTAACTACAGCTCTGCTAATTAGTGAAGAGAGGGGGACCACAGGTCCCTAAGACTAGAAACAATTATTTTTTTCTTTGCAATACTTTAGATCTTCATCCCATCCAATGGATTTCTCTTTTTTCATTGTTTGTGGGAAGGACAATGGTTCAGTATTTAGTGTAAAAAGTCTGTTATACCTCTTTGGTTCATTCTCTTTTTGCTGTCTGGCTCACCCCCTTGCTTTCCCACCTCCCTTCCGTAGCTTAAACTGCAGCACTGGTGTGGAATCAAGCAAATGCATTTATGAGATGAAAAAATGCAGTGATAACCAAGGCCTTCTGTTTTCATTTACATTTTCCTCTTAAAGTTATTATTACTCCCTTTTAACACTGACCAAGCTGCAAGATCTATGTTTTAGCACAGTCATGATGCCAATTCATGATATCATTAACAGATACGGACAATGGGCTCAGAAAATGTTCTAGGAGTTCTGGAGTTCTAGGAGAACTCCCCCCCCCCC
>VXAA01000779.1:632732-645326 GCA_013399115.1 Anseranas semipalmata
AGCTGGCTTTGCTACCGCTGCAGTCATTATTGAGTTGTGTTCCCTTTCCACAAATACTCTGTGCTTGCATGTCCTGGCAGGAACATGAACAGTCAACTTTAAGTTGCTGTCTGAAAACGTTTTCTTCCAGAAAATTAATTACTAAGTGTATGTATCTGTATAGTAAATCTTGTTTGCAGAGCTGAACCCTTCCATTCACGACAATGAAAACATTCTGTTTAACCTTTATGCCTATCACAGTTCAGCTAATGCATGCAGGATGATTTTTGCAAGTAGCTATAGGCATAGGTTTATCATATTAAAGCTGGTGTAATTTTAAAAAATGCTCACCAGCAAATGAGAAATTGAAAGCCGTGTTCAGTTAATAATTTTATTTGCTGATTACTCGTGGAAGTCTCCTATGAGCAGCCTGTGAGTGGTGATAAGTTGAACTGGGCGTACTGCTTAGGGACAACTGCATGCTAGCAAGAAAGCCGGGCTGGCAACACACAGGACCCTTTCAGTCCAGAGACTCAACCTCATGGAAAAACTAGACCCCATCACATACCTGCAGACCACATAAAATGTTTCTTCATTTACTCTTTCACTCAATTTTAAAGCAGCAGATCTTTCTTAGCATATATATTTCACTGACAAGGAAATGTACGCCGTGCTCCTTTCCCTGCCCTTCCTGCTCGGCTGATGCGCTTTCTCTGCGCTAACTTGACTTTTTGGAGGCTACGCTGTTAACTCAGATATCAAGTGCAGTTTGCCGAAAGCCACCTCACGTGAGCAGAAAGTGTCTGCTAAAACAGCCCATGTGCTACAGGGCAAACAGAGAACTCAGAGCAAATTGTCAATTTTAATTGCAAGTATACAGTAGAACATTTGCTAAAAAGTTTCATTGTTCCTATGTGTAACCTGTGAAGAAATCCACCTAATAGAAAAGCAGCCTATAATTTGTAGCAAATGAGTGTGCTTTGGGGAAAATCAATCAAATGCACTAAGACATGTTCTCAACTCCTAAACTAATGATCCTTCCTGTGAGCAGCATGAAACACTGGGCAAGTCCCAGGTGGCATAAATCCTGGAGGTTTCAGTGCAGCTATGACAGTTTATACTGCCTCAACAGTACCCTAATTGTACTTAAAACGTTTTAAGGTGGCAAGCAGTCAGCATTTCAAAAGTCCCCTTCTTTCTAAACAGTCCTGAAGCTAAACAAACAAGTTTACTAGTTAGTGAGAAGAGAACGCCATATTTAATTTATACTCTTTCAGAGCTGATGTGCTTAAAAATAAAAACTCTGGAAATCTAATTTTGTCTTAAGAAATGCCAGGCAGCTGCGTAGAGGAGTCATTCATGGCTGGGACTTGAACCAACTTCCGCTCTAAGAGGAAATTAGGACCATTTTGTTGCTCTGACAAAAATGTAATCTATGAGACCAGTAATTCCTCTGCATTAAAATCAATAGTTTCAGCATGTTTTTAACACAGCGATTTGCTATGGAACATCTGAACAATAATTCAGTAAATCACTAGTACTGCATGAAATCGGCTGTTTGCTTTGAAGTGTGTAAGTCAGAGCAGCGCAGGAAAAACCTGTAGTCAAATCAGAGAAAATCTCATAATATCGTTACTTCCTCACTTCTACAGTAATTGTGAAAGACATAGAAACAGATATAGGTAAGAAGCATTGGTTTACATAGAGCAGCAATGAACAGACCAAGATCCAAGTCTTTAACCCTGACCTGACAAGAACTTCTCAAGATATTTCCCTGTATACCTCAGATTACCCATTTGCAAAACAAGGATAATGTTATCAAACAGCAAAGGGAAATAATTTAGCAGTTAACAGCCATAACACATTCTTCACAGTCCTATGTAAGCACTAAATATATTTATTATTTAACAGATTTGGTAAAATGAAGTACAAGGCAAAAGGAGATTTTTATTTCTGTTGCGTGCTGCTTTGAAGACTGAGTAGCACAAACCATTCATCACGATGATGCATGTCATTTAGCAGTAGAAACACACCTCACAGTGGCACTGCTTATGTTAGTGATATACAAAGGGCCAAAAAAATTGCTTTTACTGAAAATTCAAGACAATTCTTAAGCTCGATTTACTTCTTTGCATTTAACCTTTCAAAAGGTATAAAGCAGAAAATCCAAACCCAAATTACAGTGGAAAAATATGTTTAAAAATTATCTCAGACATAATTCAAAGTTTATCTCAGTATCAATTTGTCACGGGATAGAATTTGCAAGCAGCATTTACTATCAGCTATAAACAGTACTGTGTGTCTAAATTTTATACTGCCTACTCCCTGCTAAGTAATAAGAAATGTTTTGACAGTTTTGAAAATGAAAAATGATGCTCTTATTTTATACATGCTCCAAAATGCATCTACCAGAAGATGTACAATAGAGAAACATTTTCAAAAGGAAATCAAACAACTTATGTTTTACTTCATTTTAAGTTCACTGTCTTGGATTCTGGACTTAATTTTGGAGATGTTACGCTCAGCAGTTTATACTGGAATAGGAGTTCTTTGTGAAAGGATCTATTTAAAATCATGCTGGTGATACTTATAACCGTAATATTAAATTAGCAAGTCACATATGTTCTAGATAGCCAAACTCAGTTCTAGATAGTTGTTTTCATCTTTCTTTACCATCTATCATGCTTCTCAAAGCAAATGTGACCCAGTAGTATGCTCTACTCTCTATGCTAAGTTCCATGTGAGTCCTCTGGCTGTATCCTGCCAGTTACAGCTATATCTGTAAATGATTTTTCAGTTGAACTGCCAGACTGAAATTTTGGTTAGAAAGTGTGGTTTTGGAAAGGTTATAAAAACATTTGCCTCTAGAAGGACACTATCATTTGATATTACCTAATTTTAATCTAGATCATTTACAGGTTATTTCAATTATCTAATACAATTGGACATTAATATCACAAAGCTGATTTTAATGCCTTGATACAGGAGGTATCCCCTTTTCTCCTTACTTGGACTAAGGTTAGATACAGTGCAATAAATACAAGTTGCACAGAGTACAGAACGAAACAGTTCTTTTCAGGTGCTGATGTCCACAGCACACGTATTTTTAGGGCTCTGTATTAGACCACTCTAGTCTGGTTCTGCAAACTGGCGGCCTGTAGCGGCTGGGGTGCATTAAATGAGTCCATTTTACCTGAAAAGATCCCAGTTAGCACACTTGGAGACTGCTCCACAGTCTGAACCAAAAAACATCAGGTGGGCACCATTCAGAGATTTGCTTCAACAAGACATTCCTAATCCAAATTCACGCATGCAAAATCAACAATTTGGTAATAATTTTGCTAATTTTTCATCATCGTTTTGTATATATTTAAAGGTGAGAAGAGTGAATATGAAAATGAATTTGAGGTAGCACAACAAGAGCTGTCAACACGCTGGTTCCTACACAAGGGTTCCCGCTACCCTTGGTGTGCTCTGAACACAACAGATTCCCCTTGTGTCCTTATTCTGGGTTTTTCTCTTACGTGAAAATGTAACTTGGAATTGTGGGAAGGAGCCTGCATAAACGCTATTCACAAAGGCATTGCAGCAATCAAAGAGGAGACACAGAAGCACAGCACGGAATCGCACCCTGCTTGCTTTCCTCTACGTTCTTCTCGGGTTCTTAGTGACCGTACAGCATAGCAGTATTTAGCTGCTTAGCCTGGCCTGTGCTACCGCTGCCAAGTGCTGAACTTGTGGAAAAATGGAGCAAAGAAAAGCAATAAGGAGGGAGGTCCCTTGCAAGAGAGAGCAGATGCTGTAGAGCCCATGGAGGTCAGCTGCCCCCGTCCTCCCCTGCCATCTCCCACAGACAAAATGCTGTACGACTGCAATTCCAGCTGAGTTACAGTGCTCACACCCAGACTGAGCTGAGCTTGCAGAAAGAGACCAGGACATCTCCTAACTTCGGGGTATTTGATTTTCCAAAGTTTTGTTTTTCATGGTTGTTTTATTTGTGTGACCATACGCTACTTCAAAAACGGATGTCAGCTTTTTAAATATGCTTTGGGGAAATGCATGCCTATGGGAAAATTTTCAGTTCAAACAAAAATTGCATAGTTCTCACAAAATTGTCCAGACCTTTTCACAATTATGTTATATCATATATATGGTTTAAGCAACTCTGGATAATTTCACAGCTCAGCTTCTTATCTTTTTATAGTTCTGCTACTGTGGCTCCACTCTTTTCCAAACGAAGAAACTTAATTAATATTTTATATCCTTACTAAATTGTGAATACAATTTACCATAACAGTACAGAAAATAGCAAATACACATTGTCTCCTGCCAACAGAAAATCCTTAACAGCTGTTTATTGCTCATTTGCAAAACATAAGAGCAATGGAATTCCATTACTTAGAGAAACTGGCTGTTCCATGATATCCTTGGCAACAAACACCACACTTATCTTTTTGAACAATAGACTCTCAAAGTTTCTCCAGCCTACAAAAATAAGACAGGGAAGAATACTTTTTCTTAACTGTAAAATGCTAAACAATGGAAACTGGAACACAATCAGCTCCATTTCATGAAAACTAACCTTTCTCTCTCTCTCTCTCAAGGAAATTTACTCACTGCAAATTAGGACAAACATTTCAAGCAACCTTCTCTTTCACAGAAAGGACCTTTTACTGAGGTCAAGACTTTGGCAAAATGAGAAAAAATTCAGACTGCAATCTGAATAATATAAGGACTTACAAGCAACATTAAGGGAGTTACTTAGGTTTATAATAAACCCTACAGAAACTTCAGAGTAGATTTTTTTCTAACTGTTCAAAACATTTATTATCCTTGGTCTTAGAAACCAAGATAAATAAAATCATGGTTTACACTACAGCTATTTCACATATGGTTTTAACTAAATAACTTACAAGTTTCCAATAGCTTTAAAAAGAAATATCTATGGCATACCAGATAGATGCTAGCTCCTTAGAAAGTCAGGACATGCACATACCATCCATAATCTGGTTTCTATATTTAGGTAAGGACTATACCTAAAGCCATAAAGGTCAGCACTGAATCAAGACAAGCATATTTTAACAGACATGTCTTCTAGACAGTGTTTACCATGGTATATTTCTCCCAAACCCACACTAAACATCATGCCATTTGAAGACCTGACACAGAACTCGCACTATTAAAAGAGACTGGACAGTATTCACATACCTCAATAATCCTGTCATGAATTTGCAGCCCTCCTTCCTTAGCAGCAGGCCCAGAGTCGACTATTTTCGATACAAAAATTCCTTCGCTGGATGAACCATCTTGATTGTCCTTTAAGGATGAAAAGAAAAATATATTATTGCACCTTGAACTAACTCTAATTTGCCCTAAGCTAAAACTTGTCTGTGTCACAACAGTGCATGTAATTTAGAAGAAATATTCTCAGTGATGTCTTAATATGGGGTTATTTGTGCTAATGAGAACACCTGATACTCCCATTCTGAAAAATTGTACAACCAGGAACGGGCTTTCATTAGGTTCATTAGCTGCATGCTAATCATTTTCCTCTGACTTAGGCCAGCTCAGTAGTAACTGTCATTATAATTATTCTTAATGTAAAATCCAGTGAGACAGCAGCCTGCTTGCACATCAAACATAAGGCAACGGTGCATTTTAGCTGCACAGCTCTTCCTCTGGAGGCTTAAAAATGAAACTGTGGAAAACAACTTCTACCTAACAGGGGGTCTTCGTATTCTGTGTATTGTGAAATCAGCTTCTATCAGTGCAGAATGATGTCCCATAAAAGCAATTGAAAAATGTTAACTACAAAGAATAACTTTCAAGTGAATTTACTAGGAATAAATTGTGATTAATGTCACATTTCCGAGAGGCCAAGAAGTAGTTCTGAATACTTTCTAAATTACTAGGACAAGGTATATAATCCACTCCTTGATCTAATTAAAGTCATATGCAGAGGCTCCAGCCAACAAGCATCAAGAAAAAATACATTAGTGAGTGTATGGTGCAGGAAACATCTGCTGAAATCATGGAATTCAAAAGCAGGTTAAGTTACATCCCTTCACCTGCACAGAGGGCTGCCTAATCTCTGGTGGAAAGGAGAGTAAAGAACATTTTCCTAATGAACTGTAAAAAGCCTAAAGCTGTGGGTCCTGAACTCATGCACTATCTTCAAAGCGGTATGGTCTGAGAAAGAGATACCAAGGGTTTCCCCATTTGGGGAGTTGCACTCCACCTATATTAGTGTTCCTAGCTGTGACCATGTGCAAGATTAAACATGTGAGAGAAATGACGGTATAGACGGACCAGACATAATAGACATCCAATACAAATCTGAACATAAGATTTGCTCTGAGAATCCCAAGGGAACCCAATGCTTGTCAGCAGCATTTTTCCTCTAAGTGTTGACCTACATGCTTTTCCCAACTGGAAAGGGCAAACATATTTTAACAATTAACATACCACGCATGGTCGGCCACCAATAATATTAAATCCAAGAGAGCCTGAGTCACGATGAAGGACAAGAGTCAGTGCTTTAGTTTCTTCACCCTGCAAAGAACAGATAAACGAATTCAAAACCTTTGTGTGCACTGGTGAGCAGGACAGGTAACACTTCTATCCAGGTTTGTTGGGTTGCCTTCCTACTTTCTTTTCCCATGAAGTTTAGAGAAAAAGGCTTAGAACAAATCCGTGGGAGCGCTGGGAAGCCAGCAGCTCCCGGCTCCAGCCACCCTGCGGCTCCAGCCCCTGCAGCGGTGCGCCTCTGCGAAACCCGCCCTCTGAGATTTATGTGTACTTTTTATTGAGATCTACAGTGAGACACTTAACAGCAGCAGAAGATATTTATATGCAGTACTGTTCCTGCAACTACTTGACCCAGTCATATGCGATGTGTTATGTAAAATACTCCATGTTTCCAGTAGTCAGATTCTTGACTTTTCCAGTGCTTGAGGGTGTCTGAAGGACTGCATTTTTGTTGTTTCTCTCTAGTGCTAGCTACAATGCATTGTTTTACACAGTATCAAATAGGAACTGTTATACAGCAGCAATTCTCTGGTGAGTTTTAGAAAACAGCTTTAAACAAAACTGCTACAAATTCTGCAAAAGGCCTATGATGCTAATTGCTATCCACAGCGCCTACTGTAAAGAGATTCTAAATACATTTTTCTTGGGAATTTTAACACTAGCAAAACAGAAATCCCCCAGCACTGAAGATCATTATGTTAATTCCCTACAATATGAAATTCTGCAGTGAACAGCAAAAAATGCACAACAAAGAAAGACAGAACAGACTGGTAATATCTGAGTGACTGTGCAAAGATAATCTGTTATCTTGTCCTACCCAAGCTCACTCCTAACTGCAGATTTGCTCATGTAAAGTACATCTTCTATAAAAATGTATACAAAAATATCCTTTGTGACACCGTGATGCTACTTAGGTCTATAAACTTTCACTAAGACAAACCAAAGTGCATGCACTATTGAACACAACTTAATCCTCACAATATACTAACTTCAATCACAATCAAGTGGCTGTCATTCACAGCACAACACTACAAAACATACAACAGCATGCCATTACAAAAGCCATTTGAATAAGTCTTTATTTTTAAATAAGGATAGGAGATTCAGAACTGTATGTTGTGCGTCTACAGATGCCTGTGAACATTGCTACCTCCATGATCTTTTTCTTTGTTTTATCTAAAGGGTGAAAAAGTTATGAACACAAAAAAGTTTGAGGAAGTTATCTTACAAGTCTGGTTTTCATAACCGATTAATGACAAAAATTACAACAGTTACATTGTAATTTGATGCAGATGTTTTTAGTTTCAGTTTTTAGTTTTTCTTCTAACATATCAATTTGAAGTTGACAATCAAATATTAATGTCAATTAAACTCATAAAAAATGTCAAAGTAATCCTGGATTACTGAATTACTCCTACAGATTTGGGGGTGATAACGAAGCCCAATTCCCTCCCGGTGTAAACTGGCAGAGCTCCACTGACCGCATGCCCAGGGCTCCACCGCAGGGCAGCAGCACCAGCAGACTCCACCAGAAATTTTGGTTTACAATTTTCTTGTCAGTGTGTGATCTTATCTTTCCTGTAGGTCCCATAAGTAGACTTGGACCTGTTACAGAGAAATATGAATGAGTTCCAACTAATTTTATTTGAATTTGCCTAGGCTCAGCATCAGTAAGAATCAGGTACCCAGAGGAGGACTGAAAAATGAAGTAAAGGCCTAAATGAAGTATTGCCCTGCAAGCCTTCAAACCCAGATGCCAGACAGGATTTCAAGGAGCAGATTTCCAGTCCTGTGAGGCCACTTTCAGGGACTGATAATTCAGCATTTGAAAGACAAAGACATGCTAGTGTCACTGTTTACTTCCCCTGTTATGCCTTTTTAAGAAGGCAAATCAATTAGAACAATCAAGAAACAATTACAACATTGCTCTCGAGACACTTTCCGTAATTAAAGTTGAATGCTTTCATTAAAACCTCCTTATGTGCCTATGATTTGATGCCTGTATGCCTAGCAGAACAAGTATTAAAGCAGGTACGTTTGAATCAGTCAAAAGTTGGGGAAAAAAACCACTCTAATGCAGTGTTTTTCAGAAGTATTCCTGAAAAATGAACACAGGGGGTTTAGGAAACTTTCCAGTCAGTTCTGACAGGTTTGTACACTGTCTCCATCTTCTCTGGCAGCGGAGTAGTGTTACAGAGCACAACCCCACATGTCACTGCAGAGTGATAATTCCACCATCTGTGCTAAAACACCCGGGCACAAGGGAGGCAGCAGCACGTTGCTTTAATACTTGGTTACTTTTGCAGATTCACGTCTCAGTCTTAGCAATGTCTTTAACAACTGGCTTTGCTTCTTAAAGAAGCCACGATGCAAATGATTCTTCCAGGGCTCTGTCTTTCTTTTCTCCTCTAACATGTCTAGCGTTCCAGTGAAACAATCATTAAACAGTGAGGTAACTGTGGAAATGCTGTGGCCAGCATCCAGCCCTGCCCCGTCATCTGGTGCTGCAGCAAACCTGATGGTTACTGGCATGGTGTATTCCCACAGCTGAACAGAACTCTTAAACGTAATTCTTGAAATTACTCTACTTCCCAGCTGAGTAATGCGGAGCTAATAGAGTGCCTTTTGCTTCCCATATTGGAAGACTGATTTCTTTGGTAATATTGTGGCTAAGCAGCTCTGCCTGTTACAGGAAGCACTTCAGCTCCTTGTTTATTGACTGAAGCCCAGCTGAGCCTGGTTGGGGACAGTCTGAGGAAGAATACCGTCTTGTCTTAAAGGACTTTGTTTGGCTTTTATGCAATTAAAACTTGTGTTACCACTTCCACAGAGGCATTAAGCCTCAGGTCCTAAATACCAGATCACGAACTGGTTCCCGTATGTGTCTGATATATTTACTGAAAGTCTGTCCCTGCCTTTGGTCGTCAGTAAAGCAAAAGGGCATAAGACCAGACTTCCAAAGGTCTTGCTTTGCCACGCCTTAAAGCCTTTACTCACCCTTTATAGACTGACATCTGTACAGTTTAAAATGCCATCCTGAAAGCGTACATGGCCACGCACGGCCTTTACACCGCGCTGTGCCATCTGTTCCCCTGCAGGCTGGAACCAGCACCATAAATTGGTTTTGATTCCCCCTTACTCACTTCTTCCCAAAGGACTTTGATGGCTGTGTACATAAAGGACCAACTAGATCAGCTTATCAATAGGTGTGAACAGTGGTATGTTTCAGCAAGGATTAAGCATTGTTTGAATAGTATGAGGTTCTTCTTGCTTATTTAGACTTTGATGTTTCAGGATTGACAGGGCTGATCAAAGGCAATACTAATTTTGAGAAAGACACACCACCTTCCCTACCACTCCCTCCTCAAGCTTGCCCACAATAAGCCTCACCTCTCAACCAAGGAATAAAGTTGCCCTCTAAATAAACCTTCAAACTTGTCTTTTGGAATAAGCACAGATCAGACATCCAGTAAATACACCGTAAAAATCAAGTGTTCCCTCAGTGGCTAAGAAGATGGGAAAGAATCCACATGGAAAACACAACTGGAATCATTTAATGCAAATCTAACTGTTTAATGGACTTACAAAATTGTGAGGTATTTTCAGATAACTCTATGTGTATAAAATATATATTTTATGTATGTCTTAATATAGTTATGGCAGTGTTATAACTCACTTCAGAAATGGGAGATCGAAGCACACGAAAGCTAAGTGATTTGTCCAGTACCACAAAGGAAGCCTATGCTAAAGCAAACCCAGACCTGGGTTTCCAAAGTTGCCCCAGCTGACAGACCACAAGTTTGAGTCCTTCATGAGGGAAATGGGCTTACATCCATCACTATCAAATGCCTTTAACTAAGCATTTAAACAGAACTGTAAGGGGGCACTTTGTTTTGACTAGAGGATATGCCCTCTGATTTATTCTAGACTGCCTCTACGTCTGCAGCGACAAGCAACCACCCATCAGGGAAGGCAGAAGATCCTTCTTCTTTGTCTACAGAGAATCCAGAACATCCTGCAGTAAGTTTTGCAATCACCACATTTAGCCAATGAGCTCAGTTTGTCAGTTCTAGGTCTACCTGTGTTTTAACACAGAACAAACAATTACAGTTTATAACAAAACCAATGAAGTATGAATATTGATGATGATAAAATAATGATAGCAATCGTGCTGCATGCTTTGAATAAGCAATTACTTCTTAAATTGAAATCTATTATTCTATACTACCACACATGTAATCCGGGCATTGAGACCTAATCCTTAGCCAAGCACATAGTGCCCTGCTGAATGTTTATATATAATCCGCATCCTGCACTGCACAGTCTGTGCTAGCGTTTCTGAGAAAATAACCCCGGAGTAAAAACTTGGAAGCAAGCCACATCCCAAAATTGGTAAAGCATCCCCCGCACTAGGTGATTACCAAAGGTCTTTTTAAAAAACTCTCTGGTGCACAAAGATGCAAGTTTCCTGATTGTACTTCTTTGGGAGCTGGGCAGACTAAAGCTGTTGGTATTGGAAAGCTGCCCAAAATGCTGTGAAAGACATGTAATTGATTGACCGCTAGACCACAAGTCTGTGGTGACATGACACCTTCCAGCTTTCTTCAGATTAGGCATTGCCTCAGAAAGCTGTATAACAGCCTTTTGTAACAGAGCTGAAAACGAACACAGGAGTCTTGGCCAGCTGTATCCATAAATTTGATAAAAAGTATTGCTGGAAACTATGTACCCTGCACACTTGCAACTTTTTGTAGTAGCACCTTTCCTGCTAATAGCAGCTCACTACACTTTACAGAGCTAAACAATGCAAAAGCAACATTACCAACCCCAGCCCCAAAGAAATGATGGGGGGAATACGTGAGAATAAAGGTGTGCTGTGTGCATCAGGGCAGAGGTGATGGGGGAGGTTCAGGGGGACGGTTTCCAGCAGCAGGACCGTGTAAGGGCTGCGCTACCACCAGCAGCAGGAGGGGAGCAGAGGCAGCTGTGGCCAAGCCCGGGGAGCTGCCAGCCCCGCAGCACGCTGTGGCGAAGTACAGGGGCTGTAGGGAAAGGAGGCTGAAGAGAACTGTCCTGGATAGTGACAGCAGTGCGAAGGCCCTGATTTATTTTAACAGCTTTACTAAGATTTTAACTTGCATCACAGCCAATATTGCCAGAAGACAAACCAGTACATTCAGTATTGAGATACTTTCTGTTTGGAGCAAGCAAAACATGGTGGGTTGTTTTGCCCTGGATTTCTCTAAGGGAAAAAAAAAAGAGAGAGAGAGAGAGAACTTAAGTTTTGTTTCCTTTACACAGCTTTTGGAGCCCCAGTGTTACTAAAGGTGTGACTACAGATGTTTGACAGTTTCAAACAGTTTAATACTGCTGTGTCTGTGGTAGCACATTCCAGGTCACAGGGAGGACTCAGAATGTCTTCATTTAAAAGATAATTGGCTCCCAGGCTTCCCTCACCGGGGAGCCTCATTCCAGTTAGAACTTGGGGGCTGCTGTAGCTCTGGCTTTTGATTCTGGTCATTTTATAAATAGTTTATTTCTGACTGGCTAAAATCACGTTATTTTTTCTCCTCCTAAACTGAGCTTTTAAAGAACCCAGTGTGGCTCTGGAAAAAATGCAAGTGTCTTGCACTGGGCCATGGATGTTACAGGGGTGCTGGCTCCAGACCGCGGACGAGCCGCTGAGGTGTCCGAGCGCAGAGCCGTGAATCCTGCAGGCCGTTTCGCAGGCAGCCCCGCTCTGTGAGGCGGGGTGAGCCAGGGCTCTGGGAAGCACCGGCTCACCACGGCCTCCTCCAACTCCCTGCCCAGCGTTACTCCCGGGAGTCGCCTTCTGGAGGTTTAACACCATTTCCAGCCCTGGAAATTCCAGCTGTGGTGTCAGAGGTTCCTTCGGGGAGAGAGCCGAGGAGAAAACACCGCGACCTCGGCTCCCGGCTGCGAGCCGCCACACGGGGCCCGGACACCCGTGAGGAGAACGCGCACCCAGGAACCAGCCGGGAGCGGCCGGTGAGCGCCCGCGCTCAGGTACTTCGTGGGGCGGGGGGGTCTCGCGAGCACCGCGCTCCCCCGCGGGGCCCCACGGCG
>VXAA01000779.1:646193-664197 GCA_013399115.1 Anseranas semipalmata
CCGCCCCGCCCCGCCCCGCGCGGCGGCAGGTAACCGCGAGCCCGGGGAGGGGGCGAGGGGAGCGGAGGCTGAGGGGACCGCGGGCGGCTGAGGGGACCGCGGGGCAGGCGTGGAAGGGGCGCCGCGGGCAGCCGTCCTGCGGGCAGGTCCGCGGTGAGGGGCTCGGGAGCCGGGCCGGGGGATGCCCGGCTGTGAGGAGACGCCCGCACGCTGAGGAGAAGCGCGAACGGCGCGGTCCCGCGCGGAGGTGCCCGCGGAGGTGACTCTGCGCGCCTGTCGTGCCGTGACGGGATGCTCTGAACGCCTGGGACGCGGTTCGGTCTCAGGCAAGTAGTTCCTTCTGTTACGGCTCTTTTCCAACACAAATTCGGTCCGTAGGGCTCGTTCCGGTCTGGCTGCCCGTTACGTTCCGTAACGCCTGAGGCTGCCGTCGGCTGTGCGCATCACCCTCCTGCGGACAGCCTGCACCGCTAGCTAGTTCTACACATGTATACACATTATATATAGGCAAGGCGTTCTTGCAGATGTGTTGCCTTTTCTAAATTATGACAGAATACAGGATTGCACATGTACGTTTTTTGTTAACTCCATGTGAATATCACGCACAGTCCAGGGCTGTGGTGCTAAAGTTTAATTAACATGCCCGTCACTGACTTGCCAATCGTTCTGTTACATCTGATCCGTACAAGGGGTTCCCATGCTTCCACCCTGTTACATCTGATCCGTACAGGGGGTTCCCATGCTTCCATCCTGTTACATCTGATCCGTACAAGGGGTTCCCATGCTTCCACCCTGTTACATCTGATCCGTACAAGGGGTTCCCATGCTTCCATCCTGTTACATCTGATCCGTACAAGGGGTTCCCATGCTTCCTCCTCGCGCCTCGCTGCCCCACGGCCCCTGCTGCCGCCCGCCCGCCGGGCAGCGCGCTGTGCCGATGCTCCGTGGCTCACCTGGGACGCCGGCACGCCGCTCTGTGGGACACTGGTGTGGGACCTCTGCGGACAGGGCACCCGTTACTTTCCATGGGCGGTTTGTCTGAAATAAAACTTCAGATTATGCGGTCTGAGGGTGCACGGGGTACACGAAGGAGTGACTTCATCTGGTGTGGAAATCCGTCAATACAACGGTTTCTGAATAGGCTTTTTTGAGGTAATTGCTCTAAATTAGAGACCTTTTTGACCACCATCGTACAACCTTATTTACATGAGCTTGTAAAGTGCCTCATGCGTTCTGGACTGTACTGGAGTAAACACAAATGATAACATGGTGCTTCCTTCAACGACAGCTATAGCAGTTTAGGTTTAGTGTTCCAGAGATGTCGATACAGGATGCATGAGGCCATTCCTGTTGAAGCCAGGGGCAGAGCTTTTACTGATTTCAGTGAGAATGACGTCAGTGCCAGGTTCCTTGAGCTATTTGAAGCTATACAAATATTTGGATGGAAAATACGGGCAAGAACTTGAATAACATTTTCATTTGAAGTCATGGCTAAGCAGATGCTTGTGCTGAATTCTGTGATATACTTTAATGAGACATTTATGTAGAAATTGATACTTTATTTATAAATCCAATATGATGGAAGCTTTTGAAGGCCAATGCAGTCTTGCAGTTGGGCAACAACTGGGAATACTGACAGCGAACTGAAGTTCCCCTCTCCCTGCTGCTATTATCCATGGGAGAAGGCACAAATGGAGCTTTCCCTACTGGAGACATGTTTCAGTTCCCCCTTGGAAAACAGAAATTTTAAAAAGCAGTCTCTCAACAGGAGCCTTTAATGTTATTTTCAAAGGCTGAGGTTTGAAACCGAAGGGAGGTTTGGTTTCCAGTGTATTGCCAACAGGGCTGAAATTACATTGCCACAGCTAAGGAAAGTCTGTGTTCAGTCAGTTCTCCCATCATCAGGGGCGGTGTGCTGGGGTGGGAGCACTGACTGAACCGCTAGGGCTCTGCCACTTAACTTTGCTATCCTGTCGTAAGAAGGGTAAGGACGTGTCATTTTTGTACTTTGGGATGTAGCATAGACACAATGCCAACTCTGGAAGGTCTGCAAAACTAAGGTTTTTGCAGCAGGTTTCATTCAGTCTGTATTTTTTCTGCTGCTCTGAATTTTCCAGTCTCATGGAAAATCAAATCATTTGGAGACACTGATTCAGTTTCATTTGCACTTTGTTCGTAAAGGTTAGCATCATTTTAAACTTGATTAGAGATCTTTGCAAGAAACCTGATGTTTTTTTTTTTTTACATCAGTTTGCCTTTAAAAATGTAGAAACCATTAGGCAGTGCAGAGAAGGAGTCGAGTCCTGCTCCATGGCAATCATCCGTGTCATTCTTTTGTCTTATTTGATTCTGACAGAACCCGTACGGTTAGCAGGATGTGTCCAATGTAAAACGATCGTCCTTATGCTCTTAGTTCATGAGTTGGAGCCTTTTGGAAACTGGAACTCGCAGTGGTCATGGACATACTTGGAATATGTTTACCATATTTGGAATATGTTCAGTATATTTAAAATGTATCTAAAATGTCAAAATCTTGCCAACATTCTGTTCATTGCTGAGCACTGCAGCACTGTACAGATTTATAATTTGAAAGATTCTGTATTCTATGAGATTTATGAACTTTCTTGTACTATGTGTATTTTATGTGTTTTTTTTTTTTTTAACTATCTGTGTATCATTAAAATGCAAATAAACTTGCCTCAATCCTTTATTTTTACTGCTGGTAGAAATCTACGGTTGCATTAATAGAAGATAGCAGAACAGCTGGTGAGAGGGGACCAGAGAAAATGTCAGTCTTGCAGTGGTGGAGCATAGTCAGTAGCAACCACTGTATAGACAGTGCATAAAGATAATGATTTAGATGACACTCATGTTAAGTATTTCGCAAGAGGGTAGACTCTGGCTTGGCAGTTGAGCTAGGATTTCACGGTTTTGCATGTTCAAGTAGAAGGTTGATGGAATAATAGAGCGGATTCTTAGAAGGCAATTGTAAATCAGCAACAGAACAAGCTGCATCAAAAATTCAAATCATCCCTGTCTTTCAGAAGGAATGTTTGAGCAAGAAGTAAAAGGTAGCACCCAGCAGAAACATGAACATCCTTTCCTGAGGTTCCATACATATTTGTGTGTAGTTGATTAACAGCTACTTAACTGCCTCAGAAAGCTAGCTGTTTTCAGACATGTACTTGAAAGACTGGCAGCATTTGAGCCTATTTCATAACTTGCTTCCTTCTCCTCATCTCTTCACATAACTAAGGTCATAGTAGTGTTTGTACTTTATTCACGGATAATTCAGAGACAAGGCCCAGAAGAATTTTGGTGGCTATAACAACACATTACTAAATTAATATGGATAGAGATAAATATAAGGTCATGCTCTTATTTCTGGGGCTTTTTAGGAATTTTTTTCAATCAGTCAGGATCAGTGCTCTCTGTCCAAATAGTTATATTAATTCACCACCACAATATCTGAGAGTCTTGAAGTTATTTATTGTCCTTTTTATTATGAACACTCCTCTGTGTGGCAAGGGAGAATTAGCTGTGTTTTAAGGCTGGGCTTAATGAAGTGCAGGAATAATGTAAGTGCCCATTGTAATTCAGTAAGTCTTGGGCTGAGTGCTAGAAATTGAATCCTGCTTTTCCCGAGCCATTCTTCACTTGATGTTAAGCTAGTTTTGGGGAACAGTTGCTTTTTATGTGCAAGTCTGTGATCTGAGTACATGACCGAGGCCCAGATGTGACCGCTGCTTGCCTGAAACTACCCGAGGATTCCAAATTTCAGTGGAGGCTACATCCCAGAAGGCATCCAGTCCTGTGCTGGGGCCCACGACCACAAATGCTGCATCTTTGAAATTCCTTTGCAATACAAAAAGGTACAGCAGGTATCAAATTATGATGTAGACACCACATTCAGTACTGTATAATTTCTTTGTCTTTTCCTCCCTTATTTAAACATTTAGAGAGAGAGAACTGTCATTATATATGCCTAATTCCCTTTCACACATCTTACATGTTGTAGCTAATGATAATGTTTAAATCCAGACTGAGGTTAACTCAGTGGTAATGGGTGGGACGTAAAACACAAGCTGCAATTAAAAGGCGTGTTCTGCAGGAGTTTGTACAATGAGTTCAGTAATAGTGGAGGTCAGGCACTGTCTCAGAGAATAGGGCGTCTTGGAGTGCTAGTGAACACACCTCGCTCAGCATCTTTTCCCCTTCTTCCATGCTCACGGACGTTGTGGACCTGCCAGGTTGAACTAACACGTGGCATTTTGCATGGGTGGGTGTGTTTAGGACTGATTGAGCTGGCAAATCCAAGAGCCTTTGGACTGCCCTTTCTTGACAGTCTGGCCCCATGATAAAGATCCTGAATGGTCTGAGGTGAAGCTGTATTTATCTGTGACTATCTTCACATATATGCATTTCTGAAAGTCCTGAAGTCCAACCATTTGCTCTTAAAAATGTGAAAAATATTCATATTTTCAGTACGAGGAAAGGAAATGAGTTTACTTTTCATACCAGCAGAACGATTGTGAATACTGTGGAGTGTTCCATTTTCTCCACTTTAGCAACACTGGATTATTGCGAGATGCTTTTGTACAGTTTCCAGAATAAACAGTTCTCAATACTCTCACAAGGTGTATTGACAAGCAGGCTTCTGTGATCATCCACTATTTGTTAGGTAAGCAGCTGCCCTGTTTATATATTTACAGCACTGTTTAAATTTTTATAAGCCAAGGGAAAAATTCTCATTTAAAACATATGTCTTAGTTCAAAAACAGAAGCCTTATGGAAATCCCAGTCTGTTAAGTAAAGTGTTCTCCAATTCTGGGTTGGATGAACCCCAAGATGGAAAAGAAAAAAAGGGTTAGGAGAACGGTGTTTTCCCTGATGAGTGTTACTGCAGGGTGTTGTAGAGACCAAAGCTATCTATGGGTTCAGGAAGGGGGTAGAGCATCTTCAGATGGTAAGTCCAGCTGTTGTTAAGGACCTCTGTCTCAAGAAGTTTCCAAATTACTGATTGTCGGGAGCGAGGAGAGAATCACTGCAAACAAACCATGCTCTTATCTGTGTAAGATGAGCAACCCCAGCTGAGCACTCTTAGAGACAGGATTCTGGGCTTTAATTTGATCCTAATTGAGCTTTTCACCTTTTTTTTTTTTTCTTCTTTTTTTTTTTTGATAGTCAAGGATCTTTGGAAAATGGTGGTCACTTAAGGAAGCCTTTTCATTTCGGAGCTCTTGGATTTCCTGTGGAATTTATGTTGCTTTAGAACACAAGTTTTTAAAAAGGAGGTTCCAACGCTTAGAAATACTAAGTACAGATTTCAAAGAGTTACTTCCTTACTTCTTGCTGGGAATGGGGTTGGGATAAAGTGAAGCCCTGGGTAGAGGTGTAACAGGCACTTGCGAAGTTAAAGCAGTGGCATGACAAAGTTAACCCAGTGAAAAGGAGCAAATACAGTACGTATGTGGAATGTACCGCTTCAAAAACAGTTCTGTGCACTTTTAGAAAATTAAGTAGAATTAATGTCTATGATTTTAAGTACTGTAATAAAAATAAGTTTCATCTCTTTAAAAAGAAACCTTGTACTGTCAGGCTAGGGTGAGCATTGAATTGCCTGTGCTGGTCAAAAATGGCTTGCCGTGGTCTGGACTTCCATGGGAAAGGTTGAGAGCTGCTCTCTAGCATACGTACTCTCCATTCAACTTTTTTGGCAGCTGAATGAGAGCTCAGAAAAGTTACATCATTTAAATGTTAAAAGATTTCATATGAAAGGATTTTACATGAGTGTTCTGCTTGGTGTGTTGCAACCGCTTATCTCTGCCTATACAGAGGTGCACGGTAACTTCACGGCGATATTTTGGAGAAATAGTGAGCTTGAAAGATCACAGATTGTATGTGATATAAACTGAAGATGTCTGTAGGAAACTTCCCACACACGAAAACCTGAATATAGCTAGGGATCTTATCCTAAAAAACTAATGTTTGTATTTCAGAGCTCTTAAATCAGTGACATTCTTGCCAGAGAAGCGCTGAAATCAGACAACTGTTAAGCCAGTGTGGAAACCTATAGATGCAAGTTACGGTTTTCAAAGTGTAAAGTTTTCCCAGCTGATTTTCACATGGAGCTGATTCCATATTGCAGGAATTGCAGAGAAAGCCAGAACGTCCTCGAGTTGTGAATCGTTACTTTCCAGGAATATGGAATCCAAACTGTTTTAAAGAAAAAAATAACCATCAGGCATGTGAAGCATGGTGTTTCATATGGAAATACATGCTCTCAGAAAACATGGGGCTGAGAGTGATGTAAATTTGTCTACACTAACCATTGGACTTTAGAGAAGGAAGTCTGTCCTAATGTTTCTAATCTAGAGCCAAAATATAAAAGTATATCATGTAGCAATGCCTACACATATCTAGCTGCATCACTGTATTTATTACCACCAGTAATCAAAGATCTTAAGAATTTAGTCCCATTGAATGAGTCAGTCAGTGAATTAATATATCATATGCTAAGAAGCTTATACTAGCTCAAGCCATCGTTTTTCTCATTAATATGAATCAACATTTAATTCAAAATGGTGCAAGTGAAGGGAGTTGTGTGTATTCTGGAAACCGATCATTCAGTTTAGAAGAAGGAAGAAGGCACATCTTATCTACTAAGCAGACCCAGTTTTGCTGTTAGGAGACAAGAGGTACTTTTTTAAACATGATTTGTTTTTCAAAGGTTCACTACCCTGAAGCTAGGAAAATTCTTCCACTTTACATGATCAGAATCCTTTGGGAGCCCTAAAATTCTTGAAGGGGCATGGCTGAGTAGGTACAGGGACCCCCAGGGCCCTGCAGTATGGCTGTTTTATGTAACTTTCTAATAGTGCAAAAATGGGGAGTGTCAGAACCTTTTAAAGTCTTTCTTTGTGCTCTGAAAATCACCAAACCTGAGTGCAGTCCTACTGCACAAGATGCTGCCACCAGATCTATTCAAATTATGTTGCTAAATATTAATATTCATAGCAGTCATGCTGTAATGAGAAAGATTTGCAAAACATTTTCTGTGGCTCTCATAACCATTTCAGGTTTAGCCTTATTTTTGTTTTTCAAATGTCTTGATCTAGACAGCTTCCAGCTCCTTTCTTTTATTTTTTTTTTCCTTGTGGTTTTAGAATATTAAGTATGCCCTGAAATTACATTAACATTTTAGACCAAGAGCAGTTTAGAAGTATAGTTGGTGTTTCTAAGGTCTTTTCTGAACTTTAACAAAGGTTCCAAAATGAAGAAAAGCAGTATCTTTATGTTTTGGCAGTCTCTGCTTCATTTGTCAGTGCCAGAATATGAGCCTCCCGGCAAAACTGTTTTAGAGATGAGTAGTAGATCTGACCGAAAAATTAAAGCAGAATTTTCTGAAAGCTCCTTGAAGTGTCAAATCTGTTCTCACTGTAAAAAGTTAGAAACAGATCACTATGAGGAGATATTGTTGACACTATATTTTACAATTTCTAAATTGTTTTATGTACACAATTTTTCTTAAAATTGTATTGAGATAGTTACTTATATTTTTTCTTTGTAACTAGTTTTTTTAAAGTATTGCTACCCAGGATGCCATGGGAAAACATAAGGAAAATGTTTTATCTGGAAAATTAACAAATTAATTGTAATAGCTAAGAGCAAACATAGCTAATGCTATATTTGAATTAAACAAAACAAAACAAGGACAATTTTCAAAGACATTAAGGTAAAAATCGTCTGAACATTTTCAGTCAGGTCTAGTAATATAAAGGACAAGTCACCATAAGCATTAAGGAACAGGTTTCTTATTTTTATTTATTTATTTCTTAGGAGGACTTGCTCATGAGGCTGAAATTTCCGATACCAGACGAGGAGAGAGGCTGGTTTGGAGCAGAGGACTGGAGTGGATATCAATGTAAGTCAAGTTTGAAATGAGGACTGTGCTCCACATTTAGCGTATGACTAGTTCAAGGCATGTGAGTAGGATTGGCAGCTCTGATAACGAGGGGGGTGGAGTTGGACGTTTCTGTCCTAGGAAATGCTGCATCATATAGAAAAGGGAAGAAAACACATGGAGGCTCCAGAGGAAGCGGTTGGCATGTTCTAGGAGGTGAGGAGACTCCTACAGAGAGCAAAGCTGGGCTGATTGTGATGTGTTTGTGTCCTAGGAGATCTGTATTTGTATCTGGGTTAAACAGTTTCAGGGACACCCACGAGGTCACAAGCTCCACTATTTCAGGTCACTCTTTCTCACTTGTTTTTTGTACTTTTTCTAGTTAATGTCCTACACAGTTTGTTCCCAAACCCAGTGTAAACATGAAGGAGTAGAGATGCACGCAGGGCCTCAAGTAGAGTAAGAAAATTACCAGTTATCGGCAGCCCAGCCAGCCATGTGCCAGAAACAGAGCTGAGGTCCATGGTCCTAAAGTGCCAGTCTCCCAGGCCCCCTGTGTGCATCATTTGGAGCAAGCCTTCCTCCAGGGAGAGCTGGGGGTTGTGGGGGTGAATCCTTTCAGTTTCATACCCCAGGTTTTCCAAAAAAAATGTGTTGACATGGCTGTCTCCAGAATTAATCAGAATTGCCCCAGTTTTCTACTTCTCTGTGAAAATTTCCATCGATATCACAGTGGGAATAAAGTTCTGAAAATGGTATAAGTAGCAGTTCCACAGGTATTCCTTCTCTCCTGCAGCTTGTGGTCACTGTGTAGCTCAACTAGGAGGCTGAAAACTTGGCACTTTATTTAGGATCAAGGCTCTCTCCCAAACTGCAAAGCAGAGAAGCCTGCTAAATATCAGGAGAAGATCTAACTAGTAACTAGTACAGAGTGTTATATGATTGGTAACAAATCCCTTTCTGTATCTGTTTGCTGCTGCAGGCTATTTTAGGAAGATGATTGTTTTCAATATAATGGCTAACACTGTATGTTTGTACATTGCTTTATAACAATGGGGACATTATGAGATTGCTGTCATACCTACTCTTCATGTTCTGCTAATTCATTTTCCATTAGACAGCATTTATAAAGACTACAACAAGAATTTTCCACACTCGAGTTAAAATAACTGCTCTTGTGAGAGGACCTTATGCAATAAAGTCAGGGGGACTTCACCTATGGTACGTAAGGCCAGGGCAAAACCTTTGTGCCATTTACAAGCTATGATTGTGACTGCACCCAGCAGCCTGCATATTCAAAAATTTGCTGTGGGGACTTTCTTGACGTTTGCTACTTAACCAGCTGTATACTGGGGATGGGAGGTGGTGTTTTTCCATCCCTGTCTGTTGTTTGATCATCAGAACCGTAGCTGAGAGACATTATGGGCAGAGCAGACGGGTTATTTCTCCCTGAGACATGTTTATATAAAGCCACTGGTTGCTCTGCACTGTGTTTCTGGCTATAAGCAGTCATAGTGGAAGTATACTGCTACAGTAACTTGAACTCCAGAGCCTGTTCCTTTAGCCCCAGTCTCTGAAGACTGGATTTATTTGGTTCTGAAGGCAGGTATTACCTAAATATGTGTTTTCATTCTGCCATAGCGTTATGTCTTCCAATATTTTTTTCATTAGCCACTGTGGAAATGGACTTATTTTTCTGATGTAAAGAGAAATTTGGTAAACTTCGTAAAGAAAATTGGACTGACTGTGGAAAAATCATGAGAAAATCATGATATAAGTAGTTGTTTTATAGATTATTTAAGCTTTATGAAGTAGGCTGTAGTGACTGATTTAAGTCATTGAATAACAAGATAGAAAGTAAAGGAAAAAGCCCAGGGTTACAGCCTTGATGGTAGAGTTAAATGATTTATCTGACTATAGCTATTCTAAAGGCAGAGGTTAGTGTACTGAACTGGTGTTAGGAATTATTTCAGTAGGCATGCAAAGTTCTTTCAAGTTACTGAATTTTGTTTAAGTCATACATTTGCCATTCCCTTAGTATTAGGCTCAGTCATAATATAAAAGTACAGTATTGACCTCTACTGTGTAAAGTTAGCACATATGCAATTATCAGGAATTTATTGAAGACAGACAGATGAAATAGGATGGCACCATTCATGCCCATGGCAAAAGTAAGGGTAAAACAGGTAATAAGGTAAGGTCACAGGTTTATTTTTTATATAGTCAAATACTATGATTCATAATTCCATATTTTTCCAAACATTTGATAAGGCATCCACTTCTGAGATCATTCAGTCTTGTCTCCCAGATCCTAACTGCTAAATTACTTCTCATGTAGGCAGCAGTATTACAGCTAACAATTATGTGGGCATATATGTCTAAAAAACATTTTTCTCACTTTTGCACCAATGTCTACTTTCCTTTACTTTCCTATATAGCCTGCCTGTAGCATGCTTTTTCATACCGCCAATGTCACATCTCTCCTTGTTGGTCTTCTTTTGTCTCTCCCGTCATTTATCCACTCATTTCCTTGTCGTCTCCTTGTTTTCTCATCTCACACTGTCTACCAGTGCATTCTGTATCTTTCCAACCCACGGCATCTGGTTTTACTTGGCTGTCCTTGGCAGGCCTTTTATATTGCTCAAGGGGTTGGCTTCTTACTGGAATATACACCCTTCTGGGGCCTTGAATGGTAAATGTTGATGCTCAAACTGTCTGCACGCTGTTGGTGGCATTTTGCAGAAGTTCTGTGTCTCTGGACTTATGTCTGCCACAGAGGCAAAGACTATGTCTGTTCTCAGACACTGAAGCTTCTGCATAAGAGAGCAAAATCAAAGTGACCTGGGAAAAAACAGAGCAGAGGAGGCTGCAAGATATGCTCTACATACCTTTAAAAGTGGTGAACTTATAGAGAAAACTTTAACATAGGGAAGTGGAGAGGGGTGGAGGCAGGTGCTGTGTAATAATAATTATATTTAAAGTAACTCTGAAGAAGAAATCTTTCTCAGGTGGTATGATCTGAGGAGACAACTACAAATCTAGTGAATATAAATTGATTAAGTGCTGCTCAGTTCCGCACAAGAGGATGCAAGCAGTTTTAATAAAAATAGTAATTGCATTTTTGAAAATTAGCAAAACTGAATTTAGTTAATGACAGGCCAGGAGGAAGGAAGATGGGATACTGGCAGAGTTCTTGAAATGTGTGGACACACTCTTTCATTTGCAGCTGGAAGCTAGCAGCTTGGTGAGAGTAGTAAGGAAGGGGACTGATTATAGAAATAACACACAGCTTAGTCTTGCGCTTTCCTAGCAAGAAATACTGCTACAGACAGTGTAATTCTGCTTTAGCATTGATTTATCTGGGAAATAAATTAGCTTCTTTCATTATTATTTGTTGTTGATTTTTTTCATATGGCTCTACTACTTGACTGTTATTTTCCCATAACATTTTCCCAGCATGCCTTCAGAAATATCAGAAAATGCTCACAAACAGTCCAGAAAAGTGCCAACTAAATATTCCACAAAGTGCTTGCAGATCTTGTGCAATGTTTCCCCCGGTCTTTCCCAGCTGTTTTTTAGCATTGATCTAATATTTCCCCTATGAGCAGTTAGCATTTTTGTGACATTAAACATACGGGGAGGTTGTGTTTCTACATATGAATAAAGTGACTGCTCTGACTTTTGGACGAAAATAAGTGTCCAGTGTTCCTTTCCACCAAAAATTGCTGCTCCACAGTGCTTCTTAAGGATTTGGGTTTGTTTGTTTGTTTTGTTTTGTTTTGGTCTTTGGGGGTTGTCTGTGGCTTCTCCAAAGGAAATAAGGTACTTTTAGTATTACAGTTGAGCCTACTCCAAATACATAGCATATCACACTCTGGTTTTCCACTGGTATTGATAGGCTTTGGATCAGGCTCTTGATGTCTTACATAATATCTAACAGATTACTTGGAAGTATTTCTCAATATACCTGTGTGCTAAAGAAGAAATTGCTCACTGTCTATAGCATGAGAAATTTGGGTTGTATGGATGTACAGTCATGCAAATCTTACCTGTCTCATGAAATAGTTCACCAACAGTTCTTTACTATTTCCTTCCCCATAAGTTTTTTCTAAACAACATGACCCGAAGAAGGACTGAGAAGGACTAACAAGCACAAATTTAATGCTGCTTGTTTAATGCTAAATTCTTTCATTATAGCTCCAATCCTGTACTGCAATATTGTAGTGATGAAGCTCATCACCTGTTTACCTGAGACCTGTGACTTGGCAAAGTAAAAGAATCATTGCACAAAATCATGACAGTCGCTTTAGCAGGGCAGGCAAAAGCTATGGTGCAACTTGCAAAGCTTGTCATCTGGAAAGTATGGCAGAAATGTGCCGGAGACTCTGCTATCTGGATCAAAAGGCTGATTAGAGAAGTGGCAAGCTCATTGCTTTCTTGTCAGTGTTCTGTGGTGGCCAGGTTGTAAGCAATGTGCTGGAGTCAGTCCAGTTGACAGTGTCAGGACAAACAGGTAACAGCAGTAGGAGTCCCTATACGTGGCAGAGACCTTACAGTTATCTGCCATCGTGCAAGTGGATGCGATGATGCAATGAGTTCTTCTCAGTTGTTGTCGAGGCCTTATATTTGGACTCGATCTTTGTAGGTCCCTTCCAGTGGAACTATTCTAATCTAATTTTCATACTGGGGGAAGAAAATAACTGTTCCTCCAAGCAGCTCTATGGCACTGTGCATTATGTATTGTACATTTGTCTTATACTGCATATTCAGCAAATGATACTCAAAGGCTCTTCAAAACAGCTTCTCTGTGAATATAATTGGTAGCAACCAGCTTGTACCATTTTTACAGAGCTAGTGGATGTCATAAAAGTATTTCAGGTAGATCTCAGTATGGTCTTAATGCAATGTTGTAAGCAACTGTCCCTTATCAGGTATAGTGAGCTCTTCCTGCTAGAATACTTGTACTTCACTCAGAAATGTCACTTATATTTGGACTACGCCGATGTGGAACTAGATAAAGTCTTCTATGGACACAGCATTCAGAAATCTGGTATCTGCTGAATGGCCCTTTTTCATAACATTTTTGAACTATGAGAGTTGAAGTCATCACAATATTTTATGTGTTCAATATATTTTCTAATATGAACATTTTATGCCACTAGTAAATTCTACAATAGACTTATTAACATTATTAAGCCCTACACTGGATTTCTGGGCAAATACAGATACTACAGCACATTGTGTAGTAGAAGTTGTGCATATCCAATTGCAATTCAGTCATAATTTCCAAAGGTTTGGATACATCAGTGCTCAGAGTCATAGACTGGTGCCCAAACAATAATCTACCACCAAAATTAGCAGGGTGGCAGGTTTCTGTTCAGATAACTAGTGAACTACTTATTTTCTAGCTCATTTTCAACAATTCAGGGGAATGAGGGGAGATCTGATGCATTGATACTCATTGCAGATTTTTGAAGGAAATGCATATAAAAACAGTAGTATGTTCTTGCTCTTGCTATACAGAAGGCAATATATAGTCCTATATTCTAGGATTCACAAGTTTTTTAAAAGTTGAAGACCTAAACAAAGGAAATTTTATCGACTGATCAAGATTTAGCAAACGAAAACTCCTGCTCCTCTTACTGGTGTTTGTGGAAAGCTGCTGCTGCTCTTGACCCTCCTTCACTGTACTTCCTCTGCTGGTGTTTTGGACTGTAACAAGTTTTCATGTTTATGGGTATTCTGGGAGGTATTATGTGAAGTTCCGCTTACGTTAGGGCTGAGTCGTATACAATGATGTGATTGCTTATCCAAATGCTGTTTCTGGGGAGAACCCCTTACTGCCTCTTTACTGCTGGTCAGAACATCCAGAATATGGGACATTTTGTAAATCCAAATTATGTTTTAGTAAGAATCTTTCGTACTCTAAGACATGTATTGTAAAAGTGCTTTCATGACCATTTAACGTGCTTCTGTTACCTGGAACCCACTGATAAAATCAAGCTCCTTGCAGATTCTTTATTGTTGCCTATGGGTTTGTTTTGTTGTTGGTTCAGGTGGAGTGCTCACTTTGCTGTTATTTAACTTTTCTTCCAGCCACCAGTATGTCCACTTTATCTTGAAAATGATCTATATCCATTTTGTCCTGAAAATGAGATGCTCTTCACTATCAGAATTACAGAATTTTTGAAAACCTTTTCCATGCAAAAGGCAAACAAACTGGTGCTTGATTCATTCAGCAAAGTGGAGGTCTGCGTAGAAGATAAGCTAGCTTCAGTCTATGTTGCATATATGGTGTTGCACTTGTGTTTGGATAAAAAACAAGGCAAATAAGTCAGCAATTTTTATATTACCTTGAAATGTAAGATTTTTCTTAAGTACATTTTTAGTGTGAAAAATACTGGAAAAGACATCAGAGCTCCATCAAAAGACAAGACATCGCAGGAATTTCTTTTTAGCCACAGCAGGTCCTTCTACAACTGACAAAGCTGTTCAAAATTATAATGGAGGGGTGCCTGGAATTTTAAGCTATAACTGTTAGTTTCATTTTACAGTTTTTCTTCTAAGTAATTCAAAATAATGCAAAAATATAGAAAAGCATTATTATTATTATTTATCTTTGAAATGGGTGGCAGATCTTGGGTGTCAGCTCTCACAGATTTTAACTTCAGTGCCCAGCTTTTAACTGGAAAGCAACTTTTTGCACAAGGTCATTGAAATGGCTTTTCTGGAATTATATAGCAGTTGAGTGGAACAGCTCTGTTAAGCCCCAAATTACTCATTTCTAGTGTTGTACTTTTGCTGTTTATCAGTGTTATCCCTAACCTCACTGAGAAAATGTAGACCTAGTAGATAATAAAGACCATAAAAGGCAGAAATGGTGGTGTAGACAGCACTTTTCTTGGTATGTTCTCCAACCTATACTCAGAAATACCCAATTTCAGGAACAAGCACTAAAAATGCTGCCATTATTATTTTCAGCAGCTGTAGCACCTGAGTGAACATAGAGGTTGATTTAATCTCTTAGATGCATGCTTTACATCTAGAACGGGAGTTGGGTGGTCATTCTGGGTTACAGTAATACATAGAAATATTTCTGTGTCAGAATATATGTATAGAAGTTTTATAAGAAAAGTTCATCCTGTAATAAGTAAGCTTGTAAATAAGACCCTGTAAGAGAAAGGCAGAAGAAAACAGAGTTAATAAACAGAGACTGAAAAATTACAAACTGTTGTAACTGTATGCGGTATTTTAACAAAATGAGAGGTCAGGGTGGAATCCCTGGCTGGAAGTAGTATCTGCAGACCCATACAAAATCTTTATGATGAAGAATTAACGTTGACTTTTAAAATGACTGGTACCAATGTATGTTCTGTTTTTGCAGTCCTCTTTTTTTGGTGATTTTCTTTTCTGTTTACAGCACAGATTAATTAGAGAAGAATAATAAGACAGGCTTCAAGGCTCGACATTGGAGTTCCTTAAATCAGTCTACAGAGACCATTGCCCCACATAAAACTAGCTGTATAAGTATATCATTGTATAAATGTTTGAGAGATACTATTGGGCTGAAACAATATCCCAGACATTACTTCTAAGATTTATTGTCTGGGAATCTGAATAATATTCTGTAGAATCTCTGTGATCTGGATCAGGCCATGATCCGCTTTACTTTAATTGGCTGACAACATCTACTGCAGCATGTTATTGTTGCTAGCTACTTAATCCTAGGAAGAATAAACTAGTCTCTGGAAATGGCAGGCTTATGAAAGAAAACATCAGTCTTTATCTAAAGCAGACTTAGGGTTCGTGGAGAGGGGCATCCTTGTCCTCACTAGATGAAGTAGGGGTTGCAAGAACAACCCATGCCGGCGTTATGGAGCACTTTTGTTGTCTGTGTTCTGTGATGAGCTGAAATGAGACGTCAAAGTTCATTTGTCTCCTGCTGTGCAACAAACAGGAAAGAAGTACCTTTTTGTGCTACTGACAGTGTTTGAATGTCCCCGGGCTTTAAGAAGCACAATGTATTCTGCAGCAGTCACTATACATTTCTGGTTCAAGGTTGATTTAGTCCGGTTTAGTTTCCTGTTTGCATGTTTTGACTTTTTAATTTATTTATTGCGAACATACAGCTGAGAATATCCAAGTTGCAGATGATATTGGGATTCCTAAATAAGAAGGCATCTGTTCTGTACTGCTACAGGGCGATGGCAACATTGTGAGTTCACAGTTAGTTTTCACATTTCACATAAATGGGTTTACATTTAGATCCTCCCTTAGGGAGCTGTTTGGCATCCTTGTGTAAATAACAAGGCCTTCCTTGCCCAGTACAGGCTTCTATCCCAACCTGGCAGGCATCTTACACTATCTGTGGAAGTCTGAAACATCCGTGTGAAGGACCTGCGTCCCCATATAGCTCTGCTGCACCTTGCCTAGCGCGGCACAGTGTTCCTACCATTTGTGCTGCTGCCACAACGTCTGCAAGGTTCCTGTGCCCGAGACGACCCCAAAGGGGCGGAGGAGTCCGTGCTCCTCCCCAGCAGGTTTCCATCTGGAAATACAGAGTGGTAGAGAGCAGGCTGCAGAAAACTGGGGTCCTGCTGGTTTGTTAGCGTCAGGACTGGGCCGGGGGTACTGCAGCACAGCCCTTTGGTGGGCTCCCTTCGCTTCGGAACGGGCTGTGCGGTGCCTCGTGCCCTCGGGTAGCAGGTGTCCGTACCTCCCCGCTGCTCATTCACCGGGAGTGCGTTGGAAACCAAATGGTGACTGCTGATGGGTCAGAGTTCCCGTAACCAGTTAAGCAATTTAGTTACTTAATAATTAACTGGCTAGACTTGCCCTAAGGAAAAAGCCTGTATGACTAATTATTTTAATGGAAAAAAATACAGTTGCCAGGAAACAACAGCATGAGTTTGAGGGGGGCTGCCCTTAGCTGATGTATTTTAGGTGGTTTGAAAAGCAGGAGGCAGGAAAGACGATAAAAAAAATAAAGAACAGTTCACAGTGCAGAAAGCATGTTATTTCAGAATCAGAGTGGAAGTCTGCAAGTGGTTAGCCCTATGTAGTGGTTACCACCAAAGACTGAAGGAACTGTTCTACTCGTGTGAAATCCTTGGACTTTTAGTATAAAGCCTAACCAAGGCAGGCCCTCCTACAATATCTCTTGTTGATAATATGAGCCAAATAAGAATTTTGTGTGACAAATGCAGAGTATTTTGATACTTTTGTGTATACTTTTTATCATTTCTACCAGAGCTAGGATATTGTTCCTTCAAACAGATGCTATGTTCGTATGTCAGTACTGCTAAATAATTAACATCGTGTTTCACTCACTGGAATCAAGGTCAGAGCACCCTCACAGGCTGGGGGGATTTTGTTGGACCTTCTATCATGGGTAGTCCAAAAGCACCATACTGGGGTCCAGTGGTACTCCTGGAGAACATGGCTTGCAGGAATGGGAGAGCAGCACCCAAAGAGGGAGAACTCAGAAACAATTTTGTTCATAGAACTGGATAGCAAGTCATGATAGGTATCTTTTAATAATTCAATAGAAATTTCATGTTAAAGTTTTCCAACAAATATTTTTCAACCAGACATGCTTGTGGTTGTTAATGGATGCACCGACTCTGCGTAGATGTTTGTAATGCAGTTTAGCTCCTTCTTTCGCTAAGGAAATAATGCATTATTATTTATCACAGGTAATTGTCCGCCTAATCGCTTCTTTTGAGTGCACTCACTGAGATAGCCTGTGACTTGTGAAACACTTAGAAACCACATATACACTGCTTATCTTGTCCAGTGGTTGTGTACCAGCTTTGTATAAATACATATGTATTCCTTTGTGACTGTGGTGTGGTAGGGAGTTGTTTTAAATTGCGCTGAATGTCATATCACTGTCCAAGTAACCAGTTTGTTCTGAGAGGCAACATCTTTTAAGGCAAAATAATTTTCAATCTTTTATTAGACCAATTAGTTAGAAAGAACACAAAGTTTTCTGGCACGCAAGCCCTTTTTAAAAAGTTTTTGTGGGATTCTTCAGTGGTTCTTCAATGACATGAAGAATGACTTATGTGCCCCAAATCTGTGGTTGGGTTTTTTTTTTTT
>VXAA01000779.1:664236-716594 GCA_013399115.1 Anseranas semipalmata
TTTTTTTTTTTTTTTGCTGTATAATTTAGTTTTTTTTTTTTCTGTATAATTTAGTCTCCTAAACATTTTTACATGCTATAGACCTCGCCTCTCTTTTATTCTTAGACAGTCATGCCTACAATGACATTTCTGATTTACTTGGAAGCATTGCAATTTCAACTCATAAACCTTCACTTGGGAATTACAAAACCTCATACTACATCTCTTATTCATTGCAGCATTTTAAAAGAATCCCTGGAGTCCAGCTTGCCATGTTTTCATAATGTTTATATCCGATTTGTTGTAAAATTCTCCAAAGCTCAATTGAAGAAGTTTTAAATTAGGTGGAGAGAAGATCCAAAGACTTATTTTTAAATACATCTTGGAATTTGCTATATTTCCTCATAAGTAACACAGAAAATTGTGATTGGATGCGAGCCTGATCTTTCAAACAACGTCTTCAGCTGAAACATGGTAAAAAGATTATAATCTGGTGTTTAGTGACCATGAGGATTAGGGATAGCATAAAGGATCAATTTGATTTGCCACTCATTTTTTTAATTCCCTGTTTGATACTTAGAAATCTGTCTTGCAATAACATTTTTTATCCTTTCAACACTTTTTCAGTAATTTGAAACTTTTTTTTTGGACTCAGAGTTACTCCAGAGGTGTCTGAGATAACACAGGTTCATGCGTATGGATTAAACCACAATGTGAGCTTGCAAAGCTCATTTATTTCCAGAAGATGCCCTCCTCCCCCATTCAGAGATGGTATTTCAAACAAAATCAAGTTGATAGAATTTAATTTGGGGGAGAAAAAAAAAATTCAATAATGTCTTTTTCCAAATAAAATATTTAGATATTTTAAAATGAAAGTTGAAGACAAGATTGCTTGTTCTTAAGAGAGTTTAGAAAACTCAAGATTTTTTTAAAAATAAAAATTGAAATAGAACATCTGAACCCAAAACATATTTTCACTTTTTTTCCCTCTGAAAACACTTACACTTTATTATTTAACTCCGTTTCTAAGTTGAAAATAACAGAAACTCTCAAATCTCCCAGAGATGGAAAAGTCCATTTCCTGCCCGTCTCAGGCATACCTGGAGAAATTCCTTATCTGCTGGTGGAAGCCTCTAGCTACTTCACTGAAATCATGACACTAGACAGCAGTTGCACAGAAAACTATGGCTGCGTTCTAATTTCAGTCCAGAGTATCCCAGAAAAGTGGGGCCACTGCTGTTTTGGAGAAGGATTAGCCATGAAGGTCAAATTGACTTACACGGCATCAGTAATGTCTGCATGCGGCTGTGTTCTGGATATTTAGAAACAATTCATTGCAGTCCTTTCTTTGGTCTCCCAATCTACCTTTAGATAAAGTCACAGCAAGGCTATATCCACTGAGAGAACATACAGCAGTATGGTGCTTTGGTGCACGTTGCTTGCTAGGAGCGCTAATACCAGGATCAGGACTGCCTATGAAAGCGCACAGATCCATCTCACCGTGCAATTTATCTTAAAAGGGGTCAGTTAAATGGTTGAGAAAAAATCAGTTTTATGTTAAGTGGAACCTGGTTATATTAAAATGGATATTAAAGTCGCTATGTTCAGAAATTTTCCCTTTTGAAAACCCAAGCAATAGGTAAATACTGAGATCTTATGGCTGCAAAGAACATATTTTGTATGTAGGTTTATTAAATTTTGTTTTGACTATATGATGCTTTACTGCATTAAAATATTCTTGTGGCTCTTTTTTATTTTTTAATATGAGACACCTGTGTATGCCAAACTGCTGTGACCACTGAAGTCACAGAAGGCTGTCACCCATTTCCCAAGGGACTAATGCTAGAGGAAAGCTAGAATTACAGGGATGTTTAAGGACGTTCCTTTTAAAAATAGCATGCCACTAAATGGACTTGATCTGCAGAGGTTGCTTACCCAATTGTTAGTGTTAGGTCACAGGTTGGACTAGGTGAGCTTAGAAGTTTTTTCCAACCTAAATGAATCTGTGATTCTGTGATTCTGTGAAATTATTGGAGAACTTTCCTTGCATCAGAAAATCAAATATATATGGACACAAGATGTGTGCTGTACTATGTAGTCAGGACAGTTTGCATCCTCATATTTAGTATACCAATGAGTCAATGATTACATATGTTCTGCTAATTTCCTCTTGAGCTATGTCTACTACCAGCCTGACTGGGATCTGAAAAATGTAGTAGCAACTTCGAAAATATTCCAATTTTATCCTTCCTTATTACTTGGTAACAATAGTTTTAGCCCAAATAAAACCTGAAAATTAAAATACAAAGTTTGTTAAGAAATAAGGAAATAATAATAATAATAATAAAAATGGACTAGAAATAATCCTAACCTCCTTGCATAACTTGATTGGTTTTCCCTAAGTGCCACAGGGGAAAAACTCTTTCCCTGGCTTACTCCAGTGGAAAAAGTTTGCGGAGTTTGCATGGGATGTAAATTAAAGCAGGAGAAAGCCATAGGAAAGCTGACAGCAACTTGGTCTGTTTTAAAGAAAACAAAGTGAAAGTCAGTGGGAGCCTGGCTGCACTGGAATGCCTGCCCCAGTTGTGAACTGTGAAATCCAGATGGTTTTCCTCCCGCCGAACGGGGAGCGCTGCCGCAGCCCGGCCGGCCACTGCTTGCCGGCGCTTGTACCTGTGCCCGGCTGTGCCCGGCTATGCCCGGAGCCTGCCCGCTGCCGGGCCCCGCAGCAGCAGCAGCAGGAACGGGGGGCACGGGACGCAGCGCGTTGCTGCCTGTGCCCCAAGAGCAGGGGCTGCCCCGGCACCCCGATGTTGCGCTGGCCTGCCCACCTTCAGACCCTTCCAGGATGCTCTTGCGGAATGGGGAAAAGCAGCTGATTTTGAACCCTGGCCTTTTATCAGAACTTCTCGGGAGAAGCGTTGATCCTGGGGAGTCAGTCGGGGTGGTGGAATCTGCCTGTGGTCGATGAGGTCTCTTCCAGTGATTTTTAGAACCAGCCTGCGGTAAAGATCCTGACGGTGAGCATTTTAATGTAGTAAATATGCATAAAAATGTGTCACTTCAGTGTGTGTGTGAACGGAGATCTTTATTGCATGCATTATAATGTCTGCAATTCAGTTGAACGTGAGCCGTCGCCACAAAGAAGAGCAATGTCATCCTGGGCTGCCTCAGGCAAAGCACCACCAGCAGGTCCAGGGGACCCTTCCCCTCTGCTCTGCGCTGGTGAGGCCACTCCTGGAGTGCTGGGTCCAGCGCTGGGGTCCCCAGCACAAGAGAGATGTGGAGCCCAAGAGACTGAAGGGAGCCCAATGAAGGGCCACCAAGATGACGAAGAGACTGGAGTGTCTCTGCTGCGAGGAGAGGCTGAGAGGGCTGGAGCTGCTCGGCATGGTGAGGGGGCTCAGGGGGATCTCATCAGTGTCAGACATGAAGGGAGGGTGCAAAGGAGACGGAGCCAGGCTCCACTCAGTTCCAAGACAAGAGGCCCTGGGCACAACCTAGAGCCCAGGAGGCTCCCCCTGAACTCCAGGCAGCACGTCTGTGCTGGGCGGGTGCCGGAGCCCTGGGAGCCCAGAGAGGCCGTGGGGTCTCCTCCTTGGAGATCTTCAGCAGCCGCCTGGATGAGGGCCTGGGCACCCTGCTGTGGGTGGCCCTGCTGGGGCAGGGGGGGACCAGAGGGACCAAAGGTGCCTCCAGCCCCAGCCAGTCTGGGATTCTGTGACTATAATCTCATAGGGCATGTGTTGTATGTTACTTATGTAGTGAATTCTCAGTTAGCAAAACTAAATAAATCCTTAAATGAAGTTTAAATCCAAATGAAATATGATTCTATGAAACACACTAGCTCATGGCTGAGATCATGTTATTTTTAGCCCATTTTTATGGTAAACCTTTTTGGAAAAATAATGTTGTGAAGAAAACTTTGACAAGCCCTGGAGTTGAGTCTGGAAGTTCTTTAACGTGGAAGTTGTTTGCTGAGGATCATCAAAAACATTTGCAATACAAACACTGCAAACATCTCATCTCTTCCAGAGTTTTTGTTGGAGTGCATTGTAATTCACTCTTTCTCTAAATTGAATGTTCTTTTTGTTATATGTTGTATAGGAGTACTGGATCAGAAATGCATGCTGAACTCCGGTATTTTAAATGTAAAAGTAGCTGCACTGAAATATTCCAGCTATTTAATAGCTGCAAATGTCCTTTGCTCTGCAAAGGCTATTTCTATTCAGTAGCAATATAAACTTTCCTATGTTGCCAGTATGATTAGGCTTACTTGGACGTAACATCTAAAAGGCGATGATTCAGGAACTGGATTGTAATCACTTTGTTGACTTTGCGCCACACTAAGCCAACATCACTCAAAGAGCAGAATTTGCTAGGATTGAATTCAAAGGATCAGTGGGCTGGTTCTGTCTTTGTGCTTCCCAAATTTGGAGTCAATTGTCAGAGCTGGTGCCTTGACCACAGTGTGCTGCACATGTGCATCTCTTGATCCATAGTGGCAAACTGCACTCTAATTATAACTGGGAGATGAGTGTATCGTTGTTTTCATAGGCATGTTAAATCCAAGTGTATGTTCTCTTTACTGATGGGAAGCAGGAGAGAAGAAAGTAGCTTCCTAATTTTGGAGCCCTCTAAAATGTTAATGATATTCGTACCATAACTGAAGATTAACAAACATGCTCAGAGGACTCACTGCCTTCTGCAGTTGCTCTGTACTGCAGTACTGCAAGGTCACATCTGATGCTGGAGATTTTCCAGTATTTTTTCTGAGGTGTTGATGTTAATCAGCTTTCCAGGGCAGAGTGACATGTTTAATGATAATGGAAATGTCTAATACTAGTACTTTTCCTAGCTGTCTCTTGCATGCCTTACTTCCAACCCATCCATCAAGATTAACTAGAATTTATTATATTCAGCTTCCTTTCAAGAGGTATCATTAGAGGCATATAACCATTTGTAAGATTTATTCATCCACCTCAAGGATCTTGGAAAGGTGTGCAAGCTCAAAGAATGCACATAGAACTTGATTTGGGATGTGATGAAGGCTTCAGCTTAGCAGAAACATTGCTTAATGAAGATTAAATTTTAGCCCCCAGTGCCATTCTACCCAACATCAGTCTCCTTCTAAGGCAGCTTCTATCTGGCCCTGATGTAGCTATGTTTATACAACTGCTTCTAAAGTAAATTTGGTTGCCACCGGGTTGCTCAGAATACCCCCAGTGCTGCCAGCAGCGCGTCTTTAATTTCTCTGTGATGGATCTCTTCTGAAAAGTTGATCCACCACCTCCTCGACCTGAGTAGCTCACATCCCTGCAGCATCTGCTCCTGGGAATCCCAGAAACATCTCTGGTTCATTTCGGTAGTGAACATATACCAGAAGCGATGCTTCTGTAAATGTTATACTTATGATATACAGTGTGCTATAGAGATGATTTGCACATGCTCAATAAATCCATCAGTATCCGTTTACCCATGCATAGATCATAGGCCTGGCAGTCCCAGAGGCACTGGACTCATTACAGGTGCATGGTAGAGCTGATCCACATGTGGTCAGACAGGGCTGCTTGACATCTGGAAATGCCAGACGAATTTACAAAATCCTCCACTTTTCTTCCCCAGTGACATTTGTGGGCAGGAAGGTGGGATGTTGCCTCATTCATTCATACCTACCTACACTTGGAAGTAGGCCTAAGGAGGCAAATGCATTAGAATAAGACAGATTTTAGCTATAATTTCTGAATGTTTTCATAGCGCTTTGAAGGGGAGTAAGGAAATGGAGTATTACTAGCTGCTTCCTTTGTTTCCAAAACTTCACAGAGGACTGAATTTAATACATGATGCTTGAGTAAAGTAACAACTTCTTAGCTCTGTTAAGGAACTCTGCAAATAAAATTCAAGGAAGTCATGGAGTGCTTAATGTCAGCACGATTGATTGGAACATTCTCCCATAAAATTTGGGTTCAGTAAACCAGATTATGGCATTGAGAAAATTAAGTCAGGCCCTTAATGATGTTATTGATATTCTCAGCTTTGAAAATCTGCATACCTGAATGAAACTTTGGAGAGCTTAAATAGTGTCTGCATCAAGACCCCTAGTAGGCTGCCTGAAGTCCATATGAAAATTATTAAGTACTGCTTGTAGTGGAGCCCAATATTCTTGGAACATGAAGCAGCAGCTAAATGGAAACTTTGGCTATTACCATATTCATGTTTCATGCTAAAACATTTTTGAGATCAAAGTTTCTGTTATTAAAACAATGAGTGTAAAAATAACAAAATTACTTTTTGTAAAACAGATTCTTTGTATCTGAGAGGTTTTTCACAGAAATCTTTATTTTGAAATGGTAATATATTGCAGATTTTTTTTTTGCTATACTACTTTGATTCATTCATTAAAATATTTTGTAATTTTGACATGTTGCAAAGGTCTAAATAAAAGCATTTTAGTTACACAAATACAGACTCTGTGGACTCAACAGTAATATAGTACGTTTAGAAAACTGTCATTTATTCTGAAAATATACAAAGACCAAGACACAGACAGAATTTTCTATATATTGTAAACATTCTCACAGTATGGGTATAAATATCCCTTCTTTGATTCATTGCATGCCAGGTCTTCAAGTAAAAAGACAGAAAAAGAAGCTAAAGAAAAGGGATTATAAATTTAGCAAGACGCTTAAAAGGCAGTGAAAGCCAAACAAGAAAAGAGCTTGCAAAGTTTTAAGACACTGTATACAGACAGGACCATAAAATTATAATAACAATGCTAGATAATATAATCTCATATTTACATCATTTTCATCCGCCAAGATCCCCTCAAGCTGCGATGTATTTAAGGAATTGTTCTAGAGGCTGTGTGCTTTATCTGGTGGTCTCTGAGCGAAGTGGGGCAACCATTCGATCATGGAGGAAAGTTTAAGAACAGTTTAACAGGGTCAGTGAAGAACCTTTTCCATTATGGTGCACGGAGGGTAGATATTTGCAGCCTGAAATGCTTCAAGACCAGGTTACCAATTCTTCTTATTAATTCCATAGCAAAGGTTTTCCCCCTCCTTCCTTCTGAGCCTGTTGCTGCGCTGATTTCTGTTAGGACCATCTTGTCCAACATCCTCCGACAGTGCAAAGTGTCACTTGCTTTACAGGAAAGTTGGCAATGACAGAGGATCTTTCTGAGGCAGAAGTTATTCCTAACTCCAGTTGTGTGTGCATGCCAGAAGGCAGGAGCAACATGCTGATATCAGGCCTATCTAACGTAGCGGCAGATGGTCTCGTCGTCTATCTCCACACGCAGCTGCCAATTTGCAATGCTGTTCATATCACCGCGTCTGCTCTATCTTGCAGTGACGAGCTTGGTGTTTGGTGCACAGGAGTACTTCATTTTGTTGGTCAAGGGTTAACAAGCTTATGTGGTTTCCCCCTCTCTCCCCTCCAGTGAACCAAACCCTTTTTCAAGGAGGCGGTGGAGACTGTCTGCTGTCCCCAGTTGTCCTTGCCCCGCAGGCCGCACCAGCGGGAAGAAGCACGTGGTCCGGGGGAAGGAGAGGGAGGAAGGTCCTGGGCTCTGCCTGTCCCACTGCAGCCTGCAGCCCTGGTGCAGCTGGGGGGCCCTGGGGGATGCCTATGGCTGGCCTGGGCAGACGGGGGCTGAATGACGCCTAATTTTAATGTAAATGTACATAAATTTTCACGGCTATAAAGTAAATGTAGACTTTTAGAAATCAATAGGTTTTGGTGCCTTTTCTTTTTTTTCCTTTCAAAAAACTATTTTCATTTTCTTTTAAAGACGGATAAAATGCACTGTTTCATGCTCGGTAGAGTAAATCCTGAAGCCTTTCTCAAGATGAACTCCTCTTAGGAGACTTGTTTGCTCTTTTCTTGGCAGAGCTCCCAGTGCCTTGATAGCAGTTTTATCTGAGTAAAGCCTTGAGTATTTGCATGACACTGAAGAGCTAAAATTATCTTTAAATGGAGCACAAAAAATTGCCAATATGTATTGTTCTAAAAAAGATTGCTCTTTGGTTGGCCCAGAGGGGACATATTGTAAATATGATTTAAAGATGTCTCTGCTACTACTGTCTGATCTTATCATCAGATGTTGCTGTGGAATTTGTCTATGCAGACCCTAGAAAGGAAAAACAGATTGAGAACATCAGCCTATGCTGTGAGAAAATAACCTCCATCTTGCTTTGTCTGGAAGAAAAAAAAACTCATTAGAAATATGTTATAAAAAGGGAAACAAACATTAAAATGCTGTCTGTCTACTTTTATCACTCAGAACTTAAAATGTAAGTGCTGCTTATTGATTCTTTGATGTCAGGAAAGTGACATTTTTCTCCAGTCCTGTCTGACTGTTCTGATGAACTTCAGATTTCCATCTGTCTTCCTGACACTAACTGTACAACATGCCTCTGAGCAGAATTGCTGTGCAGAGTTTGATTACAATAGAAAAGAAGCAAGCACTTTTCAGGGCTCTGTATGTTAAAAATCTTGTATTTGTCCAATAAATCATTAGTCATCTCCTAGATTGGTCTACAGAGAGGCTGACTTTTTGTCAGTAGATTTTTTTTCAACATCAGCCAGCAGCATATTGCGCTATATATGTTATGGCTTGGATTGATTCTTTTTTTTTTTTTTTTGAGTATTGAGCTCAGTAATACAGCACCAGGAAATGAAGATGGCAAGGCCTGTGAATGTCTGAAATTAAATGCAGTTTAAGAGCTGGAGTATATTATCAGGTAGAGTTTACAATTAGTTTTGCAGGACCGAAGCTTTTTACATTTTGGCATTTTCTAAGCACTCAGACACAAAGAAGTCCTGGCAAATACTATGTATTGAGAAGAATATTTGCATATTAAAGATGTTTTAAATGAATCTAGGAAAGAGAGGAAGGTGATTAGTAATTATGGTATGAAGGATTATTTACAATAATCTGACAGAATTACGAAGATGTCTGTTATTTAATTCATACCTTCGGGTACGTCTTTATAGCTATCAAGGATATGATTTCACAGGTAAGCTACCTGGGGCATTTAATATAGTACCGGTGGGTAGCACCAGCATTGGAGGCTGGATGGTGAGAATTTCCATACAGATGTGCTGTGGATTCATCGTTACACTAAGAGAGCCAATATGCGTCAGAATTCATACTCCATATTACGTGCCCTAGCTGTGTATCAACGCTAATGTAGGTTTGCCCATCCATGTCTGCAGTCAAACAAGCTGGAATGGGATGTAAACTGGGACCTTCCCTGAAGGTCACTTGTAATTAAACATCAAATGAAGGTGAATGGAGAAAAAATATGATTATTTTTCTACTTCTTTTTGCATTGGATGATACTTGGTGCATGGCCTTGTCCATCCACAGCCTGTATGTTGTGCAACAATCTGTAGTGAAAAGAATCTCTTCCTGCTCAAAGCATGCCGACCTGGCAAGTACTCTGCTTAGAGTAGGGCCTGGTGACCTAAAAATAACTCCGGGACTGGGGACTTAGGTATATTCCTGACTTTGCCATTTGCCTGCTAGGTGACCACTGGGATTTACTAGATTGGGTCTATGTGCTCTTCAAGCTCATTTCCCAACTCTAGCATAGACAGACCTGAGACGGAAGAAATAGAAACAAACAACCTTTTCTTATTGTCCTTGTCTTCCTCAAAGGTTTCAGTCTGTTTTAAATATATCAGCTTAGTGAAAAGTGGTGCTTCTCCATACTGTCCTTCTCATTATTTACATGAACAGCCCTTATGGCTGCATGGCCGTACTCAAACAAACGTAATCAGTCAAGTCATCAACCGAAAATAATATCAGAGTATACTGTATACAGAGGAGAGGCAGAACTGGAGATGGCATGAAATCTGTAGATACCTGGTAAGTGCTTTGCAGGGCCACCAGGTGGTGAGGCGGTGGGTGCAATATGTAGGCTTGATGCAGATGTGGGATTGAACAAAAACACAGGCTGGAACGTGTTTTAGACTTCAAACTGTGAGACAGGAGAACTTACATGGAACTTCTGTGACCAGACTGTGGAATTTAGGAAAATGCTTAGCTGCAGTTGGCATGGTTAGAAAAAAAAATAAATTTTAGCTACAGGAGCTCCAAGTAAGAGTGTAATTGAAAATAGATCTGAAGGTATGTGACTATGTGAAGAACAATAAGTAAATGAATGATAAGTCCTTACAGATTATACGTAGTCCTTATATTTTTATAGAAAAAATATTCATGGTAGAAGGAGTCTTGCACTTGTGTAAATAGAAGCTTCCATATGGTATGAATACTTAAAAAGGAGAGAGGTTTGTCTATTTTGTATTATCTCAGCTGCTTCTTTGGCTTCTGTAGCTGCTGCTGCTGCGTTCTGTAACTCCACTTTTTTTTTTTTTTTTTTTCCGTGACTTTGTTCAAAGACAAACATGGGGTGCAGCCAGCACATTGTAAGGAAAAAACATTTTTTGGAGTGCTTCTCAAAAGTGCTATCATTTGAAATAAAATTTGTATGATCAAACATTTGGAAAAAATCTATCATCACTTTTTCATTAATGTATATAATCTGCTTTTTTCCCCTTTTTTACTGTTTACTTTCAGGAAAATGGCATAAATCAGTGAAGTTGATATTATTTCCTCCCAGAGAGAATAACCAAACAGACTAAATGGCAATGACAAGAAAATTTCATATACAGTAACAGCTTGTATAAGGACAGCTAAAAATTTATCTTCCCTAAATTCTGATTTCAAGTTATTCTGATAAACTTAATTAAGTTTATCACCAGTGAGAGAAGTAGTTTTGATGTCAGTCGTAGTCAGTAGCTGTATGTACCTGCAACTCCTTTAATCAGATTATTTTTTGTATTTCAGAATGCAGAGCTTATATATAAGACAGCTCAATAAATACCATTAAAAATGCTCTTTCTTTTACTGTTGTGTCTGTTTTGGAGCAGATTGGAGAATATCAATGGTGGGGATGTATCATTTTGCCTTTGTTTTTCTGACTTTTTGAATTCCAAATAGAACATGACAAGGGCAAACTACACTTTTGAACTCTGACCTCTACTTTAAATTGAATGTGAAGTCTAAATATCTTCCTCTTTGACTGTATCCAAAGAGAGGTTTTTCAGAGACATCTTAAAACCTTGTGGCTGCAAGGGTATCCTCTATTAATTAAAAAAGTTTTCTGAAGAAGTTCTGACTCAGTAGAATAGTCAGGGGGCAAATGTGGAAAAGAAAGGCACATTGTTCCAGTAGACAAAGCCAGGGTATCAATTTTCATAAATCTGCATTCCCAAGACAACTGTTCAAATCTGGTAAAAGGTCCATTTCTTTGAACTTACATACCAGAAAGCTTTTATTCCTCCACCCCACAGCAGACAAGAATACAGGTTAACTGTGTCTCGTCAATGTTATGCTTTAGATGATTCAGTGAGAAATTCTTTAGTTTAATGACGGAATGTACTACCTAGTTCAAGAAAAAATTAAAAGGAGAAAGAATGAAAGGGTTACCTGTGGTGTCAGACAACATTTTAGAAGATTCAGTTTCTCTAAGTTTTCAAAGCTCAGCTTTTAAGCTTCATGATTTTAAAGTCCTAGATGTTATAATTAAGGACTTGAATTACTGAAAAAGATGCTTATTTATTCCTGGAATAGCACATACCAGAATTCTAACCATGAACGTCCTGCCTAGCCTAAAATCTTTTGGTTTACATTTCTTATTTCTGTTTCATCTCTCTTCCTCAACGAGCCTAAATGACAGAATAAAATTGGCATTATTTAACCACAGTAGAAACGGGATAGAGTCTCAGCTTCTGTTATTCCATACAGTGGTATGAAGCTATCTTTCATTGCTACACAAAATCCACACCAGATTACAAGTTCTCAGCAGCACTGCATCAGAATAAGTGCTTGGACACTCATGGAGAATAAGCATATTTCACCAATTATTCCCAGTGCTTGTGAAGTGTAAACATTTGCCTCAATATGTTCTCCAATCATTTTAATATGTATTGTATATTTTTGTTCGAAGAGCTTCCAGACATCCTGAGTGAAAAGAGGACTTAGGTAGCTACATTTGTATATGTACAAATTGTTTTATAGCATAGTGCATATTCTAAAACAATTAAACAAAGGGTGGAAGAAAAGAGTTAATTCCTGGGCTGGACATTCTTTTTATCTCACATAATGCTTGCTCTGTGTTCATGCAGTACATAGCACCTTCTTTCTTCTTATGGACCTTTGGGTACAGAGATAATAGGTTGAGGTTTTAGGTAGTGGTGTAACTATAGCGTGTGGAGGACAGTGAAGGTAGAGAGAGGTAAGTAGGGACCATTAGTGGCTGGCTGGAGAGAGGACGGTCTCTTATTTCTCATACGTGAATTCCTTTTACTAAACACGCCACTATTGGCAGAGTTATTTTCGTTTTGCATTCTCATTTTCTCAGACATTCAGCTGTTGCTTCTGTCTGGCATTCTGTTCCCTGCTCACACTTCCCCAGCTGAGACTTCTACTTACACCACATATCCTACTCCCTCATAGTCCTGCCTCAATGGCGGTGGCTTTTCGTGGGGGAAGAGTATGTTGCTGTATCTGAGTCTGTGCAGCTGTGAGAAGGTAAATAAAATGGTGAATAAATATTCTGGTAAAAACGCTGAATGTATTGGTAAAAATTTGTTTTCTGGTTGCAATGCATGGCTAATCTACAGCTGTTCTATGCATGGCTCTTTAGCATTTTGTTGAGTAGCAGAGGTAGTTTTTAAGTGGAATTCATGGAAAAACTACACAGCCTTGAAAGCGGACTTTATTGTGCTGGTAGAAAGAAGACTGTACCTTAGCTTATTCCCATTTCTGTTTGAGAATAGCTATATGAAGGTAAGCACTGCTAGATCACTCTCACTCTATCTGCAACAGCATTGTGCATCATCAGCCTTAGCGGTCGAACTGGAGTGGTTTACTTTCTCTTTGTCGATTAGATCTAGACTCCGATGAGTCTATCGTGTAGCTATCTGCATTCGTGAAATAAATTAACCCATGCCAAGTGTCCAAGCTGGTGTGATGAAATTGTCAGTGCATATTGCTAATGCCCATAATATCTAGCTCAACCGTATCCACTCTACACTCATTTTGCAACACCATGAATTTCAGCAATCTACATTTTCAGTTGTGTCCCTGTACCTGGATGTTCCCACTGGCCTGATTTACAAGAATCTGGGAAGTTTTAGTCACGGGAAAAGAATTACTAGTAGGATAGCAATGGACTAAACATTTTTTCTCTCTCTCTCTCTTTTTTTTTTTTTTTTTAAATCTGTTTGACCCATCTGTTTTTGTCCTATTTGATTTGTCTGAAATCATCTACTCAGTGCCTGGCCTGAACAGCTGGGACAGGCGTGAGAGAATGGGAGGATCTGAAGAGATCATCAGGCACTTCACGTCCTGAGGGGAGTACTTTTCCAAATGAGTAAGAAAAAGCTTGCTTGACTGATAGGAGATCTGAAAGGCTTGCACCAGGGTGAACGGCTGAACCGTCACAGTTTTCTAGGGTATTAAAGTCAAGGCTAAGATATGTCTTGAGCAAGGTTGTAAGTATCCATACAGGCTGATGATTCTGAATTCTTGATGCATTTTTTCTATATGATAGACAATGGTGTCTAATGGTCAGTGACTGGGGCTTCTCAACAGTAAAGACTTGAGTATCTTCTAAAATATTGTGCTTCAATCCAGCTAGATGTTTGAAGCAGCTCTGAAGGTTTCCTAAACTGCTGCAGTATTATACAATGAAGACTTTCTAAAGCCCTTGTGCTTATGTTTACCTTCTAGTTTTCAGTCCTTTTTTTTTTTTTTTAAAGCATTTTCCTACCACCAGGAGGGAATGTATACACCTAAAGTATCCTTTTCTTCTATAGTTACAGGCAGTTAAGCTGAATAAATTGTTTCATGTTTCTTGACAAGTTTAAAATGATTGGTAAATAATATCCAGCTTCTTTTGAAATGAAGGTAAAGACCTGCAGAGGAAAAAGCAGCATGTCTATTCTTTTTTAATTACAGTGTCTGTTTGTAGGAAAAAAGTTCATATATGTATATGCACTTATTTAAAGACAATTTGATAAACAAAGGAGGGGATCAGAATCTTTGCTGTTATAAACAGAAGAAGCTTCTTTGAATTAGTGAAATTTTGGCCAATTACATCAGCAGCTAAGTAAGCCCACTCTCCATAAAATGGTTTGCCATCAGTGACAGTTATACTCTGAATGTGTATTCCTGTATACCTTCCCACAGTGCTGATAATTGTAGATAATCTTTTTTTAAGGATAAAAGGGCACATTAGTGTAGTGTAGCTAAAATTACGCTTCTCGCCACTCCAGCCATTTGTCCTTTGATCCTTGTATCATCACAGACCTTTGCACAGCACTTCAGGGAATCATCTTAATTGTCAGAAATTATTTGTGGGCACTTATAGTTCTGCATTTGCATATACACTGTCTTACAGCCTCCACTTATCTGAAAAGTCTACAGGATCTTTGCGGGGTAAATTCTGTTCTTTGTGGCGCTATCTGCACTCTGGTGCCCTAATCTGTGCTGTTGCTCCCACTGACTTTGCTGAGAACTAAGCTATTTGACCTCTTGCAAGGGATATGCAGCAATGATCAGAACCTAAATAGACTGTCAGTTCAAAAGGATCATCCTGTAAATTAATTTAAATAAAAAAAGTAAGAAGACTATAACCCAGGTGTCTGGATGATAGATATCTGGAGTATTCCATGGGAAAGAAGAAACTCCAAAGCGGAGGGTATCTAATGGCTGACTCAACTCTTTGTATGTGGAATTTTTATAAATGTTTTTCATCAATAGGAAGAGTTGAAATATGGAATTAACTCTTAATGAATTGGAGAAAGGTATGTGCTCCCAACTGGAGAATGTAACCTGAGCTACTGTAGCCCTTTAATCTTCAGGTTCATAAAATAAGTAATGTGTTCCTGACTTCACATCCTAGGTCATCTGAAAGGCAATGATTATTTTGTTTTTCATTAGAAAACACTGAGGGAGATAAAGACTAAGTGAGATAAAAGAGATTCATAGGCCTTGTAGGCTTTAAACAAACACATAACTGATTTGTTAAGGGAATATTTTTTTCTTTCTGGACAAAGCAATAAAACTCCAGTTAGGAGAAAGGAAGCATTGGTCTCAGGAAGTATAAGATGTGTGAAATGGGCAGGTTTCCAGTGTAAGAAGGTGAAAGATAAGGGTGTGTATGGTTGCCAATTATTTTAATGTGCTATTGGATTTCATTATGTGTTAAGCTATATATAATAGGTACTGATGGGTTATTAAAGTAGCAGGAGGCTTGCTGGCAGATCTAGGCTATATTTATGGTGCGGCTTACATAGAGAAGGCACTAGATAATGTGCAGTAAATACTGGATAAATTAAATTGGAAGAAAGAAAGGTCATTCGTGTAATTTGTTGCCCAAGGACGAAGTATAAATTGGTGGCCAGCGTTGGCACTGATCAAAAAGCAAAGGGGAGAGCTGAGAAGAAGTTAAAGCAAGGCTCCAGGCTGCTCAGGGAGTGTGGGAAACCCAGTGGTCTGGAACAAAGGATTTTGTAACAGCAACCATTTTTACAGCTTCTGCTAACTGTTTGGTGAGGATGGTCAGTTCAGGGCTGGCACAACTGGTTATGGATTTTATCTTTGACCCATACACAAGGTCTGCTGGACAGAAATCCCAAGCTCTTTGCCAGAACTGCTATTTCTAGCTTTTATCCATTCCTCACTTGAGTCTGAGCACACAGCTTGAAGCTTGTGCAGAGCTCACAGGGCAATGTGCTGGTAATCCCGTGTGTCCTCGTGGTTAGCAGGGTCGTTTTTAGTGCACATCTTCCCTTTTCTATCGCCACTCCCTGCTGCTCCATCAGACAGCGTGGTTTGGTTCTGAATATAAGAACCACCTTGCAAACAAAGCCTCTAACAACCACCATTGTCTGCGTGAGGCCAATACATCACAAACATGTTGAGGGGGTCAGGGAGGGAGCTTTGCTTTGAGACCGATGCTCAGCACACAGCACAAGCCCTAAAAAAGGGTGATTTGAAATTTGAGAAACAGTAATATAAGGGAGAAAAGAACTTGAGGGAGTTTATCTTTTGCCTTTGAAAATTAAAACCACGATTTTGTTGAATATTTGCTTTCAGCTGTAATTAAAGAAAAGAAACTGGGGCATGCATTGAGTTGAAGCCATGGGAGATGCAAGTGGATGGCATCTCTCAAGCTGAGCATCCAGATTGGAAGCCATGATGAAGGCATAGCTCTGCTCCCTGAATGCTCAACAGCATGATTGATTGAGAAAGCAGTGAAATAGCTACGGTAGTAGAGAGATGTGAGAGGGCTTGTGGGTAAAAGAAGAGAAAAACGTACAGGCTGACGTAGAAGGATCTAATTAAATATTTATATGAGGGCCAACTCATGGGTTGGTCATGCCTCCGAGTTGAGAACTGGTTGTTAACTCAGTGTGAGTGTCTGTCGACAGTGGGGTCCTCTTTGTTCCGGCAGACTGAGCTCCAGCTACCACACAGCTATGGCTTATGTGCGATCTGTGCTGGCTGCTGGAAAGGGCACGTTCAAATTCCACTACCTTAACCTACTTCTTTAACATTTACATTCAAGGAATTGAATTATGAGAAGTATTTACCACAGAAGATTCAGGTTGTCATAATCTTACTAAAAAAGGCTTGATTGACCCACCACAGTTATTAGTGTTCGCAGAGTGAAAGAGTTATGAAAATCCATGTATTTTCAAGTGCGGTTTCCTTTGCTTGATTTTGGTGGTACACTTTCCTTGTTTACAGAAAACTTAAGTTTTAGAAAGTGATTTCATAATTCCCAAGGAGAACAACAACATCACGCTTCTGTCCAAGGGAAAATAGATCAAAGGGGTTTTGTTTAGAGAGCAGTTACATTTCTTCGCATCGGTTCCAGTTGTTGCAGGGCTGTTGTTGCCACATCATCAGTCCTAGATGTGCATCAGGCTCGGATCATCATTAAACTTTGTGTTGTGGCTTGCAGAAATGTGCTCTGTTTTCTGCTCTGTGTGGAGAGGAGGGGGAATTTTTCTGAATCCATTGAAATATGCTTGAAATGATACGAGGAGGTTTTCAAAAGGAAATGTTTATACAGAAGTGAAAATCATGATCAGAGTGGCTTCCTTCCATCCTTCTGTCTTTCTTAGGCGCTAGAAGCTTTACATTTCCCTGAAATAGGGCAAATCTTCCTGCTCTCTGAGATTTGTCCTTCCTAACTGATGTGCAAACTCTTTCTTTTGCAGAGGGGTTGGAGAAATCCTGAAGGAAATACTGGCTGCGTAGCACTCCCTTCTGCCCCAGCTCCAGACCATTAGTCACAGGAGTGGTATGCAGCTTGCACAGGGAGCTGGGCTGACTGGGGCTGCATAACCACAGTCCTTGGCCTGCCTGTGGCTTTTCTGTCTCAAGTAGGTACTGGCAGTTTGTGCCAGCCTATTCTGGGGCCAGCTTGGAGTCCCAGCTGTGTGACGTGGGAGTCCTCTTCACTTGGTGTGAAGCTGGGAAGCTGGGCTGGATTCGGGTGGTAGGAAGGCTTTGGATCAGCTTGTGCCCTGTGCAATTTGTTCCAAAGACCAAGTCAGTTGAGCAAAAACACTGCCAAGGCTGCAGGACTGCCTCACGTGCTTGCTCCACATGGATTCCACAGCAGCAGCATTGCTGGCTTTTGCTTCTTTCTTCACAAAAAGTGCTTTATGAGACTGTATCTCCAGTTATGGGGGATTCGGGCTTGTAGGTGAGGTAGAGAGCAGCGTGTCAGCAGAGGGGCTGTCGGCTGCTGGTGCTCCTCCAGATGCAACTAAACAGCCAAAGCAAAAATAATATTTATCCTATAAAGACTGTGAATAGGTTTAATGAAAGTTGCAAGCAACATTCAGCTTATGTGAAACAGGATAACCCTTGAGGTCATGCATTGGCCTAAGTTTTGCTATGAGTGCAACAAAAGCGTGTTTTTAAAAATGAAATAGTGATGACTTCTACTTTTATCATCAATGGAAAATCTTTTGAAAACTGGACAACAGTATGTTTTGTTTGCTGCTTGTTTTACAAAACCTAAGACTATTTCGGGAGGCCAATAAAGATTCACTGACGTCAAAATGGAATATTAAAGGCAGATGTTTCTAGTTAGCTTATTTATCCCTAACCACTTTTCCTGATTTTTTTTTTTTTTGAGAGATAAGTCTAGACTAGACAGAGCACATTTCTAAAGTGTGGTTATTAACTCATTAATTGGTTATTCAACATTTTCCAGAATAAGGCTATCATTTTTCTTTCCTCTCCCTAATATCGTTATTAATTAAATTACTATGTGGCCTTTTGAAAAGCCAACAATGTTACTGTGCTTGATCCAAAAAAAAAAGTCTCCTTTGTAACAGCAATTATCAGTAACGTTATTAGATATATATGCAATATGCCACTGGTATGAAAAATCAAACCTCTGGAGAAGATGGATGTTCAGGTAAGTGATACGAAAGAGCTTTAAGATTTAGATAAAACAACAAGATTAATATACGTGGAGAAGTTTGTCTCTGTGAACCATTTTTAGTTCATTCCCTGCCATAACCCCAAATATATTGTGCACAGATTAGTTTCTTGGAAGAGGCAAACTCGGGGTTGGATGTAAAAGAAATACAGACTTCAGATGAGGGGAAGGAAAGCTGTGCAGCAGCATGACACCACTTTGCCACAGGACCCAGACTCTGCAGCAGCCAGTGCTGATAGGAGAAGAAATATTGCTCCATTAGCTCTCGTGGTAAATATGCTCTGGATCGGGAGAGCAATAAATATAAATATAGACATTGGTTGCTGGAACCAGTCTGGTCCTTTTGCAGAAGTAAAAGCACTCAAGGCTGCTTTCAGTTATGCCACCTTTTTTTAGGCAACTGGTATAGTCCTGTCTACATTTCTTTTCCACCAGAAAATGGATGTTGCCTCCAACAGAGGTTACAAGAGATTAAGGCAGCAGATGGAGGGATGACAGACTGCATACTTTGCCTTTGCTCGAGGAGATGAGGATCAGCTGTTGCAGACTTCAATCTGTGTCGCTGCCTCTGCTGTCCTGCTACAGAGCCCTTCCCTGTGCTGGGGGGGCTGCTGCAGGGCCCCACGCCGGCTGAGGGGCCGAGGCAGTGGGAAGAGCTGCTGCTGTGTCAGGGGATGGGAATGGGGGACAGAGCTGGAGGGAAGGAAAGAGCAAACAGGATAGGCTCGTCCTCCCCGTGCTCACGCTCCAGCCTTCACGAAATGCTTCTGACTCTTCACGGTCTCCTTCCCGGCTTTAGCACCCATTCATTCTTCCTCAATGCCTTTCCACATATACATCCCCTGCCTCTCCATCTACTTCAAATCTCACCGACATCCCCCAACCTTTCTTACCCCCTTTACCTTCCCCAACAAAACCGCACCGTCAATGAGACTTTCTGATTCCTTCCCTCAAGCTCTCTGTTCCCATCACCCACCCTAGAATTTGGTCTGAATTTTGCCTGTGCTGCTGGGCAGCTTTAGCACCGCTTCCCTCCTCAAAGCCCATTGCCTACTCGCAGCCTCTCTTTACTCACAACCTCTGGACACGTCCCATTTCTCAGCCTCTTCTGCCCATCTTCACCTCCTTCGACTCCTGCTGGCTCTTTGCAGTCTCTTCTTCTTGCTCACACTGTCCCCAGACCTGATCTGTGATCAGCACAAAATTAAGTTTAGCCAATATTTCTGGGAAGCCTTTAATTAGCTCTGGGAATAGAAACAACAGTGTCTACTTCAGACTAGCCAAGGATCCTTCTGCAGTTGGCTCTAGCACTGCTCATCTTGCCAGCATGCTGCAGCAGCACCCAGGATTTGGCTGAGGATATGGCGTGGTCATGAGGTTTTTGACCTTTTTTTTTCTGCCTAATTTAATGCTATTTTTAAAACTCAGCCAGATTTTTTTCCCTTGACAGCTGGATTTGGCTCAGTATTTCGGTATGATTCTGTAACATCTTTTTAGAGTATTATCGTATTACTTATTTTCATTTTTAGCCTAGGGCTTCATTTGAGGGTGCTGAAGGAGTTATTGTAATAACTAACATTCCACCAGATGTGTAGCACAATAGCCAATAGCTTCAGACAAATCTTTTTATGTTTTTTCTATAATAATAAAACAATAAACTTTCAGTTTATATGAAGACACATTAGTGTAACTTTCCACGTGTAATTCAGCTTACAGGAATCTTGAACCTTCCTGAAAATAATGCTTAAGTAGATTACCACGAGCCTTACTGGACATTTAAGGGAATATATTTATTAAAATGTATTTCGGTCATGAGAATGTGCTTGACTTTAAACACGTAATTGGAACCATATTGGACCAGACCCTGCCAGCCCTGTTGGACGGTGCCTTATTCTAACTGAAATCCATGGGTGTCTTCTGGAGTCAGGGATTATTTTATCTGAATCAAACTGGGTCCATTATTTAGGCAACTTCTTATTAAGAATTATTTGATTATGTGGAATGTAAGTAGTTGTGTCTAGACAAGACCTACGTAATTCAGGTGAAGTTATGTTCTCTCAGGACTTACTCATTGCTTTGCTATGAGCTCATTGCATGGGGGCTCTGCTACCCCACGAGCAAACTGAGAATTAGGCTGTGGCTCTCAGTCACAAGCTTTGTCCATTTTTCCCTAGTCCAAGGGTGCACCTGGTAATTTAGGAGTAGGCAATGCACGTTGTCTAACTGAGACAGTAGGAGAGCGCGGTATTGCTGCAGCATGGTCCTGCAGCACTTGAGTGAAAACAGTGAGGATTTTTGACCTCCAGAACTGCGAGTTGTTGGAAAAGGTGGTGTTTTATTAGGAGTTATAGAAACGTAACAGGAGTAACTTCATAGGTGGACTTGACTTAAGGATCAACTATTAGTAAATACCTTTCTTCTAGGCTCCCTGAATGCTCGCTATCATTAGTCCCATACAAACACCCACACTAAGACTGTATTGTGACTTCACAACTAAATGCTGAAAAATCTAGAAAAAAAGCATCGTTAAAGTTTTCCACATGATCAGTGCTTCTCTGTTCTGTGTGTATGCACAGCTTAGAGTTGGGGTTCATATGGCCGATGGAGTTAGGGCTACAGGTCCTCCTGAAATACTCTGCAAATGCTAAGACAGTAACTGAAGAAAGAAATCCTATTTATTACCATCAATAACTTTTGGTTGTCTAAGTCTTCCTGAATTAGTGTGTCCTTCCTAACCTGCTAGGGTGCATTAGCACGGAGCCAGGTTAAGAGGTGCAGACTTAACTAGCAACCGGTCTGAACACAGAACAGCCCCCCCTGCTCCCACCGCCTTTTTTTCTTTCTGCTGTTAGCTGCCTATTGAGTGCCTTTGCTTAATGATGTAGCAAAGACTGCACACAGGCTCATATTAATTTGAGGTTTATCTTTAGTATATTATCTATAGATGAGAAAACGCTGCTGATGTTACGGTCAGCATAATATAGATGCTTTGATACTTTCTTGGAGTCTCTAATTTAACCTTTTCCATTTCTCAGAACAAAGGGACTAATCTTAATTATACAGCAGGCAGGATTGTGGTTCGGTATGCAGAAGCAGCGAGACTAGACATTCTCTGAGTAAATGAAAAAAGCATGAAGGCTCTCAGTGTTTCCAAGAAGAAACCCTTTGTATTTAGCTGTGATCCCAAAGCCCTTTGTGGGATAAGGAAATTAACGGGCTTCTTTTGGTGCCGGGCCTGCAGCTCCTGTCTGCTGGAAGATTTTGTAGCTCCATGCGAAGGCAAATCAGTCTGAGACACTGCACTGGCTGTGAGATATCCTCACCTTGCTGTTCTCCCAAGTGCTGTGTTTCTCTGTGTCCAGCTTTCCCCTCATGCTTATTTCACCATTTTATTGGGTTGGTCACGAAATGGGGAGTGTTTTCTCTGAATTATTATTTTTTATATATACTTTTTATAATTGATGCCATTTTTCAATTCTTTCAGCTTTTATCATATTTTACGGTGTCAGCTCATACGTGTCTGCTTCAACAGAGTAAGCTGATGGTAATTACTTTCTGTTGAGATCTTTTTTGAGCAGGCTGCCCCCAGTGCAGTATAGATCATGTGCACCTGAGTTGTAATAGGGCTGTAAATATTGCACTCATACACCTATATTCATTCTCTTAATCCTCCAGTCCAAGTGACTGCCTCTGCTCAAGCAGTACCTTCTTTCCCAGTATTACTCCAATCTTGGAGCTCTTAATCTTCATATTAGGAGTGCCAGAATCTGGAAACAGTCTACTCTTAACTGGAGCAACAGTGAAGCTCTGATTGCAGTAAAGCTCGGGCAAAACATATAGCATGAAATTGTGGGATGATCCAAATACGTGGGAATTTTGCCATTGGCTCCAAAAGGGTAAAGATTTCACGCTTGTTTAAGTTTGAAATCTGAAATGCTGAAGGAAGTGAAAATGCCATGAAAGCTACTGGAAGGAAAAACAAGCAAAGAAACAAACAAAAAACCCCACAACCAAACACTTTAAAGGGCTAACTTTCTTTGAAGCTCATTCTTGCTAGCTAAATGGAGTCTTGGATGAACATCAGGATCTCCAAATAATTAGAAGTTGGGCTTGATGGGGGAAGATCCTTCCAACAAATATAAAAGAGCTTGGATAGCAGACCATGGACCTTTTCCAGTCTCTCATTTGACGATCATTTAAGATATCAGTCAATCCCCCCCCCCACTTTCTTACCTCTTCTTAAAGGACTCAATGTCAAAGTTCAGCGCTTGTGAAAAAATACTGTAAATGCACGGTTGCTCCGTTGAAATCCAGTACATTCCTTCAGATTTCTGGTGATTTCCTTGGCAGCAGAATTTGGCTTTACTTTCTAATCCATCATGTCGAATTCTCTGGCACTTGCACATAAATAATCACTCACAGGCAGTTGTTAGAAGTGGGCACTGCACATAGTATTTTCTTATCCAGTACGTCTGCAGAGCCTTCTATTCAGCTGTAAATTATTAGGGAAGAAGAACAGATCTGATTAGCTACGATAGCCATTTCAGCCCAGTTGCTGTTGTTATTTTGCATTGTCTTGCTCACCCTCCGATCTACAGGCCCTTCAGCTTCATGGTGGCTTTGCACAGGTTGCCCTTGGGATTTTTCATGAAGCTTTTTTAAAGCTTTTGTCTGGGTCCTGTTCCCAGCCTGGGGCTTTGCTCAGGTTCAGCTTTGCAGGTGGGGTTGCTCGGCAGGAGCTGCAGACTGGGTGATGTTTCTGCACGAGGAGGCAGCGCTGCTGTCTGCCTGTCTCGTTTCGGGAGGGGACTGTGTGTGGCTAACCCGGCTCACGCTGACGGCTGCTTCCTCCTGTGCCGATTTTGGTAAACCTGTGTTAGAATGCACTAGTTTTAACCCGACTAGATCTGAAACTAGGTGGGATNTGGGTTCTCTTTTCTGGATGATATTTTAAAAATCTTTTCCCCCATTTTCCTGCTCTTGTCAGTGTGAGTATGAGGCAGTGCTGTCTGCTCCCTCAGATTCATCAAGACAAATGACTTAGTCTGTTTATCTTATCTCCAAATTGGACTGTTTGACTCCTCCTTCAGATCAGTCACGTTCCCTCTGCTCTCTCCATTCTCATCAGTTCTGCCTATTCCTATTTCCACTATAGACTTCATCCCCATCCACCCTGTCCCTGTAGCAGTAGCTGTGCTCATTATGGGGCACTTCTGGGCTGGAGGAGCAGGAAGGAGGCTTTCTTTCTCTGGGTCAGCAAAGAGGGATATACAGCTGCAGCCCCATTCCCTTCCTATTCTTTCAAAGCAGGCGGGGTGGAGAATGGGAGGAAGCAGAGTTGGGGGCGGCAGGAGAGTCCAGAGGAGTTACTTCTTGTGCTTGAAATCTGAGCTTATTTATCTGCTGATCTTTTCCATCTCCATTCCCCCCTCCTTCCTTGTCAGACTGGTATTGGGTTACTGATGGGAGTGAAGAGAGCATTGCCTGCTCCTGGGGACTTTGCAACTGCTTCCATCCTGGGAAGCAGACAGTAGGATAAACAGTTTGTCAGAAAGGTTGGCTGAAATTTCCCTTTAGCTTAGCTAAAACTTCTGAGAAAGCTGGAGGTTCTCATGTGATCAGGAGAGCAGCTCTCACCCTGAACAAAATCTACCACTTGCCAAAAATTCCCAAGACTTGGCAACCTGGGCCATGGGACATAAGTGTTAAAAGGGAGAATGCTGATACTGTGTTATGCAGGTGTTGAGTCTATGTGATCCCTTCTGGCTTTGAAATCTGGGAATCGCTGGGTAATTGCAAGTCCACAGCCATTTGTTTGCAAGCACAGCTCATGCTCACCAGTTCTCCTGGGTCAGAGCCAACGGAGTGAGGAGCAGAACTGGGGCAGAAATGTCTCAAGATGTTTTCAGACCTCTAGGGGTCTTAACGCTGCTGTCTGCCATAATTTTAGAATGTCATCTGTAATTAACCCTCTATATAGATAGCATATCCATAAGTCTGCAGTTGTAACAGTATTTCAGCTGAACAATTCTCCATTGTACATTTTGCTCCAGTTTTGAATTTAACCAAGAGCCGTGAGCAGAGGCTCTTCCTGTGCAGGAACAGAGGGTTCCATTTCACAGGATTTTACCGTGATTTCAAATCTCTTTCTACTGTAAAATGAGAATTTTACAGACAGTTTTGGATTCTTGTGACATGAGGTTTTGTGGGGGAAGAATTATTTTAAGACAACAGAAACTTCTCAGTTTAATATAATTACAGTCTGAATTTGATTTTTCTGTTTTATATTGCATAACGTAAGATTAAAAGGATCAAAAGTACACATTTCAAAACAGAAAAGTTCCACTCCAGGAAAGTTTGAATGTTCAGCCTCAACCTAAGCCCTGTTCCAGCTTTTTTCAAAGCATGGTGTCATTGAACCTGACACATTTTTGAACACATTTTGGATTCAAGGAAACCAAATTTCCTCCTGGAAGAATGTCCTGTTGGAAAACTTCTCACCAGTTCCATCTCGTATTACTTTGCAGATTTCACATTAGACATTGCTTGTTTTCTTAGCCTTATTGAATACTTTGCTTGGAAGTATTGCCAATTTTGCAACCCAAACGTGGAGAACTATAACGTGATAAAATTCACATCAATACTGCCCAGTGAAAACCCTCCTGAACACAGCCAGTTTGTCTGTGGCAAGTCACAGCTGAAAGACTGGCTCTTTGCATCATGCCGCACGACGCACCAGGTTGTGTGTTTTATGGCACGACGGTGTGCACCCCACTGTCCTTCCAGTATAGCTCATTGTGCAAGTATTTCTTTCAAACCTCGCCTTGCAAGGAGGCTTGGAGGACATTCAGAATAACCTGAAACTCTTGGAAGTAAATCTTAGAAAATATTTTAGTACTATGGGTTCTTCAGCTCAGGGAGGTGGTCAAATGTTGACTGAAATCTAAATCTAGTTGCTCTGTAACAGCAGCAGCCCTAGTTGGTTGTTCTCTTCACCTGTGCTTTTTTTCCCATCCTTAAACTGTCTTGTATCTTAAATAATAATTAATCTTTTGCCTTCACAATGAGCCACAAACTAAAGTTGATCCCCATCAGTGCAGCAAAGACTACACTCTCTGCAGACACCTATGCTTAAGCGAGGAAGTCTTTTTCCTCCTTCCTGGCAAGTTGGAGATGTGCGGTGAGCAGAGGTGGACAGGAGGGTTTGCCTTTCCCTGGTCTGCGATAGACCAGGCAGGTGAATGTGGGACGTCAGTCTGCAGCTCTTTCAGCTAGCTCCCGCTCTTGTGGTGATCTCAGCACACGGTCTCTTTGTAGGTGACATTCCCCACAGTCACCTCTGCCCTGGCTCCTGCAGCCGCCCTCTCACTGCACGGACAGGCCTTCGGTGACTTTGGTGGTCCCTGCATATCCCTTGCAAAATTCAAATCAGCTGGCACTCTTGAAGCATGCAGTTAACACACACAGGCTATGAAAGATTAAAGGGAACTCACGTTCCTCCTCTCCACATGAAAAGGGTTTGTAACCTCTTTCAGAGCCTTTTCTTCTTATACTTGTGGTAAGGAAATAAAGCTGAGTCAAACAGTTCTCCAAGATCTAAGAAAGAGGGCTCAGGGTTACTTTGCACCCTGCCTCAGCTAACGTAGTTAATAACTCTGATTTCACAATATGCAATGTTATGAGAGAGCAACAGAAAGCTGTTGTCATGGAAGTGCAAAGAAATACAGGAGACTTCAAGAGACACCTTGGAGCAGAGCTGTGAGCTTCTCAGCTGCTTCTTAGCAGCATGGGGAGTGAAATTCTGCTGTGAGTGTTAATGTCAGCACCTCCACAGGCTTTGCGTATTGTGAAGTGACACTTCCTGGAGCACTGGCTGTAGTTGTCTGCCTCCATTTGGGCTTTTAGATTTTTCTTTGTGATTTTTTTTTCCTGCAGCTTTGAAGTCATTTTTTTGATAGCTGATACATTTTGGAGACCTTTGGGTGAGCAGGACCAAGCAAGATGACCAGACCTTGCAAGGCCTTTCTGAACTGCTTGATATAAATGGGAATTTCCGATGCATCCGTGTGAGTGCAGGCTGTATCCCTGCCCTGATACGTTTCAGATGAGAGAGACTGCACAGTCCCGGGACGCTTCCCCTGCATGGGGGAGCCCGCAGTGGCGTAGCACCGAGCTGCACTGCCCCTATCCCCAGCTGTTCCCATGCAGCTTCCCTGCAGCTCTGGGGCTTGCTTGGCTCTTACTGATCCTCGCAACGCTTCCCAGAGCAGGGATACAGCAGCTCTGTGCTTCCTCCCCATTTGAGCTGCTCCCCGTTTGCCCGATGGGAGCTGCACTGCCCTTGTGCATCTCAGTGGCAGACGTGCACCGGCTTCCCCTGTGCCTGCTGCCGTGTGCCCGTCGTGCTCCCCTGCAAAGGACCGTGCCGTCACGTGCTGAGCCGTCAGCCTGCACGGAAGCAAATGCATCACTGGGAGTGATATAAACATTAGCAGCAGCTTTGGTGCGGGTCGCAAGCTTGTGTACTTTCATTGCGATTTTGCGTATGGGCCGTGGTACTCACGGGGATTCGTGGCTAAAGGCCCGCTGTGTAAATCCTCTTCTACAGGCAAAGCCCAGGTGTGAATGTGCTCCTCAAAACTTCCTTAAACCTTAGATTCAAACTGGAGCTAACATCTGAACTTCAAAGCTAAATGCAGTGTGTCTTGTGTAAAGGAAACTTTTCAAGTTGGTTGTTAAGCAAAATGAATCCCCCCACTGTGTCTTTTATGGGTTGAAACCAAAGGCTCTTGCAGCAAAATGTTTTCCTTCCCTTTTTAGAAAAGTAACTTCTTCAGACAAAAAAAAAAAAAAGAAAAAGAAAAAGAAGAAGAAGGGCGGAAATGTAGCTTGATGTAGCTTGGTTAAACAGGATCCTACCATTTTCCCCTAGTGTTCAACATTAGCTGTTTCTGTTAGGTCATCAGCCACCATGAAACCAACATTTAACTTACAGACTGATTGCAGCAGCTGCCTGAAGCCCTGCTCATAACCTCAAAAAGCAAACTAGAAAAAAAACATTCCAGATGAACTCAGTTTAATTTGCTCAATATATTTGTAATGGAACACAGTATTGCAGATGGGCATTGAAGTTCAACATTTCATCTGCGTTAGATAAGGGAAGAAAGTGCTACTTTACACAACAGAAACTATTCTGGGTTTAATTCAATAAATGGTAATCATGTGCAGTATACTTGTGTTCACAACAAATGCCCCAGATATCCTGGAGAGAAAGACATAAAAGGCTCCGTGTCTTTTAGCTTTAGAGCTGTTAATCTTTGTTAATTCATTTGTTTGGTTTCGCTTAGTGTAGCACTTAGTGTATTTAGAGCATGACAGTTGGTTCACTGAGCATGGCTCTGCTAGGTCATCGCAAACAGTGTTTCTCTAGTTTTAGGAAAAATCCCCTCTGACCCTGGAATACAGGTTCTGCCCAGTCAAGGAGGGAAAAAAAGCTCTCTCCTTCCAGCTTATGTTAATAAAAACAAATTGAAGCACAACTGAAAAACTCATCGAAGTAGGTAATGGAGGGAGGACTGGGGGAGAGGGCTGCTGCAGGAGGTGTGTATGTGACACACGGAGGATTTAAATCCTGGCCTGAGCTGCTGATCCGACTGCTGGACCACTGTGCCCCTCCTTGTGGCCAGGCAGACCCAGCTGGTGATCTGTTGTTACTCGTCTTGGAAGGGGAACAGAGCTGCAGGAGGCAGATGGGAACTTTTCTCCGTATTATTCCAGGAGAGTGAAAATACACAGGCCCTTTTCCTGTGTGCTGGCTGTTGGACAGGAGCCACCAAAAAGTCTGAGCAAGTCCTTAAAACATGTCCCCGTCTTACTGATACTTTCCAGGAGACCCATCTGGTGCAATTACCCTTTGCCGCTCATCCTTGGCACTGGTGCCACAGAGCGGCCTGCAGACAGCGGGTTGCACGGGGGCAGGACCGCTCTGTGCGCAGCCACCCTGCGCCAGCAGAGGAGTGCAGGAGTGACGTCCGCGCGTGGCCGGCGGCAGGAGCTTTGCGGAGCCGGCTTGCTGAAGCCAGAGCGTCCCAGCACGTGGTGGGCGGCAGGTCGGGGCTGCCCTCCCGCAGAGCCGCTCGCTGCGTCCCCACTGAGGCAGAGTGGGAGCCGCAGTGGGTGCAGCCCGGCTGGGGAGCATGGGAAGGGGTCGCCCAAGCTCTCGTGCTGCCGCTCAGCATCCAGCAGCTGCTGCTGCAGGACTTGCGGCACCCTGAGTACGCCCGGATGGCTGACAAGGAGGCGTAAGAGCTAAGCGGTCTTGGAAATCTCTTCCTCGGGCTCTTCCTGCCCTGGCTGTATTACAGAGCGAGGTCAGTGCTGGGCTGCTGGACTCTCTGACTCTTTCCTTAAAGTGAAGATTTCTGTAATTCAGAGGATTCCAAATATTTCTGTTTGCCTCATATGCTTTCCATTATTTGCTGTTTATTTGCCTGCATGAAACACATTGATATTGTTAAGCTGCTCATGGCAGGAAACATTTGCATGAGCAAATATTTTGCTAGTTGTGCTCCGATCAGGAAATCACCCAGCAGGAGTATTGATTTTAGTTGCTCTCACTCTCTTTTTTTAAAAACGGACTCGGAGCTCCGTTACCCAGCGTGGAGTGCCAGTCGTTGGCATTTCAGTGAGAAATTTCTAATGATAACTGAGTAGCAGTTGGCTTTCTGTTGAAAGTCCTTGAAACATCCCACCTGTCGCAGCAAATATACACATTCATATGCTAAAGAGCTCCGAATCAGCTGGTGTGATGTTTCCTTTCGGAGCCAGGCTGTTTGCCTCTCGCTGAGCAGCAGATACTTCCCTGCACTTCCACACGAGTGGGTGGACAAGCGCTTGCAAGCTGGTCCTCGGTGACTGAGGCTTTCAGATGTGACATGAGGCAGAAGTTCGCCACCTGGACATGATGTCCTGTGGTGGAAGGGGACATCCTAGTGTTTCTGTGCAAACCCTGAATCCAGTGTCAGTCTGGGGACCCATCGTGCCAGATGGTGAGGTCTCAGGGCTCATACTAAGGCTTAGGCTTTCAAGGACACCTAGATCTGGCTCCACTTGCAGTTCTCAGGCTTAGCTGACTCAGCTAAGAGCTGGAGAAGGCTGGAGCTGGCCCCTGTCAGGCTGGGCTGGGGTACGGGCAGAGGACGTGTGTCTGTCGGCACCCGCGGTGCAGTCTGCACTGTGACCGAACCCCTTCCCAACCTCAAGCACGTCACCTTGCTGCTCGAGCGCGCTCTGCGCTTTGCAGGACCAGTCGCTGTACGACGCTGCGGGCAGTGTCACCGCCTCTCGCCTTTGCTGTGACCGAAGGCTGAAACAGGCCTGTTGGGCACGGTCTGGGGTTGCTGTCCTGGGATTTGTCTGCTTTATTCTGTAGCTGGGTCTGAATGACGGCACAGAAGGGACCCATGGCCTTGGGAGAAATCCCGGCTGCCCAGGGGGAGTGCGTGGGCACGAGCGCTCCCACCTCCCCAGTTGTGTTGGGGGGGGGGTAATTGTTATTATTTTCAAAACAAAACGGATAATTCCGAATTAAGGATTTTGACTGTAGCCACCTGGCAGAGGACGGGATCACAATGTGGCTGATGACTAATTGAGCAGCGGATGTGCAATTTGGCGTCATTAGAGCCGCAGTTGTGCTGCCAGCTGCCGCTGGCGGAGGCTGGGCTGCGGCTCGGGAGATGCTGGGTCCAACACTGCCACCTCCTGCTAGCGCCGCGCTAAGGGACGCGCGGGTGCGAGCCCGCTGGTGCCTGCGGGCACCGGGTGCTGGAACACCGGGAAGCTCTGCAGGCACACGGCTGCTCGGGCACAGCCCCAGGCTCCGCTGCACACTGAGGGAGCTGCCCTGGCACTCGCGTGGGATCTTCGTGTTCCTGCGGGTCCCGGGTGGGACGGGAGCTTTCTGAAGTGTCGCTTGCTGCAGCATGGCAGTGTGTGCACACATTTGTTGTTAACTGGTGACGATAAAGCAATATAGTTTTAGGCCTTCGTGTGATAGAAATAGGAATCCTCCAAATGCTTCTGTTGAAGAACTATATCAGGGAATATTACTGATACACAAATTCTGGTTCAACATATAAATCAGTTTGGCTTGCATCAGGCAGTCAGTGAACAAAACAGAACAATTATAATGAAAAGGTAAAATAGGTGGAAGTGAGAATTTTTTAGCAATTTAAATGCACTGCTGAGATGAACTGCTCAGTTGTTGTAGGACAGAGTGGGCAGTGGCTGGTATTTCTTAGGACCAAATTTTAGCATCAGCTAAAAAGACCAAGAAATGTTTGGATCTTAATGGGTAATAGAGCCGGGAAAGCCTTCTTGTTGCATCTTAGGTGATGTACGCAGATAAAATGAACAACTTTGTACTGTTGGTGCTGACAGATCCTCGAGGGAGATGTCCTCTGAGGAGTTGTGCCAGGATGGAGTAAGGAGCTTCTGATCCGATGCAGGCCTGAGCAACGCTGACATGCGAAGCATCAGCCCACGTTGCCTTCCATATGTGCGAGGCCTCTGCAGAGGTGGTTGTACATATGGGCTGTTGCACATGGATCCGCTAATCTAAAGATCCCTGTGCAAGCATTAGCACTTGAGAATGTATGTAAATTTATTACATTCCCCAAAGGATTTGGGTTCTATAAATTTAAAATGCTGGCAGACTGGGACAAATATAATCCAGCTTCCATATGTTTCCTGGTATATAAAAAGGAAAATAAACATATTTTCTTTCCAGCCGCACAGTGAAAATTCAAGCCACTAAAACATCTCCTTCCCATTTGAAGAACAGCAATTCATTTGATATCTTCTGTTAACATCAGGCTTCTGGGATGAGCAGAGCTAGTACAGTGTTAATTAGTCCTTCAGACTACGAGCAAGATCAGAACAGTGTGTGAAACGGGGAGGGAGGGGTGGTTCTCTTTGTGTTGTGCTCCTCTCTCCAGCCTTCTCCTGGCTCTAACTCAGAGGACAATGCTCCCTTTCTTCCTGGGAAGGCTCCTCTTCCACTGAGACCTCTCTTTAATTTCTCCCCCAGCCTTCCTGCTCTGTGCCAGCGTCAGACCTGATCGGATTGCACAGCGAGTCAGTTCACTCTTTTCCACTCTTTTGATGAGCAATGGTCTGATGAGTAGCAGTGGTCTGTCCATGCTGGCTGGACATGGGAAGGAAGAGAAAAATACAAGTGACAGCAGGACCCTCCCTGCTCAGCCAAAATAAGCTATTAATTAATCTAAAACTCTGAAATGAAACAGCACCCTCAGCAAGTTCTTTCTTCACATTTTATTCACGTTTTCCTGACTGGTACCTGTGCCACTCTCCATCTTGTCCTTCCATTGATGTTCATTCACTGACTTCCCTTTCCCTGTCTATCACCTGTAAACACCTTGGCTTTGCTTACAGTGTGTTATGGGGCTGCTGTAGCCCGTCCAGTTGGTCATTTCACTGTCATTACCAAAAGGCTGACTCCCAAACGCAGCTGTCCCATGATGCACATCTCCATTCCGTGCTGATGAGATTCGTACTTAACATGATTATAGGAGGAATGCCTCTTGCACATTCACAAAGTGCGTATTTTCCCTCAAAACTTCCATAAAACTCCCTGTGGTTGTTTGATACCCATCAAAAATCTAAACAGAGACCGTACTGAGGCTTGTCAGGATGATCGCGTTTGCCTGGAAAGCTCCCCAGGCTTGCCTGTATCCCTAGATTGTCTCTTGTCCTGTTTTAATTGTGAATTGTCTAGGGGTAGGTTGTGTCTTCGTGTCCTTGTACAGTAAGGGGCAGAGCACTTGACCAGAGCTCACAGGTCCTGTGGGAGGAGGAATAATAAGACCATTTTGGAGGTCTGAGAATGTTTAAAAGGGTCTCATCGGACAGAAAATATCTCTAAAATTACTTTCAGATCAGCAGGATTTTGCCTCTCATGTTTGCTTTTATATCATTAAGCTCTTTTGACATATTTACTGTGTTTTTGAGTGATTAAACAATAGGGTTTTGTTTGAGCCTGGTTCTGCCCCCAGAGCACTGTCATTAAAGCTGCTTGTGTAAGGCGAGACAGTGCCGGCGAGGAAGGCAGTGCAGAGCTCGGCTGGCGAAGCGGAGCCGTCAGGCATTGCATCTCCTCCCTGAAGTGCTTTGGGGGTGAGTACGAAGCTGAGCTGCTGGCTCTGGGGTGCGTGTTTTAAAAGACACCAGATGGTTCGGCCCCGCAATTTAAAAAGGCTCCACTCTCCACCACTCTGGAAAGGAAGGTTGCAATGCCTTCCCATAACTGCAGCGTTCAAAGTTCACATAATATGGAGCAATACTAGCAAAGCCAATGTGGTGCCAAACACTATAATCTTGTTGGGGTTTAAATTTTCATATTTTCTGGTATTCTGATGCTTGAAAATGGGCATTTAATGACTCTGTGGGACTGTTAGCAGGACTGTGGGACTGCGGGCCTGAGGGGACCGAATGTTTGTTCTAAGCTGACTTTTTGATGTTGTATCTGACATGAGTTGCCCAAGCACAAGGGAGTATTCTGATCTCTACCCGCTAGGCAATGATCTAAAAAAGACTGTGTTTCCACGACTGGAGGTGCCTGTTGCTTTTGGCTGTCGCGATTCTGTCATATCGCGAGAGGACTGGTTAGTGAGAGGGCATTGCTGGCGCAGCGTGCGTATGTCTTCCCTCGCGGCATCAGCGGTGCGAAAGGCTCTTAGGAAGTCACATGTCTCTGACCATGTCTATGGGACTGAGGAACACACCAGCCATATAAATACCTGTGCCATATTTATACAATATTTATACACGAGATTGTTCTAAACAAAACATTTGTTCTTTTCACACAGCATTTTCAAGGTCTGCCGTGAAGGTGCAGATTACTGTAAACTGTTTTGCTAAATAAGACCCGTCTATTACTAAGTAAATTGCAGTTAGAAAGCGAGTCCCCCGCAGTATTTGCTGCACAGGCAGTTCTGACCAACCTTCCACCAAGGGCTGCCCTCCAGCTCCTCCGCGGATTTGAAATTCAAATCGCTTGGATGGCCCTCACTGCTGTTCTTCAGCCAAAAACCTCAAACCCCCAGGCCGCGTCTATCCGTCTCTGAAATTATGAAGGGTATCTTGGTGTGGGAAGGGGAAAGAAGTACCCCGAAATAGCACTGCAGGGACTTGTTACGTGCAGTGGGTAGGGCCGGGGTATTTGCTGCTCACTCTGTCCTCAGCTCACCTCCCATGCAGGGCTGTGCAGCATCAATGACAGGCCAGGGCAGCGTGGTTTTGAACTGCCTGTTTTCTGCTGTGGTGCAATTTCTAGGCCATGGTATGGCTGCTCAGTGAAGGTCTGCTATGGAGATGCACGGTTTTCCTATAAACAGTTAAGAAGTTGGTGTAACTACAGCTGAATGTGCCTGCTGGCCTAAGCCAGATGCAAAAAGATACCGAAGGGCATGAAACTTAAACTCAGGAATTGGGCCTAAATGCTGCTTTGGGACTTGGAAAATTTGACTTAAATTTCTAAGTCACTTGGGCATTATTGAACTCATTCCCTTGGAGCTGTGTGAATTCTGTCTGGCCAGATTTGTATTTCATTTTCAGGCGGAGGTTGGAACATGTATTACCGTGACCGGGAAAAAGAGAATTGCATTAAGCAGTGACGGGGGCACTGGGGCTATTTTTCTTGCTGTATGCCAGAAGGTGTTTGAATAAATTGACAGCATATTTTCTTATTGTTCTTCATCTTGATTTATTTCCACTCTTGAACTTTCTGCCTTTGGAGAATCCAGTTAGGGGTTTTCCTCCCGGGCTGTTTGCAGAGGGCCAGCCTGCTATGAGCGGTCTCGAAGCGTCTGTCAGCAGACTGGATCCCTGCTTTTTTCTGCTTGCGTGGAGCAGATAAGACAAATAGAGGTTACTCTGAAATGCTGGATTTTGGAAAGAGGAGGGGAACACATTTAGAACAAAGACCACCCAAAACATTTTCAAGTTCGAGATTTCAGTGAAAACAATCACAATGACAAAAACGATGTGCTTCTGATTAGTTGCATAAATTAGCTGGTATTGTTCCTCTCTCTAGGCCAAATGATTTATTGGTTTATCCCACACAATGTTAAATGTAAATTGGAAATGTGTAAAACTGTATTTGACTGCGGAGCGCATAATATGTACTCAGTTGGTAAGCAAAGTTAGCCCCATATGTTCTATACATTACGGGTACATAGTTACAGTATTATGGCATGCAATGCCAGCTGTTAGGCCATGATATGAAGGATCTGCAGATTAAGAGCTATCAAATGTATGAATCTGTGACAACTGAATAATGAACATATTGAAAAGATTGTGACATTACTAGACCAGCTGTAGGGTGCCCAACTGCTCGGTTTTCCTGTTTGCTGCAGAGTAAAAGCAGGTTATATCCCTGCCTACAGAAAAAATAGGGCCAGAGCTGCGAAGTAAAGAAAACTGCTGGGTGTTTGGGTACAAAGTCCAGGAGCGGGACCCCCAAGCCCCCACCTGCCCCCCCTCCTGCCCGCTCCAGCTCCCCAGGTGTTCGCAGCTTCCCCTGCCTCGGGGCTCCTGGCTGGAAGCGCGATGCCAGCTCCCTTCCCGGGCTGTGTGTGTTGGGAGGGGGTGAGAGGGCAGATGTGAGGACCGTTTGGCCAAGATAGGTGTTCTGCTGCTCAGTGTGTGAGTCCAGAGGGGCCGTAGGGTTTAGAGAACCTTGCCTCTAGGAGTTAGGATGTAGCCTGGTGCATGAGAGGCTTCAGCCAGTTCCCACTGGAGAGAAACCGGGGCTGTGGTGTGTGAAACAGGCCTTCACGCGCTACCTGCAGCCATCCAGAAAGACAGAGGGCATGTAAAAATGGGAAATTCATTGCTTGGTAGGCAGCTGTCGCATCCTATGCCTTTAGTTTAACTTCATGTTTCTTTCTTACTTTAACACAAAACACTGTCATTGTGACGGAGGCAGTCGTGATGTACCAATTATTATACTCTTTGTTTAACACAGAACATCAGGTGTTCGTGCTGTAGCGTTACTGCGTGTGTATGCACGTATACGTATACGTACACGTGTCCTTGGGTGTGTACATTTGTCAGTGGTAGCTGAACAAGGCACGCTGTTACAACACTACTGCCCAACACCTGCTCTTATGCAGAATGTTTACTGATTGATGACAGTTTTCAAAACATTTTTCTTTCCCACGTATTGAATTTGTGCTGTATTTGTTTATTTTATTGTATAATTTGTGCCTCTTCCAATTCATTCTGTCTCGTGTTTTTCTTATCGGTGTCAGTTGTAGTCAATTACTTGCGTAAAAAGATTGAGGACCTAATTTATTGCATGATGACATACAGTAGATACCCTGCTCCCATTAGAACCTGGTGAAACCTCTCTATTAATTTTCTCAGTGTGCCAAATCAAGTCACAGAGGGTAGACCTTTGATGAATAAAGCATATTTTCTTACTTAGCTCCATTCCTAACTAGCTCAACTTCTAGAAATAACATTGGTTGGCCAATGAAAACACTTCTTTGATAGTGGTAGGAATTTAAGATAAAAAACAGCTGGGTAGGTTTTTTTAGACGAAGGGAAACAACTTTGAACTCTGCAGACAATGTAGCTTAAACCCAAACAGATGTGGTTTAATCTTGTTTTTGATCCTCTTGTAGATTTTCTTTTAAAATGCATGCATGTGCACAGAAATGATGACTTTCAGATGTCTTGACATAATTTATTAGAGTATCACCTTGGTGCATAAATCTTGTATGCCAAATACTTCATGTCTTTGAACAGGGACTGCAAGGTACCAGAGAGGATTTATGTTGTTCTTTTGGTGCTATCCTGCAACTGCGTACAAGAAACAATACCGTCATGCGAATGTGAAGTCTTAGTGATGAGGAATTCAGGTTTTCTAGTTCCCAATAAATCTTTTTCCTGTGGGGGCCTAAGTAACTGCAAGACAGAAAAGACGATATCAGACTTATTCCAAATTAGCAGACACATTTGATCCGAGCCCAGTCCCGTCTTACTTTGATAGCTATTAGTCACATCTGGCATTTTCATATGTTAATTTCCCTTTCCTTTCCCCTGTATTAACAAAAGTGGAAGTAAACATATAAACAGACTTCCTTTCAATAGATAATCAACTTTTGATATAAATGTGGCAATGACACTGTCTGTCAGCACATGCAAATCACTCTTAAACTTCAAAGTTCTGTGCAATCAAGGCCTTCTTCTCTACAGCCAAATCAGGGGATTGAATGCAGGAGGGCTGCCTACAGATGTGACTCTTCACAGATGTGAGCATCTCTTTCTCCCAGTCTCCTTTCCTCGCTAAAATCAGGCATGTGGTTTGGAAAAGATTCAAAGCTGCATCAGGAGATCAGGGGCAGCCAGCATAAAGAACAACCTCTTTTCTGCTTGGCAGAGTGGAAGAGCACTCAGGAAAAATAATGGTGATGCGGTGCTTGAAACCAGCGGGAATTAGTCATTCAAATGCCTTTTGAGTGTCTGAGCCTTGCTGTGTTTTCTTAAAGTCTCTGTTTCCGGGACGAAGATACTGTACAAGACTCACCAAGGGAAAAATCTGTTTTTCTAATCTTCAGGGTGGTATGAAAAATATTGAAGACGTACTGCAAATGTATAATGAAAAAAGAAAAGAAAAAAAGCAGAATCATTATATTAAACACAAACTAAAAGGACTGGTTTTCTGACTTCTGGACATTCTTTTTAGTGGATTGATTTGTAACTTCAGAACAGAATGCGAATACTGTGCATTTCCCATGCCTTCATCATGGTGCAGTACGTACTGCTATAAACGACCTTTCCTGCTGAGCCGGAGAGAGCCCTAGGCTTGCCCTGTGGCTGGGATGTGTTGGTGCAATCTTGTCGGCAGAGCTCTGAAATTAGCCAGGCTTTTCCTGCTTCCCCTCCTCTAACACAGCCGTGCCAAGCACAGCGCTCTGGAGGTAGGTCTTTTCAAAGCTAGAGATAAAGCCATCACATGATTTCTTACAAGATTAAAAACACAGCTTGTAATAAAATAAATACAACCAGATATCCTGGCTTTTTACAATGACCTAACCAATTGTTGGTTTAGCAGATAGCAGGAAACTATTAGTAACCCACTGATGGTGTGTGATGGAAAAAAGGGGGAAAGCTGCAGTAGGTCTAATTCTTGAAGTTCTGAACTTATACGTTGTCATCTGCCTTGCCAGAGGAGGCACCTGCTACTGTTCCATTTCCTTCCAAAGCTTTAGGGTGGCACTCTATTATCTCAGTATTTTCTTTTTTCTTCTTCTTTCCTTTAGCAACAATGAGTGTTTTTCATATACAATCAGATTTATTTTAAGAGACCTTTTAAAGGAATCTATTGAGATATTTCACTGGTCCTTTACTACAAAGATCTTTGCCATCTTTACTACACAGGGTAAGGACTACAACAGAGAATACTCGCCTTAGAAAGCTGACAGTCCAGGCCAAACGGCACCCGTTACCTTTTGTGCAAAGACACAGAAGCACTTCGTATATGGGATCTTGTGGATAAAGCACTCCAGATTCCCATAACAAACTGGTACAATAGCTGTGCTTTGTAAACGGCCCTGCATTACACACGTGCAGATGCCAGGATACCCTTGTGTTAGTGTCAGGTCTCAAAAAGCAGGACGTGGCTCTGTGCCTAGTGTATGTGAAAAGCATTGTGTTTAATAATCCTGTATCTCCATAGCTTCAACCATCCTTTTTATCTTGTTTACCTGCAAATATGAGAGCAGACATGTGAAGAACATGAGATTTGTTCCAGTTTTTGACTTCTTGCTTACAGTTTCTATTCACGCTGCATAGGAGCAGTGTTTTGTGTTGTGCACTTTTCATAGCATCTTCCAAAAGTGCCGAAAAACCAGTGAACATCATGCATCCCAAATGTCAGCATCACACCTGAGAGGCTACATCCCTGTTCTGTGGGCTCCTCCTTTGTGCTTTCATTTGAGCTCCGGCATTCCGCAAACAGCACAAGCGTGAAATGTTATTTTGGCATCACCAAGAGCTGATTGACGGACAGGTGGAAAGGAGGCAGTAATGAAAGGCAAGAGCAGTCATTTACACAGATGACTATGGAAAACCTGTAATCAATTAATAATTTGCATGTACAGAATAAAGATGAGTTGATCTGTAAATTATTAACTGCAGTCTAATAGCTTCAGCTAGATGATAGCAGAAAATTTGTTATGCTTACATTAGCAAATAACTGCGGTAGTCAGGATACATCAAAATCCAAAACTGTTGCAGTAGAATTTGTGTAAGAATCTAAAATGTACCTACTGGGCTTCAACAAAACTTCTTTATTGGCATGCCTGTTGAAGAAAAAGATTCTTTCCATTAAAGAAAGTTTTTACCAATTATATGTCTTTTACAAAAAGTTCTGGCTTTTCAGAAAAAGGAAAAGAAGCCAGAAATCTTCAGACTTCCTCCCAGATCTCTATTCCCCCCCAAACCAGAATACTAAACAAAAACTTACTTAAAACCCCAATGAAATTTACTGAAGGAATCCTTTTAGGTGCTATCATGCTTTCGTCTACATAGAAGTGTGCTATAAAGTGCCACTACACTCAGCGGCTGCATCTGTGAAACATCCTCCCATACTCACCTTAAAGCCCACTGGGCTAAATCTTCCATGGACATCAGTGAGACCACGCCTGGGCCTTTCTTTTTCTTAGGGGTGGCCCAGTTCTGCATGATCCAAAACAATTCTGCCTAGTAGCACAAATACAACCTATGGTTTGTTTTTTATTAAAAGCTGTGTATCGCAGGAGATTTAATTTCATGTCAAGTGCAAAAAGCCAATAAAAACTTTTTTTTTTAGGTGAATAAAGAACAAGATTTCAAGTCATGGATTTCCTTTTTCCTTCCTTCTTTCTTTCTTTTTTTTTTTTTCACATTTTCAGGGCCTTTTCCCTTTTTCTGCCAGTTTTTGGGTAATTCAGTTTTGTGAGGCATACTGTAAAAGCATAAAAATGAGGATTTATGAAATAATGTGAAGTATTTAACTATTAAGCAGCTGCTGACTCGATAAAGCAACATGAAGTACATGAAGGGAACCACTTGGTCAGTATTATGGATAAAAGACACGCTTATGACATGTATTTCATGTATCACATCAACTTGAAGTTGGTGCTTTAAAGCTTGTCTCCTCATATACAGACAGCACTTCTTTTTTGCGTTTGGTTCTTAAGTTTTTTAGTGGTTATACAATGTTACGACAATGATACCCAGCGATGCTGGAATAGTTTCAGCAGTTGAATGGTGAGATCAGTGACTAAATTCCTGGGACTGGGAAGCAATCAGCTAGTGATTTTCTGCTAACAACTACTTGTCCTGCATTCTGCTCGTTGCTCTTAACTCAGCTCTTCCCTGCCAGCTAATCAGAGCCAGCATAAAGTTCTCTCTCTGATATAAAGGGCATCAGGAATTGCATTTCATGGATGAGTTTCTCTAGCAAAATGTTGCAGTCCCTGCTATGCCCTCAAGGAGCTTTGCTGCTGCAACATGTGGTCCATACATCTTGTTAGAGTCACATTAGGATAGTTCTCCTTGGCTTCAGTGGGAGCTGAGCTAGCCCTACACACTATATATAACTGGTTAAAAGCTATATATAAGCACCCACATTTTCAGATGGGTGATTACGTTACAGAGCCAGAATTCCAGATTTGCCTAGGTTAGATCTTTTGAGATTGGAAACAAACATGAGCTTTGACACGAACTGTATCCCACCTCACTATCCATCATTTACAGCTTGCTTTCTCTTAGGGATGCTTTCTGGGCAATGCTGGCATGGGCAACCTTGCTGCAGCCTGGGGGATGCAATCCACATCAGGCCTGCTTATTTTTGCAGGTAGTTAGTTACCCTTTGCATATAAATATAGAGGGCAGATAAGTTCTGTAGTTCTGTGGAATGGCTCTTGCTTTGTATCATTGTTAGCTAACTGCAGGAGCTTGTTGGCTCACGTTGCGTTGCCATACTGTTATTATGGTTCGCATCGCCGTGTATTACGTATTTGGCCTGGGCACCATTCCTGCTGCTGGCTGCTAGCGCTCGGCATCTGGAAAACTGTCTTGTCAGGGAAATTGTAACTGCACTGTCCCTGGCTGACACATTGCTGGCACCGCAGGCTGCAATCTCCTGCTGGTCTTCCCCCAGCACGAGGCACATAATGGGCTGTGCCAGGGCTTGATTTGACTGGTGTCCTGGCTCCTGGAAATCTGGCCGGCTTTAGGTCTTGTGTGAATAGCTGCATTTGAGTCTTCAGTGTTTGTGCATCTCCAGTACAGATGCAACGTTTCCAAAATGGGAGAAACTGAACAGCGTTACAGAAATGGTATTTTCTGTATTTAGGAGTCAGATGGCAGCTGCATGGGTTTTTAAACTTGGAGGACTTTTATAACAATGGTAGCAAGTGGTGTATAGTTCTCAAAATATGTAGTCAAAATTGTTTGTCCATGTGCTCCCCTTTATAAGAAATACTGCAGTCGGTCCTGGTTCATGTGTTAAAGGGCAGATGGTCCAGCACATCTCCGGAGATGTTGGTGTGGGCCCACCTGTGGATAAATGCCCACTGGGGCAACAACACAGATCCACTTTGCTGTTGGAAAACTTCAAATCCATGACATACTTTGCAAGTAAAAGTGCTTCACGATAACGATCTGGATTCCCCTAGTCAACTGATAGCAATTTAGAAATCCCCTACAGACAACATCTGCGTTCTGGTTTGGAGAGGCGCGGGGATGCACCCCCAGAGGCCCCCCCCGGAGAGAGCTGGGGGCGCCGGGAGAGCCAGGAGGGCAAGCGAGGAGCTGGCCCAGTTACCTGCTCCCCTGTGCTCACTGGTGTCCAGGGGGAGGTGTGGAGCGGCTCAGGATCCAGAGTTAACTCAAAACAGGTTAAGAGGTAGGGTTAAATATCCTACTTTTCCTTCAGCTGTGGGATTTGAGATACAGCCCTACAGCATCGGTCTCAGGTTCCGGTCACCCAGTCTGTGCCATAACCGCTGGAAGCAGTGCTGCCTAGCTCTGGGTAAGTTAATGCAATTGGTTACAGTCAGCATATTTCTTAAAAGCAGCAAAAGGTTAAATCAGAAAGCGTTGGGAGATCATCAAAGCTGATTTGAGGGGAAGGAGAGGAATCTCAATGCAGAGAGGGGGAGTCGATGAGAACTGTGAAACAGAGCCGAGGTCTCTCAAGGGACTCAGGGGAGCCTGCTTCCCGCGTGCCCTTGTGGCCAGCTGCTGGTGTGGGAACTGCCATTTAGCTTCAAGGAGCATCAAATCATGCTCGTTAGGCTAGACCATGCACTCAGAGAGGCACTCCGCCACCTAAAAAGCTCTTACAACTCCTATGATTAGTGAATGTAATTAGAAGGACTGTGCTCACTGGAAGAAAACTGCTTTGGTCTATGCTCTGGTATGGATTAAACTGAAGACCAAAACATCATCATGTTTTGACTAATTGCTGTTGAAACTTTTCAGCAAAATGTCAAAACTTGAAGTGAGGCCACATCAGAAAATTAAAGTACAGTAAATACATAGCTGGTATTGTAAAAAAAAAAATTAAAAAAATCAGATGGATAGATCTAAGGGAAAAGAAATTACTAAGCACAATTACTTGGGTTCCATAAAATGAAATTTAAGTTCAGTATATTAAAAAACATGTGGTCTGTATTTGAAAATATTTTATATAAAGGCCTGAGAGCAAAATGGGAAAGATGTGGCTGCAGATAAGCTCTCATGCTCAGAAGAGAGCACAGGTCATGGATCAGGCACGAGAAGGAAAAACTAAACTCAGGATCAAGTGTAGTAAGTGAATATTTTGTTATGGACTTTAGGAGGTTTCAGAGAAGTCACAGAGTATATTTTCCCAACTGTGTTGGAGTAAGAGCTCCTACCAGCCTCAGTGGACTTCAGTTCAGGACTACACCAGCAAGAGTTATGGAGAGGCAGTTACAGGTCTTGGATTCTGCTCATTCAGAGGCCCTGGGAAATTCCAAAGCTAACTGCCAGCAAAAGGTACCTCAGCAACATTTTCTGGTTTTATTAGTGAGACTGAAGCTAAATCAACAACAGTTAGTATTGCCTGCTACACAATAAAGTAGCACTGACCCGGGTAATAGTTTGCCCGAGGAAATGATAATCTTTCCAATTTTCATTTCAGAAAAAGCAAAGGCCCTGCATTTTTGCTTGAATTTCATGTCACTGACTGCACTGGCCTTGAGAAAGGATTTCATTGTGTGATTTCTGAAAGAGAGCTGATTTATTGAACAGGATGTTAAACTTCAGGTCTTGACATCCTAGAGGAGTGTTTTTGAAGCTTTGTTTGAGCCAAGGAAGGCAAGATCTGTGGCCCTGACTTTCGGGAAGGTTGCATCTTACACCACCAGAGCAATGGGGCTCTGAATTTCTGTAGTCACAGCTCATGGCTCTAGTGATTTTGTGAGGAAATTCATGGGAGAGGTATCTTACAATTGTACTGCAGCTGCATCTTTCGCTCAGCTGGGTGCAAACTGAAGTCATTATCTGCGAATAAGTATGCATGTATGTAATTTTATTCCTCTGTGCAATTCCACTGCATTAGTTGAGATAGCTTACAATAGATGTTGGCAGGATGGGATTATAATCGGTTAACTGTAATGTTTTAATGCATCCAAATCGACCATGACACTTAACAACATTAAGCATGGAGAACTACATCAAAAACAGGCTCCTATTTTACTTCGCTGTAGAAGTCCTTTTGTGTAGAGGTCTGGAAAGGAGGAGGAATTCAGTGTAAAAAACCTGCCGAAGAAGAGCTATCAAATACATCACATAGCCATTCTGTTCTGCAAGATTAAAAAAAATAAATAAAAAATCTACTGCTGAGAAGACCTGACTGCTTAGTCTTAAAAATACTGAGACGATGCTAGGCTTCATGCACTTCACCAGGAATCAGATGCCTGGGGACTTCATTTCTTTGCCATTTTGCAAGTCAGTTAGAAATCTTCAGGTTTGATTGCTGCCTTGAGTGGGGAACCAATACTTTCTTGCTCTTACCGGTCTGTGTACATGGTATAAGCTGGATCGGTGGTACATGTCCTAAAACAGACCTCTGATTTTGGTTATCTCTGCAGTCCAAGCTTTCAGAGCTAATGAGGAACCTAAAAATGAAGGCAGAAAGAGAGTATTTTCAAACGCATGTATCCTACTTTGGCAGCAGGTGGGACATATATATGCTTAAAAAAAAAAAAAAGGCACATACAACTTCAAGGACCTGAAGAACTAACGTGCCTTTGTGAAGATGTGGATGAGGAAAAGTTTACCCTGGGCAGTCCTCTTGTAATTTGTTAAAGAATAATGAAACGCAGCTCTAAGTGTAACCCAACTAACAGTTTAATGTGGAACAATTGGAGGGAATTAACGAGTGATTGACTGTCCGCTGGATACAGGGAAGGGCTTTCAGATGGCCTTTCCTGTGAACGCCAGTCCCAAGGGATACTTTCTGTTAGCCCTTTGTTCACAGCCCTCTTCCCCGATATCTGCCATGACGGCTGGTATTTTTTTATTCCTTTGCTTTACACCTGCTTTGTGTTAACAGCCAGCAAAAGCTGAAGCATGACAAAGAGAATTTGTCATATTATTGTGATTCTGACACACCCGAGGTAGGGTGCTGATCAATCATGCATGGGTGGCTGGCTCGTCAGATGCTACAGTTCAGGCACACATATCTTGTTGCTGAAAGCAAGTTAAAATCATCATCGATTTGCAGGTGGATTAAGGAATGTAATAGCATTCCCTTGCTGAAAGCAATAAAGTGGCCCATTAGCAAATGGGGTTGGATTGTTTCAGTGGGCTGCTTTCAGTCTCCATTCTTTTTGTTTTTATAACTTGAGGAATGGAAGAGGAAGAAAGAGCACGTCAGGTACCACCAAGGACCTCACTGGGACTTGTAAACCAGTCCGTACTGTTCACCGTATTTCCAAAGGAAGAGATTCCCAAACAAACAAATCTTGGCTGCTTAATTGTTTTGTCCTTGGAAAAAGCGTGTCTTCCTTAAAGATTTCATTCACTATTACTTTTCAAATAAGAATTGATATTGTGCTGCCAGAGGTGAGCATAGTGTCTGCAGATTAAGTAACTGTAATAACTAATCCTGGATGTAGCATTACTTGGACATTATTGGACATTAGGAAGAGGTTCTTCACTGAGAGGGTGGTTGCACACTGGAACAGGCTCCCCAGTGAAGTAGTCACTGCACCAAGCCTGTCTGAATTTAAGAGGCGTTTGGACTGTGCACTTAGTCCCATGGTCTAAAATTTTAGGTAGACCTGTGCAGTGCCAGGAGTTGATCCTTATGGGTCCCTTCCAACTCGGGATATTCTGTGATTCTGTGATTACTGTACTCACCATTTCTCACAAATGAAGTGTTATCTATAGGTGACTGAAAAGCATATCAGGAAATGTAGCAGTGAAGTTGAACTGAGTCCTTCCTTATTTTTCAAAAAGTCAGTACTATTTCCATCTGATGTGAATTACATTGTACGCTTTATACATTTTTGTTCTAAACTAGCAGCACTAAAAAGTTTGCTTCTAGCAGATTCTTATCTTATTTTTACCACATGCATTATAGTCTCCAATTTATTGAAGGAAACCTGGAAGGACTTAAAGAAAGTTGTTTAGGAGGGGGAATAAGCAGGATTTGTGAGATGCCTTCTGCTCTGTAGATCAGACAAAGGATGCCAAGATGGTGGCCTAACTCCGAAATAACCGCTCAGCCCACCTTGTAGGTGATTTCTCCTTTGGCAAATGGGAACTCTGGGTGGGAGCAATAAGAATGGGAAGCTGATACAGCATGAGACAGAACAGATATTTGGAGATTTTGCTTCAGGTGAAGTGGTGAGCCTTGAGCTGTGCTGCTGAATTCACAGCTGAGTATTTTGTAGCAGTGTTTAAATGACACCAGCGGTGCTCACCGAGTGTGTCTGTCGGTCCAAGAGAACACTCGTGCTTCACAAATCTGTAGGTAAGTCTTCGCAAGTGATGGACTTCTTAAGTCATTTTGTTGTGGCATATGCTCAAGTACTAGGTATATGTGCTGGCACAAAGCAAAAAGTTAAGGTGTTCAAAATCCTAAATGCTTTAACTTGTTAAGAATACAACATCTAAGCAATTCTTTCTGAGTTGGAAAAAAGCTTGAAATGTAAATGTTTTTCCACAGAATAAAAAGTTCTAGAAACATTGTCCTGAGGCCTTCAAGGAGTCAAACTCCGGGTGTTGTGTAACCTGCAGGCCCAGCTCCTGGGGTGCACTGGAGTATCCCCGCGATCCTCCCCACAGGGAGCCGCGATGGGTGATCACCATGAGCCTGTCTGACACATGGGACGTGCCCGGGGAGCCTGCGGGGCACGCTGCAGCTCAGCCGCAGCAGCCAGGTGGGCACAGATGGGCTGCCGGCGGTGCTCAGCAGGTGCTGGGACCCTGCAGCTGCAGGGGATGAGTGGGAGCTGGGCTGGCCCCCAGCAGGGCCTCCTGGGCTGGGCAGCCTCGCAGCTCAGCTGCTCCATGGTTTGTGTCTCCTGTTAGAGGGCCGTGGAAGTTTGATCTTTGTTTTGTCTCCAGTACAGCAGGATCTTTCTTGTTTCTGGATGCTGGTCTTGTTCGTGTCCTTCGGCTGGGTGAGTACAAGGCTTTTGTGTGCACTGTGTCTGTGCAAGCAGGCTGTCTTTGGATGGTGTGTAGATGCCAGTGTGAGAATTAGCAGTGTCTTTGTTTTAAGAGAAAAAAGAAAAAAAATCCTCAAAAGGCTTCAAGTATTAATTCTTCTACAAGCCTAGCTTTGATTCTACTTGTGCAGAATATATTCTCACAGACCTGGGAGCGAGAGAGAAGCTTACTAATTAATGTTTAAAAGCCTACCCTCACAAATTCTCTGAAATTGCTCTTTCAGCACAGAGTAACTGAATAATTCCAGGGGTGGATATCCAAAGGTCTTTTGACTCTAGGAGTAATTCCAATAGGAGCTCTTTCCTTTCTTCCAGAGGTATTTAAAGGGGAAATTTCTGAGTTTAGAGTTGAGAACCTCTTATTGGAACAGGCCTGAAATCTGGCTGTTCTTGGGCTTCAGCCAGTGCAATTTTTGCAGGGGGAAATACTTGTTCTATTCAATGGACACTAATGCTTTTCTCTGGGGAAAATGGGAATAATTTTCTTTGCTGAACTGGTGTGCTTAAGTCTGAGCTCCAAACATCATCAGAAAACATTTAACATCTAATCTTTATAAAAACATAATTACCAGCTTTCTGCTAGTGTTTCATACTACCCAGGTGGATGATGATATAAATGGAAAGAACTGATCCAGAAGGAGGGAGGGGGGTATTTAGGATAATTTGAGATTTAACACTGCTCAATGGCTCCTCCCTTCCACTGCGGTGCTCACAGCTCTTGAAAGATGAAATTGATTCCAAGAAAAAAACGCATGGATGTGCGAGGGGCCGGGCTCTGGGGAGCGCCAGGGCGGGGGTGGGTGCTGGCAAGCACCCGCTGGAGCAGCCGGCGAACGCGCGGCTCAGTCTGTGCTGCGCAGCCTGCGGTCACTGTGGGATGCCCTGTACTGGGGGGGTACAACGGGCGGAGGGACAGCTGCCAGGAAAGGTGCGTGGCACCGAGTGTGGGGAAGGAAGCAGTCAAGTGTTTCCAGCTCTTTCTGCCTTCAGCCAAAGCAAAGAGATTGTTAGTGAGTTTCTCCTGACACAAATATAGATGCTAGATAACTGGGGAGCAAAGAGAGTAACTTGTTATTTTCTGGAAATTAAATTGTGTGGCTACAGACTGGTCAATAGCGATGTACTGAATAGCTTTATTTCACACCAAAGGGCTTTGTCACCCTGTCCCACCCCTGTCTCAGCTCCATAATCCCTCTCTTCCACGCTGCATGCTGAGACATAATCTGGTTGGAACAGTGTCCGAAGGTCTGTTACAACACCCGGTGTCACTTGGTAAGGTGAATTTATAGCTGGATTTGGACCCTTGCTTGTTGGGAGAGTGCAGGATTCACCAAGAAATGGTTCAGTTCTTGGAGGCAGTGCATGGGCTTAGGACCAAAGGAGCTATGGAAGTAGAAGCACTTAGCTGGAGTACCTTCTGTAGAACAGCACGGGAGAGTGACAGGCGTGTGGACCATGACCTTAGGCTTTTATAAAGCTTAAGAGAATAAAGGTATCATCATCTCTTGTCAATCCTGAGCTGATTAAGCTTGGGGAAAATGTTATAAGGCTGATGAAAGCTCTTTGTCCAACAAATATGTAATGTCTTCGTTGGAGTGATGTGCAGAGCTCTCACTAAAGCTGTTTGTGTCTTATTTGGGAGGAATCTGAAAAACTAGAGGGGGTGTATCCATTAGTGCACGAGTGGCCCTGCTGGTACTTACCAAGTTTGATCACTGCAAAGAAGATCATGCAGTGCAAAAACTGCTTCCACTTCTCTGCTCTGAGCTGAGAAGCAAGAGCTGCGGCATGTGAAGATTGGAGCATGCCAGTGTATTGAAATTGGAAAGATATGTGTATCCAGATCTGATGAAGCATTTGGATGCATTTTTGTGCGTGCCTTAGCATGACCACACAAGCTATTCTGTCGCTTAAAGATTTAGTGTGGAGCTGGGACCCTGCTGCTGCTGTAGCAGAAACAAAGACTGTCATAAACAGAAAAAAGCTCTGCTACAATTTCTTGTGGCTAACATCACCATAGACATAGGAGATGTAAACCAGAAGGAAATAAGGTACCAAGAAACCTTTTAAAATCGAAATGCCACAAAATTTTTGCTTGTTAGCTGTGCTCTGCTTGCAGCTAATAAGAAGACAGTTGTGCCTATTTTCAGCCTAATTGGTGAGAGTAGGATCGTCAGGATGTTCGGAGGGCTCAGGTGTGCCACGTGCACAGGTGAGCAGAGGAGGAGGGCTGGAGGGCAGCCCCGATGAGAGGGGCTGGCTGTGGGTGACATCTTGTGGGTGTCAGGGCTCTGGAGAAGCGTTAAATTTGGGAGAAGATCTCTGGCATGTGTTTATAGCTTGCTGTGATGTGCTGTTATGGGTGCTGAGAGAACAGAGCAATGACAACTGTGTTGTTCTGGCTCAAATACTGCTGATCTTAAGAGCTTCTTGGCTTTTATTCTGCTGCTTCCTCCCTGTGGCTCTGTGACAGCAAACTTGTGTCGTACAGCCCTTCAGTGTGGGAGCCGTCACCCTGTTCGGAGCGGTGGGGAGGGATGCGTGTGGTGCTACCACAGCAGGGTTTTGCTGCTTGACTGCAGCATCTCATGGCGTGATCTGTAACACAGAGGTTATGAAGAGCGTGGTAAAGATGGAGAAGAGTTGGGTTCTACTGTGCTCCCCACACTGAAATGTTTACTGTACCTCTAACTGCTAGAGATGTGTGGATCTCCCCTTCCACTCCAGAGCCAGCCTGGCTCCCTGGTGGCTCCCATGCAAGCCACGGCTTCTCCTCCAGACCCCTCTCACTGAAACATGCTCTTCTCAAGGTCTGCATCTTTCCTTGCATTTCTCCTGGTTTGTGTACTGCTCTTCCTGTGCTTTGCTTTCTTTCGAGTACAAGAATCATCCTCGAGCTGGAGGAGTTAACTGCGGCATTGTGCAACTGCCCGGCAGTTTGGTTGCTTGCCTCCTTGTTTAAGGAGGAGACACAGGCTTGGAAATACTCATTTCTGAGGTCTGATTATGCCCTAGACCACAGTAGCTAGACATCTTCCTACAACATACTTTGGCAGGGCTGAGTTGATTAATGAAGCTAGAAGCATGAGGAGGAAAACTCTGGGAAACTCCTGTGCTGCACTAAAATACCTAATCTAAATTCACATTTCTAATATATGTTGTCTGCTTTAAATTTGGACCCAGAGGAGAAAATGTGCTGATACATATCGGTCATCTGATTTCCTTCCCGCGCCCAGCAAGGCTCTGTGCCAGCGAGGGGCAGCAAGGGGCTCTGAGCAGAGAAACGAGGAGCTGAACATTTCTAGCTATTGAATGAGGTCATTGGGCCAGTAAGGAGTGACCGCAGGACAGTGTCAGCATCCTGAAAGCTCTTCAACGTTGTCTAATTCTTTAAGAAGTGCTGTGTTGATGTAATGAGTGCTTGAACTCATGACTTTTCAACGTACTTAAGGGAAACGAGACCATCCTGATTAGCTGTAGCTTTATTTTCAGAGCAGTTATGATTACTGCAATATTGTCACATGCTATGAATCGCTCAGTTCTGTGGCCAAGGTATTGCAGGCTGGCTACAAAGCCATTAATTTTGGTGGTTAGGCCTCAAATGTTCTTTCCCATTTTGAGGCAGTTTGGCAGCTGAGCCAAGCATAAACATATCTGTGCATATTTTCCTACTGCAATCAATGTCCTGGTACTTCCAACGTAAAGACTGTGAGATGCTGTGTCTGATAGTGGCTGTGAGGCTGGTGAAGGGGATGCTGCGAGTACTGAGGAGTCTGCGACACGTCGTTACGTGGGTGCTGGGTCTGGGGCCAGCGCTCCCGTGGGTCTCCATGCTGCCCCGTCTATTGCTATTAGCTCTGCTGGCTGATGTGTCCCTGCAGCTGCATGGTCCAAGGACCTGACCTGGAAAAAAGTGGGTTTTCTTTCTTTCTTTCTTTTTTTTTTTTTTTTAGCTAGTTGGATCACTTTGGATCTCATTTGTAACAAAAATATGTCAGCACTTAAAGCATGAGAGGCAGAAACAAACTGCCAGACATTAAGAAAAAGGGACTCTTTCCATCAACAGCGTAAATTAAATGTATTTTAAATTAATGCCTCTGTCAGGCCAGTGGTGTATGGCATCTTAAACGACCCAATGTAGTTCTCGCTAGCCCATGCTTCATTCCGAGTAGCTTAATGACTGTTTGGGCCTCATCTTCTCTGGAGGCTTTAGGGTCGCGTGCTGCCTTGTGCATCGCTCGCTCCCTGTGGCCGTGAGCAGGTGCCTGCAGCAGCTGCCCACGCAGAGACCAGCACGGGATCTGCAAGCACTGCGAAGCACACCAAGGGCCGAAGGAGTCACGGGGCCAAGGATGATTTATCATCCCAGAGTTGGCCTGCGGGAGAAGTCTCCCGAGAGCTGTGTAATGCATCGGTGGGGGAATCTATGGAGCAGTGTCTCTTTTGTAGTGACATGCGCTGGAGCCTGTTTTCTGATATGTCCTTTGAGCAAACCTGTCTAACTTGCCACAGAAATCTGCCATTGGACGTGGACATTCCAGAGGTTGTACTGTGCCTTAAATAGCTGCTGGTTAACTTAATTGCCATTGGAAATCACTCATAGCTGGGCTGCAGCTTTTCAGGATAGTTACCAAGTAAATTTCTCTCTTCCTTCTTTTGTTCTGTGTTTATGTACACACAACAGTCTGAATACACAGAAAAGAGATCTTCTAAATATCCTGTCAACATAAGTGATGGCACATGAATGCAGGTGGGTGTAGGTTCTTGATCCTTTGCTTGTGAATGTTGGGAAGTCCCGACTTGATTCTTCCTGTTCAACATTCATGTAGGCTCTTAGATTGGATGGTGAGCTTCTACAATCTGGAAAAGTGTAGATCACCTGCATCACAAAGCTTCTTGATGTTTAGGTAATGCTGTTGCAGGCATCGCACTTGTTATCCAGAATAAATAACCAGATGCAAAATAGCCTAATCTGCCAGCAGCCCACGCAACTGTCTCCTCCATCCTACCGGAGACGTCTGCTCCTCTTCGATTTCCCATTCCTGCTGGGCTGTGAGAGGCAGCAGGAATGGAGATGTGCGCTGAGGAAGGACGTGAAATCCCAGGCAGCCTCTCTCCTCCTCGGTATAGGTTGTCCCATGGCTGTGGTGACCTCTTGCTACCCTGTCTGCTCCGTGTTGGCACACACAGCAGTGATCATCTCTGATAGATCTGCGGTGATCAGATACACCTCAGCACTCTGATGTACATGTACATCAGTCTGTGCTAGCTATGGGGACGTTTTCTACTTTTGTTTTCACTGTTTTCTTGATGTCCTCTGTGAGATTTCTGATATTTCATCCGTGGCAGTTAGCTGGCTACACGTGGGCCTGGCTCAAGCCAAAGCACTTGGGACTGTGCATAAAGCTAAAGGTAAGTTGAATGGCTTGGTGTGAAGAAGTCCTCGATACCGTCAGCGTGCTAACTTTAGAGAGCTCACTGCGTGTTGGACTAAATTTTCTGAAGTGGCTGGTGCCTGAAGAAATATGATACAAATTCTGATTCCTTGAAGGTGGATATGACACTTTAAAAGGTGTTTCAAGCTGACCACACACAATTTAAGCCACCTGAAATACTGATTTTCAATTTCTTCCACCTGGAGGTGGGGAGGATGAGGGACTACATCAGCACTGCTCGAGTACCTGGCAGTAGAGGTAAAAATATCTTGTTTTAAGAAAAGCTTTGTAATGAAATACTATGTAGGTAGAAATACCAGCTGAACTTTAATTCCAAAGATGGGCACTGCTTCATTATTTGAAGATGTTTGCTGCTGTTATGATCAATATGAGTCGTGCTTTTATGAGCCTTCATATTCTGCAGCTCAGAGCTCAGTGTTGTGGATTTCATTGTCAATCTCCTCTAATTCATTTTCTGCTCTCCAGCATTAATCTTTTCTTGTCAATGTTTTCTAAATCAAATCCAGCACAGCCTGTGGAAAATAAAGCAATTGTTTAAATTGATGGCTTTGAACAAAATAAATCATAAATCAGTACTTAATCTTTGAAACCTCTTTTCATCT